>JAKCOX010000255.1:0-400378 GCA_022605575.1 Laterallus jamaicensis coturniculus
AACAGTTTATGAACAGCCCCCCTGACAGCCAGGCCCCAGAAAAAAGATTTAAAGAATACCTTTATTTAGATGGTCCTTGTCTGTTCCTGCAGTGATCCGATTGAGGTGAGGAGTCCCTCCAGGGAAATCTCCGGGAGCGAGCGCCCAAGGGAGCCCTGTTCTGTCTACAAAGTATCCTCCTCAAAGCTCTGCTTATCTACAAAGTTTCCTCCTCAAGGCTTTTCTTCTGCTAAACTAAACGACCTTATTCATAGCTTTCTCCTTAGTATGTTAACAGTTAATCAAGGATGTGTTGTTTGTTCAGGGCTCTTGTTACATTCTAGCTACAGTTGGTTTCACAAAGGTCTTTTTATTAACCCTTTGCATTCCTTTAAAAGTCCTGTTGTTATTTCTCTGCTGTCCCAGTAAACTGTCCTTATCCCAACCTTGGTCCTTGGTTTTCTTTTCCCTTCCCTCCCCCGAGAGAGCTCAGCTCCCGGCTGGGGCGAAACTGCGACATAGTGCAAGAGGCTCACTCACACAGTTCTTCTCAGCTCCGACACCATAACTTGGGAGATGAATAAACTTTTTTCACGATCTGGGGGAGATTCGGCTTTTCCTGTTTGGTTGTTGTGGCGTTATTTTGCTTTTTTTTTTTTCCCCGTTCTCAGAGAAAAACTGTTTCTCTTGAGATATCACAATGCACACAATGTGCTAATATTGTAGTCCTTTAGGCGGAACTTTGCACATTCTTTACAAAGTTCGCCACTGACGCTTATTTGACAAGATTAATATTTATCACGTTTTTCGCTTCACTACCTCGCGCTCTACGGGCTGCTGCTTACCCTCTACATGAAACGACACTGAGATATGCCACTAAACGCGCAGGTGCGGTTTAGCAATCTGCTTTTTCTCTGTCGCTAGCTAGCTCCCGCCCTCTTCTCTTTTTTGTCCCGCCCATGCAGTCGCGCGCTCTTGCTGGCTCTTGGGGGAGTGGGGTGAGAGCGCGGAGTTGTGTCTGAAGGAGTTGCTCCCCTCGCGGCCGTAGGGGGATAAGGCAGCAGCGCTGGGGCTCTGTGGAGTTGTTTTAGGCGCCCGGACGGCTATTGTTCGGAGCTCATCTCTGCTGGAGGAACCTTCTCCTCGTCCCGGCTCTACTCCCTGCAGGCAGAGGCACGGGGAGGGGGAAGTCGTCGCCACCTCCTCTGCGTGCGGCTGGTCGGCGGGGGAGGGGGGGAGGTAGGAGGGGGTGAGGTTCAACATGATGGCGGCCGAGGCTGGGGTTGAGGAGGGCGGCTCGGTTATTTCCGCCGGGATGGTGGGAGCTGTTGGCGGAGTTGAGTCGGAGCACTGCCCCAGCTTATACCGGCGCAAGGAGCCGGGGCCGCAGGGCTCCTTCCTGCTGGACTCTGGCGGAGACAGCCCGGGCGCCGGGGGTCCGGCTTTGTGTTCGGCGCTGGGGCTTCTAGCGCTAGGCTCGGGGCCTGCCTCTCTGGTGTCCGGATGTGGTGGCGCCGTGACAGCAACTGACCAGGGTTCGGATGTGTCTGGAGGGGTGCTGCCCCCACCCGAACCCAGCACTGTCGCCTTTCCTCCGCTGCCGCCACAGCCACATTCCTTGGCGGGGGGACTGGGGACCGCGGACGAAGGCGACTCGTTAGATGGGCCGGAGTATGAAGAGGAAGAGGTGGCCATCCCGCTTAACGCTCCCCCCGCGAACCAGTGAGTAGCAGCGATTCCGTGCCCCTCTGAGCGCTCGCCACCTCTGTGTGCTTTCTCTGCGGGGAGGGGGGATCGCAGCGTGGAGCGTGGCGTCGGGCCCCCACCTTTTCTCGGTGGCAAGCGTGCGTGTCAAACTCCTGTGGAAGTGTTGCGGAAGTGTTTAATTAGGTTATGTTTAGGCTTAAATTGCTTACGCTGGTATCTAGAAATATGTTATTCCTGAAGTTATAGTAAGTATGGAGTATCACGTGGTTTCAAGATACAGGATGGCAGATATGTTCAAGGTGTAGGTCAAAGTTAATTTGAAAGACCATTTGAATTTGGGTTTACTTTTACCTTCTCGTAACTCCAGTGTCAGAGAGTTAACTTCTGCATTATTTCAGATATTTCCAAGATTTCAGAAGCCATTGCCCTTGTAAGGAGGAGGTAAACTGTAGTATTAAATGATTAAAAAAAAACCCCCTCCCTAACCTTGACAGGCTTTCTACTAATTCTTTCCTCTTTTAAATTCTTGACTCTTTGTGGAAGCTAATAAAGAATAAGATTTTGTTTTGTAAGGGCAGTGTTTGAATAGTCTTAAAGTTGTGCACTTTTGTAAAGAGCTATCGCTAGAATCAGGCAGTTTATCTAAAGGCTGAGGAGGGAAATAAAAGCACATAAAGGTGAAGTTACTTTTTATTATTGTGTATTAAGTTAGAGGGATTCAGAATTTTGTTCTGCTTTCTTCTCTGAAAGATCAGGCTGTTTTTTTGATACTAAGTAATTGTTACTACTTTCATAAACGTAACTAGATTTCACTATCAGTATTGTCTTGTAATTAATATGCTAGCGATAAGGTTAACTTTCATAAAAGAGAATACAAAATTTCTGACAAAAATCACAAAGGCCCTAATTTTCTGTATTGGTCAATGAGGCTGCTTACATTATTAAGACAAAAGGGATGTTGAAGTCTTTGCAGGACCAACATAACTGTGTAGTTGAGTGTTTGTTGTTGCAGATACTTGTAACAAAAACATCTAAGCATTAACATATTTTAAAAAATGGATTCAGAAACTTATACCTCCATCTACTTAACTGTGTTTTCTTCATAACCTATCCTTTTGTTGAGTAATTAAAAGTCACAAACTTTTGTTTGTTTTAAATAATTGGAAACCTTTTATCTTTCATGCATCTAGCTCAATACAGTAATTTTTGTACCATTCTCAGCTAAGTCATTTAAATTAGTCGTATGTCGATAGCAAGTTGTATCCTTTTGGTCCTGATGTTTTATTTTAGATGTGTTCTTTCTTTGTAGTCATACCACCTGCTTTTATGGAATTGAACTCTTGTGTTATTTCCAGAATAAACATGTCACCCTTAACATTATAAGCAAACACCTAATACACTTAATAACATCTTTTTTCCAAGACCATGGGAAAACGGGAATAAATTTTAATGTGATTTCTTCAATTTTTTAGCAGTGGGAGGGGTTTGTCAATATGTATCAGTTTATTTTTATTAAAATACTTAAAAGCCCAAAGTATGATTGATATTTGCTTTGATCCTTGTAAGGGCCTAAGGTGGCACTGATAAGTTATAGGTTCAGGGTACAGTAACTAGACTTTGTGCTGCTGCTGACCATCCTCTGAGCCTGGCTGTTCAGCCAGTTTTGATCCCCTGCACTGTTGGCTCATTTTGCCCATACGTCAGTAGCTTCTCTATGAGGATCTTATAAGAGGCAATGTCAGCAGTCTTCCTGAAAGCTAGTTGCCCCCCTGCGGGGATGGGGGGGGGGGCGGACGGCGGACAGACTGCCTGATCATGACGCAATTGGTATGGAATACTCTCAGGGCTAACATAGCCTGCTGCTGGGCTGAACCCAGGACATTATCCACCCCTTATTCCATACCATTTACGTCATGAGCGGGACCAGCAATCTTCTTTGGGTCCAGGGAGTCTCTCGCATACACACATATGCATGTACACATGCACACACATGTATGTGCGTATAGATTCAGTCTGTGGACCATCCCTCCAAGTCTGTCGGTTTCATTCAGTCCACGATTCTCAGGCTCCGCTGGTCCCTCTGTCACAACAGTCTCTCAGGGTATGAAGAGTCGTACGTGCCACTGGATCGTTGAATGCTGTATCTCGGGCTCTCGAATGCTGCACCTGGCATGATCCATGCTCATAGCCCGTGGGTCAGAGGTGTTTATTTCAAAAGAGAAAAGAAAGAGTTCTTGGGAGGCTGGTCTTCGCTCCATCATCCCGACACCGATGACCCTGGCTGTAATGTCATTAGTATAACATACAGTATCTATAACAACAATAAAACAGTAGTGAATTATTTAGCATGATATTGGCTATTCTCACCCAAAATCCAATCCCCTTGAGGTACACATCGAGTTTCTCCCTCCTTCTGCATTACCCACCATGTACAACCAGGTCCTTGAGCAAAAACAATCCCAGATATGGGTTTACCTTTGCCTGCAGCAGGAATGACCCAAACTGTCTTTCCTAAAATACTCTTCATGTGCACTACTGGGTCTCTGCCTCCTTCTACAGTGTGTGAGAATTCTGACTGGGCTGAACCAGCCCGATTGGTAGATCCCCTATAGTTAGCTAACCATGTGGCTTCCGCTAAATGTGTATTCCAACGTTTAAATGTTCCACCTCCCATTGCTTTCAGTGTAGTCTTTAAAAGCCCGTTGTAGCGTTCAATTTAACCAGAGGCGGGTGCATGATAGGGAATGTGGTACACCCACTCAATTCCATGCTCTTTGGCCCAAGTGTCTATGAGAGTATTTCGGAAATCAGTCCCATTGTCTGACTCAATTCTTTCTGGGGTGCTGTGTTGCCATAGGACTTGCCTCTCCAGGCCCAGAATTGTATTCCGGGCAGTGGCATGGGGTACAGGATATGTTTCCAACCAGCCAGTGGTTGCCTCAACCATTGTAAGTACGTACAGTTTGCCATGGCGAGTTTGTGGGAGAGTGATGTGATCAACCTGCCAAGCCTCCCCATATTTATATTTCATCCACCGTCCTCTATACCAGAGGGGCTTTAAGCGCTTAGCCTGCTTGATTGCGGCACATGTCTCACATTCATGGATAACTTGTGCAATAGCATCCATGGTTAAGTCCACCCCTCGATCTCGAGCCCATCTCTATGTTGCATCTCTCCCTTGATGACCTGAAGTATCATGAGCCCATCGGGCTAGGAACAACTCACCCTTATGTTGCCAGTCCAAATCTACCTGAGCCACTTCAATCTTAGCAGCCTTATCTGCCTGCTGGTTGTTTTCATGTTCCTTCATGGCCCGACTCTTAGGTACGTGGGCGTCCACATGACGTACCTTTACAGTAAGCTTCTCTAATCGAGTAGCAATATCTTGCCATAAGTCAGCAGCCCATATGGGTTTGCCTCTACGCTGCCGATTGTTCTTTTTCCACTGCTGCAACCACCCCCATAGGGCATTAGCTACCATCCATGAGTCAGTAGAAAGATATAGCATAGGCCACTTCTCTCTCTCAGCAATGTCCAGGGCTAATTGGATAGCCTTTACCGCGGCAAATTGGCTTGATTCACCTTTTCCTTCAGTGGCGTCTGCTGCTTCCCTCCTAGGACTCCATACAGCAGCTTTCCATTTCCGATGCTTACCCACAAGGCGACAAGATCCATCAGTGAACAGGGCATACTGTTTTTCATTTTCTGGCAGCTGGTTATATGGTGGAGCTTCTTCTGCGCGTGTTACCTCCTCATCCTCTGGTGACATCCCAAAGTCTTTGCCTTCTGGCCAGTCTGTAATCACCTCCACAATTCCTGGGCGATTGGGGTTTCCTATTCGAGCTCGTTGCGTAATTAGTGCAACCCACTTGCTCCATGTAGCAGCAGTGGCATGATGTGTGGAAGGGACCTTCCCTTTAAACATCCAGCCCAGCACCGGCAGTCGGGGTGCCAGAAAAAGCTGAGCTTCAGTTCCAATCACCTCTGAAGCAGCTCGAACCCCTTCGTAAGCGGCCAGTATTTCCTTTTCTGTTGGAGTGTAATTGGCCTCAGATCCTTTGTAGGCCCAACTCAAAAACCCTTATGGTCGCCCTCGAGTCTCCCCTTGTGTTTTCTGCCAGAGACTCCAGGTAGGACCATTGTCACCAGCTGCGGTATAGAGCACATTCTTAATATCTGTCCCTGTACGGACAGGTCCTAGGGCTACTGCATGGACTATTTCGCGTTTGATCTGCTCAAAGGCTTACTGCTGCTCAGGGCCCCATTGAAAATCATTTTTCTTCCGAGTTACATGATAGAGTGGGCTCACAATGAGACTGTAGTTTGGGATATGCATTCTCCAAAATCCTATAACACCCAAGAAAGCTTGTGTTTCCTTTTTGTTGCTTGGTGGGGACATAGCTGCAATTTTATTAATAACGTCCATTGGGATCTGACGACGCCCATCCTGCCATCTTATTCCTAAAAACTGGATTTCTCGCTTAGGCCCCTTGACTTTACTTTGTTTTATAGCAAAACCAGCCTCTAGCAGGATTTGAATTATCCTTTCTCCTTTTTCAAAAACTTCCTTTGCTGTGTCGCCCCATACAATGATGTCATCAATATATGGCAAGTGCTCTGGGGCTCCACCCTTTTCTAATGTACTCTGAATTAATCCATGACAGATGGTGGGACTGTGTTTCCACCCCTGGGGCAGACAATTCCATGTGTATTGGACACCTCTCCAAGTGAAAGCAAAGTGTGGTCTGCACTCTGGTGCCAGTGGGATTGAGAAGAAAGCATTTGCAATGTCAATTGTGGCGTACCACCTGGCTGCCTTTGATTCCAGTTCATACTGGAGCTCTAGCATGTCCGGCACAGCGGCACTCATATTTGGAGTGACTTCATTTAGGCCACGATAATCTACTGTCAGCCTCCACTCTCCATCGGACTTCCGCACTGGCCATATGGGACTGTTAAAGGGTGAGTGGGTTCGGCTGATCACTCCCTGACTCTCCAGTTGACGAATCAATTTATGGATGGGGATCAAAGAATCTCGGTTTGTACGATATTGCCACCTGTGCACTGTCGTCGTAGCAATTGGCACTCGCTGTTCGTCGACCTTCAACAACCCCACAACAGCTGGATCTTCCGAGAGTCCAGGCAAGGCACACAACTGTTCAGTTTCTTCAGTCTCCAAAGCAGCTATTCCAAAAGCCCACCGGTATCCTTTAGGGTCTTTAAAATACCCTCTACGGAGATAGTCCATACCTGAAATGCACGGAGCTTCTGGGCCAGTCACAAGGGTGTGTTTCTCCCAGTCCTTTCCAGTTAGGCTCACCTCAGCCTCTAGCACAGTCAACTGTTGGGAGCCGCCTGTGACTCCAGAAATATATACAGGTTCTGTCCCATCATAATTTGATGGCATTAGAGTGCACTGGGCACTAGTATCCACTAGAGCCTCATACTCTTGTGGGTCTGATGTTCCAGGCCATCGGATCCACACAGTCCAATAAGTCCGATTATCCCTCTCCTCCACCTGGCTGGAGGCAGGGCTCCTCCATTGCTCCTGCATAGAAACTGGTGCAACATTCCTCCTGGCAGAACCTCGTGCGCTTACTCTACCTTGCAACTCATTTACTCATGCTTGAAGGGCTGAAGTGGGCTTCCTATCCCACTTTCTCATGTCCTCTCCGTGGTCCCGCAGGTAAAACCACAGTGTGGCTCGTGGTGTGGCTCGTGGTGTGTACCTGCTGTATTCTCTCTCTTGGGACGATGAGCACCTTCTCCTGGTAGCTGCAACATCTCCCCATACAGGTTGGGAATCGCACATGTGGTCGTCAAGTCGTTTAACCAGTTTCTCTACTGCTGCAATGACAGAGCGTGCAACGTTGTCTTGATAAGTCCGGAGTCGGCGGGCCACTTCATGTACGGTTGGTGGAAAGATCTCATTGTGATCCATTGCTGCCAGTGAATTCGTGTGCCCTGATGGTGCACTTCGTATGACCTTACGCCACGTGTCTGGGGTGCATCGGACGTCATCAGGATCATCGAGGAGCCTTGTGTTGTCCGGATCATAATAAATCAACTCTCGTACAGCTAATTCCCTCAGGTACTGGATAACTGTCTCTATGCTGTCGCTCTTGGTTTTCAGACAGGTAATATATTCTTTCATGGGGTATCTTTCCCGCACACTTGACAGCAATCGCCTCCAAAGGCTGATGATTTGTGACCCCTCCCCAAGTGCCTTATCAATACCTCCTTCTCTAGCCAGAGATCCCAACTGCCTGGCCTCCCTGCCGTCTAATTCCAGACTATTGGCCCCGTTATCCCAGCATGTGAGCAACCAAGTGATAATGTGCTCACCTGGGGGGCGGCCGAAATCTTTTCGCACCTCACCCAGTTCACTCAGGGTCAGGGATCGGGTAACAATCTCTGGTTCTACTACATCCTGATCTGCTCGAGATGGCCCTGGTTGTTGACAATCATCATCTGACCCTACGCGAACTGACTTCTTGGTGTGTTTCCTCTTTTGAATGGGAGCCACAGACTTTGGTATGGGTTGGTTCTCTGAACCATGGCCAAGGTCTATTGTAGAGGTTGCAGTATCTGCAGTATGTACTAGTCTATTGCCTTTTTCTCCCTGACAGTGCTGACAGCACTGACAGTGCTGACACCTCTCTTGAATGGGAGCAACAGGCTTTGGTGTGGATTGATTCTCTGAATTATGGGCAAGGTCTATTGTAGAGGTTGCAGCATCTGCAGTATTCGCCAATCCATTTCCTCTTTCCCCCTGACAGTACTGCTTGCTATCAAGCAGTGTTTGGTAGATGGTAGCCAAGCCCCAGCACAGTGCAGTAGGGCGTATATCTCTGGGGAACCCACTACAGTTCTTTTTCAGATATGCAGTCACCTTATTAGGATCTTGTAGCTGTTCAGGAGTGAAGTTCCAAACCACTGGGGGTAAGAAAGTGCCTAGGTACCTGCTCATATTTCGCCATTTGCCCTGCCACTCAAGCTTATCCAGCCTCAGGGAAAACTCTTGGGTGGTATTCATAAACCTGTGCTTAATATATATATATATATATCTCAAAAGCAGAACCATTTGCACCAAAACCAACAGTAGGAAAATGCTAGTTTGAATATCCCAGGGATATTGGAAATTTTTTAAGACTCTTATAAGACCTGTTTTATCCCTCTTTGTACTGAACAGCAAAAATTGATACAAGTACTCTCCTAAATTCACGATCCTAAACGTTATCCAATCATAGACTGTTACCACAACATACACTAAACAGACGTACGGGATCAAATCAGACAGCCGCATCCCTGCGATGGCAGAGAATCCTGGCAGGATTACATGCAGCATGTCACGAGTTGACAACCATGGCAACATCCTTATGAGTAAATGCCACAACACTGTACATAGAAATTACTTAAATAACAGTACTTATCACAAGTCTATCTTAACTGTTGGAGAATGGCTGACAGACAATGGTCATGGAGATATAGCTGAGCTGCATACGCGTACATAAGGAACTGTGTACGTGCACGCAGGCACGGAGTGCAGAGTAAAGCAGAGCAGAAGAAGCGCGGCATGACCAATCAGGATCAGGGTCAAGATGACCTTAAACGAAGATAGCCCTCAGAAGAAGCAAGTGAATCCGGGAAAAACTGGTTGAAGGAACTGCAAGAATGAAAACAAGAGGCAGGCTTATGATGATGTAACCCTTAACAAATAACCAATGATAGATTGACTAATAGGCATATATTAGCCACAATGTATAAAAGGAGCTAACTTAGAACTAATAAACGAAGTTGCTTTTATCACTCATATTGAGCAGGCCTGCTTCTTCCCCCGCCGGCAAATGGCGCCCGAACAGGGACCCTGAGACCAACGCACCAGGGATCCAGAACGGGAAGGACCCTGAGACCACGCTCCAGGGATCCGGAATCGACCGGGGCCGGCGGGGCTGAGACGGACCCATCAAGCGGCGATAGGCGGGACAAAAAGATCCGGCGGCAAAGTACGGGGATCGGCCCGGGGACGCGTGGCGGGACAAAAAGATCCGGCGGCGAAGTACGGGGATCGGCCCGGGGACGCGTGGCGGGACAAAAAGATCCGGCGGCAAAGTACGGGGATCGGCCCGTGAACACGCTCTCGTCCGCAGCACCGAGACTACCCAGGGATCGGCCGCACCATAAATAGAAGACGTCATGGAAACAGAGGTAGCTCTCAAATTATTACAAAGCTTTTTACGAAAGCGAAGTGTAGGTCCGGTAAAAGGACCTGATAGCAGGCGACTACGACCGCGGTTGGAGAAGTAGGAGTTGGGTACTGTTTGCAGCCAGGACGGCGCCCAGATCAATTGAAATAGAGGAGTGCGCCCCCAAGGATCACATCGGTGATTTTGGGCTATACGTGCCACCGGAGCCTGGAAAAACTGCAACAGCAGACGTCTGCAAATGGATAGGCAAGTGACATATGATTTATTTACAAATACTTTACGAAAAAGGGATGATAAGGGTATAGATTTAAAGAAGGAGTTAACGGGGTTGTTAGCTTATGGGTATGACAAGGGTTGTTTTCAGAACCCGCATACAGTTCACGAGTTAACTGAGTGGACCCGGGAAGGCAAATTTTTTGCGGTTGTAAACTATAGGAATTTAAATCCTTGACAAACCCTCAGTTGGGGTGAAAGAAGTTAAGTCGTTAAAAACTCTCAGGAAATTAAGTAAAAGAACTTAAACTGAAATAGAGACAGAACTCATTGCTGCCGCTTCAGCCTTTGCAGCTTTAACACCGATTACGGGTTCTACAGAGCTGATTCAAAAAGAAAAAGAAAATCTACTACGGAGAATGTGTTTTTGTTTCTGGGTGCTTTTTCACCTATCCCAGTTACTAGACTAAGTAAAAATGCCGTGTTATCAGAGCAAAGTTATAAATCTGTTGGAACTGAAGGGGAGCGAGTAGTGCATGTAAATCTGCCACCACGGTCTGCACTCCCTCCACTGTGATGCCTTTGGAAAGAAAAAATGTGAAAACAAACGTACAACCGACTGCCTTTAATATCTATCTGCCTCTGACTTTTACTGAGCCTAAAACACCCTATGGCGCAGTCGAAAATGTTAACCAGCATCAACAACTTAGACCTGTCCTTGAAAAGCTGGAAAACAAAGCGGAGCAGGCAACGGCATGCCCTGTTGTAAAAGGGTTTGAGCCCCACCCGAAAACTACAAAGACAGAGAATCACCGATTCAGACACAGAACAGTGTTGCCCCCGTGGACAAGGAACCAATGAGCACAGACAAGAAACCTAAGGACAGAGAATCCTATGGAGATGGGCAAGTATCAGCTTCAACAACCTTCAGATCAGGGACATTCATCAATATATCGCTGTCTCCTGACACCCGAGAGACTCTGCACAGACTGCTCGGAGGAGCCTGGTCACGTAAGGTGGCGTGAGAACGGGAAAAACAGCTAAATCAGGGTATTTTGATTCTTACTCAATCGCGGAAATCACCAGGGAAAAGTTTATGTGGGAAAAAGCGGGTGGCAGAGAGAGTTAGTAGTGGGCCAGTGGGAGGTGGAAGGAACAGGGTCCTAGCACTCACCCGGGGCTCAGTCATTGTGAACAACGGGATCACACTGTGGTTTATGGCGGGGGGAGAACAGCACTGCGGGCAGTGGCCGAGAACCACCCCCGACACACACACACACACCCCCCCCCATATGGACTGGATGTGACAACTCGTGTCTCTCAATGTCGTTTGTCTGATTAATTGGTTTGCAGCATTCGTTTGTTCGTATGTGCTATAAGTTCAGGGCTGTGTTTGTCCACTGAGAGCAAGGCTGGTTACTTAGCAAAAATGAATTTTTTATAGCGAGCATTGAAAAAGGGCAGCTTACTTTAAAAGTTAACCTGGAAAATAATGATCAATAGCTGCTTACTTGAGAAAAAATTGGCCACTTACACGATTTAATACGGGAGCATCTGACTGAGGGTCATATGAAGCCTTCCACAAGTTTGTGGAACAAGCAAAAAAAATTTTTTTTTAAAAAGATTGGGTTTTTTCTTTTCAAAAGGTGTCACTGGGTATGCTCCCACAAGGCAGAAAAAAATCAGCAACTATGTGCCAGGCTTATGTAGGCTGGGCGTTTGCTCCAGTACGAAAAACACATCCTGATCTAATCTTTTATCATTATATGGTTGCTATATTGATTGTGGGAAAAACTTGAACGTTGAAAGTTTGATTCATGAGTTAACAGTGCATTTGAAAAGCAAGGGGTTACAGATTAGTCCATAGAAAAATTCAAAATAAGCCAGTGTGAAAATATTCGGACTGACAAATTGATAAAAGTACTGTAACACCTCAGAGGATGGGGTTGGCATGTTAAATGATGTTCAGAAGTTACTTAGAAATGTTAACTGGATTAGATCATTGTGTGGTATTATGCATCAGTACTCTGTTACCCAGACTCGCAGCCACACTGAGCTAACTGACTACATCTAAGTCTAGCAGGAAGAAATCAGAGAGCAGACAGGCTGTTTACACCGGCCGGGGCTGCTCCCTCAGCAGACAGCTTTGCACAAGCTCAGAAGTTGCATGAAATTTTGTTTACCAATCTGCTAAAGTGCTTTAACGACAATACCACTTGTTGGTTGCTGAGACTAAAGGGCTTGTACAGTGCAAAGCCATGGCAGAACATATGAATCAAACTCTCAAGCGTTTGCTTCACAAACAATAAGGGGGAGAGAAGGATAGCTCTCCAGCTGATTGATTAAACGAGGCTCTGTATGTTTTGAACGGAAAAGTTCATGTTAGATGTTAGTGAAATGAAGTTACAGGTACTAACTTGGGAAAGGAGATCTGCCTATGTCATTACAGATGTGGGAACCAAGCAGATAAAGCTGTGGATCCAGAAGAAATCAAGCTTGCATGAACCAGGACGCGATCCTGATCACAGTAACTGAAGTCAAGTGTTCCAAGTGCAGCCACAATGGACTATGAGTTTTGCTGCGGGCCATTTTGAATACTTTTAAATATGAGTGTGTTAGTGGTAAATAAAAATTAGAGAAACAGTGATTTCTGCACAGCCTAAGGTCACAGGCTGCAATTGGTGCCTGCACGTAAACGTGAAGCTGAAGTTATCTGCACTTCTGACACTCTTGATTGGCAAAGCAAACAGGTACAACAGCAAAGGTATCAAGGCACTTAGCTACAGATGCGGATTCTGTGAGACATGCAGCAGCTGATTTGTGCTGCTGGCTCACAGACATAATTGTGAAAATTTTAGAAGTGCTGCAGGAATCTGGCTGACCACTCTCAGTCGATTCATGTGAGCATTCAGAAATTAAGAGATCAAACAGAATTGGTTTCATGAGTGGGAAATTTCAGGATGTATATTGTCAATGGTCAAATTTGGATTATTGAATTTGGCAATTCGGTACTTATCTTACATTTACTGCCATGCTTGTTGAGCTTTCTGCAAAGGGCCCTTGCAGGAACCTCTAAAAGCAGTTTTGTGGCGCAGATACAAAAAGGGAAAAATTTGTCAAGGAGGACAGCAGGCCGGCTAGCAGCCTGGCTCTCCTCGCAAAAACACAGACTCTGACAGTATCCTTGAAATTCCCATGAAACAACAAAATTACTCATGCTGAGAAGTTTTGGTAATCACTTTTTCAAAGCGTAGCGGCCTTGAAAGCAGGTGTACAGACTCCCTTAAATCAATGAGCTGTGAGAAAGTATTTGGAAGTAAGTGAACATGTCATGAACCAGCCATAATGAGATGGCCAAAGCACAGCAGGTGTGCAGATAACTTTTAGACATTAAAGGTAAAACTAACAATGTTTTGCTATAAGGTATGCTTATCAGAACTCGTTATAATGACTAATTAATCACTTTAGTGTGAAGAGTGGGTGTAACCAATTAGCAGTTTTTAGATTGCCACATTTTATAGTATGGCTTTTCGTTTATGGGATAGATGGGCTGGTTACCTTCCTGTATCACCTCAGGAACCGCAAGAGTGCAAAGCTGTCTGCTGAGGGAACAGCCCCGCTCGGTGCAACCAGCCTGTCTGCTCTCTGATTTCTCCCTGTTAGACCTAGATGTAGTCAGTTAGCTCAGTGTGGCTGTGAGTCTGGGTAACAGAGTACTGATGCATAATACCACACAATGATCTAATCCAGTTAACATTTCTAAGTAATTTTTGAACATCGTTTAACATGCCAACCTCAGCTTTGATTGCAATCCTCTGAGGTGTTACAGTACTTTATCAATTTGTTAGTCTGAATATTTTCACACTGGCTTATTTTGAATTTTTCTATGGACTAATCTGTAACCCCTTGCTTTTCAAATGCACTGTTAACTCATGAATAAAACTTTCAACATCCAAGTTTTTTCCCACAATCAATATAGCAACCATATAGTCAGGATGTGTTTCTCATACTGGAGCAAACGCCCAGCCTACATAAGCCTGGCACATAGTTGCTGAATTTTTTCTGCCTTGTGGGAGCGTACCCAGTGACACCTTTTGATAAGAAAAAACCCAATATTTTAAAATTTTTTGCTAGTTCCACTAACTTGTGGAAGGCTTCATATGACCCTCAGTCAGTTGCTCCTGTATTAAATCGTGTAAGTGCGCATTTTTTTCTCAAGTAAGCAGCTATTGATCCTTGTTTTCCAGGTTAACTTTTAAAGTAAGCTGCCCTTTTTCAATGCTCGCTATAAAAAATTCATTTTTGCTAAGTAACCAGCCTTGCTCTCAGTGGACAAACACAGCCCTGACTCTATAGCACATACGAACAGACGAATGCTGCAAACCAATTAATCAGACAAACGACATTGAGAGACACGAGTTGTCACATCCAGTCCATATGGGGGTGTGTGTGTGTGTGTGTGTCGGGGGTGGTTCTCGGCCACTGCCCGCAGTGCTGTTCTCCCCCCGCCATAAACCACAGTGTGATCCCGTTGTTCACCATGACTGAGCCCCGGGTGAGTGCTAGGACCCCGTTCCTTCCACCTCCCACTGGCCCACTACTAACTCTCTCTGCCACCCGCTTTTTCCCACATAAACTTTTCCCTGGTGATTTCCGCGATTGTGTAGGAATCAAAATACCCTGATTTAGCTGTTTTTCCCATTCTGACGCCACCTTACGTGACCAGGCTCCTCTGAACAGTCTGTGCAGAGTCTCTCGGGTGTCAGGACACAGCAATATATTGATGAATGTCCCTGATCTGAAGGTTGTTGAAGCTGATACTTGTCCATCTCCATAGGATTCTCTGTCCTTAGGTTTCTTGTCTGTGCTCATAGGTTCCTTGTCCATGGGGGCAACACGGTTCTGTGCCTGAATCGGTGATTCTCTGTCTTTGTAGTTTTCGGGTGGGGGCTCAAACCCTTTTACAACAGGGCATGCCGGTGCCTGCTCCGCTTTATGTTTTCCAGCTTTTCAAGGACAGGTCTAAGTTGTTGATGCTGGTTAACATTTTCGAATGCGCCATGGGGTGTTTTAGGCTCAGTAAAAGTCAGAGGCAGATAGATATTAAAGGCAGTCGGTTGTACGTTTGTTTTCACATTTTTTCCTTCCAAAGGCATCACAGTGGAGGGAGTGCAGACCGTGGTGGCAGATTTACGTGCACTACTCGCTCCCCTTCAGTTCCGACAGATTTATAACTTTGCTCTGATAACACGGCATTTTTACTTAGCTTAGTAAGTGGGATAGGTGAAAAAGCACCCAGAAACAAAAACACATTCTCCGTAGTAGATTTTCTTTTTCTTTTTGAATCAGTTCTGTAGAACCCGTAATCAGTGTTAAAGCTGCAAAGGCTGAAGCGGCAGCAACGAGTTCCGCCTCCGTTTCAGTTAAAGTTCTTTTACTTAATTTCCTGAGAGTTGTTAACGACTTAACTTCTTTCACCCCAACTGAGGGTTTGTCAAGGATTTAAATTCCTATAGTTTCTTAAATAGGTAAATCAATGCTTTTCAGCAACACTGCGTCCAACCGCAAAAAATTTGCCTTTCCGGGTCCACTCAGTTAACTCGTGAACTGTATGCGGGTTCTGAAAACAACCCTTGTCATACCCATAAACTGACAACCCCGGTAATTCCTTCTTTAAATCTATACCCTTATCATCCCTTTTTCATAAAGTATTTATAAATAAATCATATGCCACTTGCCTATCCATTTGCAGACTTCTGCTGTTGCAGCTTTTCCGGGCTTCGGTGGCATGTATGGCCCAAAATCACTGATGTGATCTTTGGGGGCGCACTCCTCTATTTCAATTGATCTGGGCGCCGTCCTGGCTGCAAACAGGACCCAACTCCTACTTCTCCAACCGTGGTCATAGTCGCCTGCTATCAGGTCCGGACTCGCCCTCTTGCAGGGGGCCCTGTGCGGGGTCGGTTGTCGGCATCACGTCGGGGTCACCATTTGTCGGAGAAGGGAGACTTCGACCACCATATGGTTCATCAGCAAGTCCCAATTTTTATTCAAGCAGGCCTTGATTAAATACACTGCTTAATTAGCTCATACATATTGCAGAAGTCAAGCTCACTATTGGTCAAGCAGATAGATGCCGGCCCGGCCCCTCTTTGTTCTGTTTCCACATTCCTGAAGTTTAAACATCCTTTTATCGCATCCTGCAGGTGTCCGAGCACCAGCAATATCCAGTTAGTGCTAGCTACTGGGTCAAGCTGACCTAGAGCTAACACTTACCCTACTTACACCATCTCAAGCAAATCCAGGCTGCTGTGTCCCTTCTCTGATAGCCAGCACTGAACCAGGCTCTCCACAGCGGATGGGCGAACAGAGAAGCCGCGAGGAAGGAAAAAAAAAACCAAAGGCCTGCGGGTTGGGATAAGGATAGTTTACTAAACAACAGGAAAAGATATGAAAACAACTAACTACAGTGCTATTATATACAGTGCAAACCTCTCACCCCACTATGTAATTTGAGCCTTGCCCGAACCGCTGCCGATTCAAAAGCCCCGAATGCGGCACTCCCGACCGGCGCCGCAAATCCCCCCCCCTCACCGCCACCTGCCCCGCCGATCCAAAAGAGAAAGAGGAAGAACCCGGAACTGGCACTGTGCCTGCCCGGACCGGAACTTCCCGCGTCCGGGTCTGGAGCAGTTTCTGATGGGTCCGGAGTCGCCTCTGCAGGGGGGGGGGGAGGGCCGCCTGATCATGACTCAATTGGTATGGAATACTCTCAGGGCTAACATAGCCTGTTGCTGGGCTGAACCCAGGACAACTATCCTTTTTCCAACCCGTGGGGGTTTGGTTTTCTAAGTTTTGGTTTGTTTTTTTTTCCCCCCCCCTCTTTACGTTTCCTTTCCTCCCCCCTCCCCTCCCCCAAATGCCGCCCCCTCTTCTTTTTGTTAAAAGAACAAGCTCTCGAGTGGGGCTAAACCACCACAAATTTTTTGCGCCCAATGTGGGGTAAGAAAGGTTGGGATAACGATAGATTTGACCCTAGCCCAATTGCAATTAAGATAGAGCTGTGATAAGCACTGTTATTTAAGCAGTCTCTGGTCACAATGCTGTGGGATTTATTCACAAGGCTGTGGTCATGGTTGTGGTGCTCAAACTGTTGCATGCTGCATGCAATCCTGGCAGGATTCTTTACCATCTCAGGGCTGCAGCTCTCGGACTTGTTCCCGTACTTCGCTTTAGTGTATTTTATGATGACCATGAGCTTAAGCTGGTACTTGTATGAGGTTTTGCTGTCCTGTCCATTCCTTGGATAGGGAGGGGTTAATAACGGCAGCCGGTATGGTGGGGGCACAAAGGGGAATAACTACAGTGTTTTCTTTTCCTTTGGGCTAAATAAAACAGCTCTTATATGAGTCTTTGAAAATCTTCAATATCCCTGGGATATTCAAACTAGCATTTCGTTATTGGTAGGTTTGGTGCAGATGGTTCAGTTTTTGTTATATATTAAGCACAGGTTTATGAATACCACTCAAGAGTTTTCTCCGAGGCTGGATAATCATGAGTGGCAGGGCGTGTGGCAGAGTATGGGCAAGTACCTAGGCACTTTCTCACCCCCAGTGGTCTGGAACTTCACTCCTGAACAGCTACAGGACCCTGATAAAGTGACTGCGTATCTGAAAAAGAACTGCTGTAGGTTTCCCAGAGATGCACACCTTACTGCACTGTGTTGGGCCCTGGCCACTATCTACCAAGCACTGCTTGGTAGCAGGCAGCACTGTCAGCACTGCCAGGGGGAAGGGAAAGGAAACAGACTGGCAGATACTGCAGCTGCTGCGACCCCTATGACCGGCACTGCAGCTGCTGCCACCCCTATGACCGGCACTGCAGCTGCTGCCACCCCTATGACCGGTGCAGCGGCTACTGCAACCCCCGTGACTGGCACTGAGGCTGCTGCAGCCCCTGTGACTGGAACTGTGGCTATTGCAACCCTTCTGACCGACACTGCAGGCACTGCAATCCCTACAGCAGACATTGCCGATGATCCAAAAAACCAACCCACACCAGTGTCTGTTGCTCCCATACAAAAGAGGAAACACACCAAGAAATCAGTTGGCATAGTGACAGATTATGATGATGATGATCAAGCGGGGCCATCTGGAGGATATCAGGATGAGGCAGAACCAGAGGTTGTTACCCAATCCCTGACCGAGGTGCGAAAAGATTTCAGCCGCCGCCCAAGTGAGCGCATTATCAGTTGGATGCTCCGATGCTGGGATCACGGGGCCAATAGTCTGGAATTAGAAGGCAGGGAGGCCAAGCAGTTGGGATCCCTAGCTAGAGAAGGAGGCATTGACAAGGCAGTTGGGAGGAGGCCAGAAATCCTCAGCCTTTGGAGGCAACCGCTGTCAAGCGTGAAGGAGAGATATCCCATAAAGGAATATATTACCTGTCAGACACCCGAGAGCAACAACATAGAGACAGTTGTCCAGCACCTGAGAGAATTAGCTGTACGGGAGATAGTTTATTATGATCTGGACAACTCACAGCTTCCCGCTGATCCTGATGAAGTCCTATGCACCCCAGACATGTGGCGTAAGGTTGTACAAAGTGCACCATCAGGGCACACCAATTCACTGGCGCCAATGGACTGGAATGATGAGGATCCACCAACCGTATATGATGTGGCCTGCCGACTCCGGAAATATCAAGACAATGTTTCACTCTGTCATCGAAGCAGTAGAGAAACTGGTTCAACGAGTTGACAACAATGTCCAACTCCCAACCTGTCTGGAGCAATGTTGCAGCTACTGAGATAAAGTGTCCATCGTCCCAAGAGGGAGGATACAGAAGGTACACACCATGATCCACACTGCGGTCTTACCTGTTTGACCATGGAGAGGACATGAGGAAGTGGGATAAGCAGCCCACCTCAGCCCTTCGAGCACGAGTAAATGAGCTGTGAGGTAAAACAATCGCACGACGAGATTCTGCCAGGTAGAATGTTGCACCAGTTTCTGCCCAGCAGCAATAGAGGGGCCCTGCCTCCAGCCAGGTGGAGGAGAGGGATAACTGGATTTATTGGACTGTGTGGATCCGATGGCCTGGCACATCAGACCCACAAGAGTACAAAGCTCGGGCGGATACTGGTGCCCAGTGTACTCTAATGCCATCTAATCATGAAGGGGCAGAACCTGTTTGCATTTCTGGAGTGACAGGGGTATCCCAACAGTTGACTGTGCTAGAGGCTGAGGTGAGCCTAACTGGGAAGGACGGGGAGAAGCACCCCATTGTGACTGGCCCAGAAGCTCCGTGCATTTTAGGTATAGATTATCTCCGTAGGGGGTGTTTTAAAGACCCAAAAGGGTACCGGTGGGCTTTTGCAATAGCCGCTTTGGAGACCGAAGAAACTGAACAATTGTGTGCCTTGCCTGGACTCTCGGATTGGTCAAGCACGATCTTCCCTTGGTGAATTCATGCTGACTGCTCCTCATGACCTTCTTCTCTTCCAATTGCTTGGAGATGGCATCCAGAACAAGTTGTTCCATCAGCTTTCCAGGGACAGAAGTGGGGCTGACTGGCCTATAGTTGGTCGGTTCCTCCTTCTTGCCCTTTTTAAAGACCGGAGTGACATTGGCTATCCTCCAGTCCTTGGGCACCTCTCCCGTTTCCCAGGATTTATCAAAGGTGATGGATAGTGGCCTAGCAATGACTTTGCCAGCTCCCTCAGCACCCTCTATTGCATCCCATCAGGACCTCCACCTAGGAGGTGTTCAAGGCCAGGTTGGATGGGGCCCTGGGCAACCTTGCCGTTCTATGATTCTATGAAGGTGTCTAGTACCTTAAATCCAGCATGACTGTTACCGCTACATGAAGGAAAAGAACTAGCACATGATTCTTTACCAACTATTGAACAGGTATATTCCAGGCATGCAGCCCTGAAAGATATCCCCTTAAGAGATCCTGATTGGGAATTATTCACTGATGGGAGCAGTTTTCTCATTGTCATCCTCCAGTCTTCAGGCACTTCTCCTGTTCTCCAAGACCTGTCGAAGATGATAGAGAGCGGCTCCGCAATCACTTCCGCCAGCTCCCTCAGCACATGTGGATGTATCCCACCCGGGCCCATGGATTTGTGTGCATTAATCCCTTTGAGATGCTCCTGGACCACCCCTACCTCAACTAGAGGGAAGCTCTTCATTCCCCAAACACTCCTACTTTCATCCAGTATCTGTGGGTCCCGAGGGGCCTTTGGAGTGAAGACCGAGGCAAAGAAGGCATTCAGTTCATAAACCTTCTGCTTCCCTTTGAGTTTACTCACTAGCTCCCTGCTCATCCGCGCAGGTCTTCTGCCTCTCTTTCCCGATTTCTTACTCAAAGGGATGCACCTATCCTGTGCTTGGAAGAAGTGCTGTTTAAATGCTAGCCAGCTCTCACAGACTCCCTTTCCTTCTAACAGCGTATCCCACAGGATAGCTCCTAATAGGTTGCGGAGGAAAATGACTTGCATCCCAGAGTCTTTCACCAACCATCCCAAGGCCTTGAAGTCTCTTTTCATTCCCTTCAGATTACAGGATGCACCAAATAACCGGTCCCAAAATCCAAAACAAACCAAATACAAAAGTGCCCCACTACACAATGAGTGTGCACTTACCAAAGTGTGCACCAACCAAAAAGTTTTAAAAAACTTAAAGAATACCTCATTCTTTAAGATGGTCCTTGTCTACTCCCACAGTGATCCGATAGAGGTGAGGAGTCCCCTGGAGAAATTCCGGGGGTACCCTAGGGAGTCCTGTTCTCAGTGGGTCCAGAAGCTGAGCAGAGAGGGTCCCATCTGGGTCACCAGAACTGATGCCATGAAAAGTCAAAATCAAAACTCAGTAGGCTTGGTGACTGTGAAGCAGGTATGCTTTATTGCAGCGCTTTTCACACAGGGGATAGCTCATCCCAATGTGCACCCTTCAAGACAAAGCTTTCTAATTTTATACAAACTAGTTTTACATATTCATTATATTTCTAAAAAAAAGGTAGGGTTATACAAATAATTTCCAGTAGGTCCTTTACATTGATTCCTCCCAGATAAAGCATGCCCAGTAATGCTCAGGTGGCCTTCTGGTGGTCATCAGGGTTGAAGGCTGGATGTCTTTCTCTTGGTGAACTTTTTACCTCTTCTTTCAGTGCATGCTCTTTGTGCTTTTCTCCATGGGCTATAAGCATCACCCTGTTAAAACTAGTTTTGATGCGCAGAAACTAACTTCACAACTCACAAAGTTAAAAAGAAGGTATGTTTCTTCATCACCGGGCACACAGGGGATTGCTCCTCCACAAGCATGCATGCCAAATGCGGCAATTCACCTTAATTATATACAGTAGAATGTTACATATTCATGGTATTTCGCAGTACACCTATACATATACATAGCCTGTCCATTGTGTGTGTGTGTCCGTTCACTTTATATTAAAATTAGTTCCAGGAAGTAATTTCCATAAACTCCTCCCAATTGCGCCTGCACACTGCCTCCTGGTGGTGGTCTTCTGGGGTCTCAGCGATGAAGGCTCAAAGTCTTAATCAGGTTGAAATTTTCACCTCCTCCCCTGGCACATGCGTAGTTGTGATTGTTCCAGCTGGGCAAAATTATGCTTGGTATATTTCCTTCTTATCTGCCCCAGGCTGCCCAGAGAGGTGGTGGATGCCCCGTCCCTGGAGGTGTTCAAGGACAGGTTGGATGGGGCCCTGGGCAACCTTGTGTAGATCCAGGCCTGGAGGTTGGTGGCCATGCCTGTGGCAGGGGGGTTGGAGCTCTATGATCCTTTGGGTCCCTTCCAACCCATGCCATTCTATAATTCTACGATTCCTTGGGATGCTTCCTCCTTATCAATCCTGGGTCCATTTTAAATTCTTTTAAGAACACTAATTACTCAAGATGAACTACACTAGAAAGGAGTTATTCAGACATTGTTTATGTAAGGTCATTTCTGACATACTGTGGTGGTTTCGACCTGGCTAGAGGCTAAATGCCCACCAGAGCCACTCTATCACTCCTCTTTTCAGGGAGGTGGTCACAGCACTGAGCTTGACTGAATTCAGGAAGTGTCTGGATGATGCACTTAGTCACATGCTCTGACTTGGCTGGCCCTGTGTGGAGCCAGGAGTTGGACTTGATGATCCTTATGTGTCCCTTCCAACTCAGTATATTCTGTGATTCACAGCTGCGGTATAAGGGTGCAGATAAACTAGCCAAAAACTAGTCAAAATTGGCTAACTGTAAGAGAAGAAACAAGCCACCTGGATTAATCCACACTGTGCATGTTTCAAGAAGTTAATGGAAAAGGACACTTTCAAACAGCCACTATTGCACATGCTGCAGAAACTTTTATGTATATAAATGAGTTCTTAGAAATCTAATGTTTATGTAGATTAGCTCTTGGAAATTGTATTGAATAGGCATGATTCTGCAACATAAATTCTCTGCTATCTCACTAATTTGTTGGAGCACTTGTGGTGGAGCGATCCCCAGTGCTGCAATAAAGGATACATGCTTAACATCTACGTTGGACTCTGACTTTTGAGTAAATTACTGTGTTTCAGTAGTTTGGATTTCCCTGGAGGGACCCCTTTCCTCAATTGGATCGTTGGGGGAGCAGACAGGGACCATCTAAAGAAAGGTATTCTTTACATCTTTGTTTTCTGGGGTCTGGCCATCAGGGGCCTGTTTGTAAACCGTGAAGACACTTTCTTATGTGGAACATTGTATACCAGTTTGCTAGCACCTCACTGGTGTACATCTGGGAACACATCTGTGTTCATCTGGGAACACTTTGGTGTTCATCTGTGTATTTGGCATTTAGGATTCTTATATTTTTTGAATGGTATCACAGTATTTGAGTTCAGAATTTACATTTTAAAAATGATATTTTTGTTATTATTTGCCTGAGTGGTGAATGACTGAGATGTTCAATTGTGCATGAAGCGAGTGTGGAGTCCAGATCTGCGGTTCTGTCATCCCGTGAGGGAAACAGACGGAGAACGATGAAGCGAGAGGATCAGAGTAAATGGTGATTATTTTGTTTGTGAATATAATAACAATTTGTGTTTGTCATTGTTGTTATAAGATAACTCCTGGTTGCATAATATAATGGGGGTGTGTGTGCAAACAAAACAAAGACATTTTGAAAAAGAGCCCATTACAATGTATTTTAACATATTGGAGAAGAAAAAAACCCACCAAAACCAAACAAAAAAACCTAAACCCCCCAAACATCAGAGGACCACCAGATTGGAATCTAAATAGAAAATGTTTAATTAGATATTGTAACCAGTGCTGGCCTTTATATGAGCTAGATAATGCCTGTACACCAATGTACGGAGTATGGGCAATAAACAGGAGGAGCTGGAAGCAATTGTACAGCGGGAAACCTGTGACTTAGTTGGCATCGCAGAAACTTGGTGGGATGATTCTCACAACTGGAGTGCTGTGATGGAAGGGTATAAACTTTTCAAGAGGGACAGGTGAGGAAGGAGAGGTGGTGGGTTAGCCCTCTATGTTAGGGATTGTCCAGATTGTCTGGAGATTAATGATGGTGATGATAAGGTTTGAATGCTTATGGGTTAGAATTAGAGGGAAGGCCAACAAGGTGGACATCCTGGTGGGAGTCTGTTATAGACTGCCCAACCAGGATGAAGAGGTAAATGAAATCTTCGGGGAGCTGGGAGTAGCATCACGATTGCTGGCCCTTGTTCTTGTGGGTGACTTCAACCTACCAGATATCTCCTAGGTAGACAACACAGTAAAGAGGGGTCAATCTAGAAGGTTCTTGGAGTGCATGTGAGAGAACTTCCTGACACAGCTGGTGAGTGAGCCAACAAGGGAAGGTGCCCCGCTGGACCTGTTGTTCATGAATAGAGAAGGACTTGTGGATGAGGTGACGGTTGGAGGCTGCCTTGGGCACAGCAATCATGAGATTATAGACTTCTCAATTCTTGGGAAAGGAAGGAGGAGGATTGGCAGAACTGCCACCCTGGACTTCAGGAGGGCAGACATTGGCCTATTGAGGAGCCTAGTGGATAGAGTCCCCTGGGAGCAAGTATTGAAAGATAAAGGAGCTCAGGAAGGTTGGACCCTCCTCAAGAATGTGGTCCTATAGCGCAGGAGTGAGCCATCCCAATGTGCCAAAAGTCAAGTCAGCGCGGAAGACAACCTGTCTGGCTGAATCACAGAATCACAGAATTGTAGGGGTTGGAAGGGACCTCGAGAGATCATCGGGTCCGACCGCCCTGCCAAAGCAGGTTCCCTAGGACATATCGCACAGATAGGCGTCCAGACGGGTCTGAATATCTCCAGAGATGGAGACTCCACAACCCCCCTGTGTCGGGGAAGACAGCAGGCCTACGGCGGCCTAGCTCTCTCCTCCCAAGATTTAGACCCTGACAATATTCTTCTGTTCCCATGAGAGGAAAAGTTACTCATGCTAAGAGAATCCTAATAATCACATTCTCAAAACGCAGCGGCCTTGTTGATAGGGGTACAGGCTACCGTAAACCAAGAAGCAGTTATGGGAAGGTATTTGGGAGTAAGAGAACATGTTAGGAACCAACCATAACAAGAGGGTCAAAACAGCAGGTGTGCTGATACTTTTAGGCATTAAAGGTAAACTAAGGATATTTAGCTATAAGATAGGTTTATCAGAACTCGTTATAATTACTAACCAATCGATACGGTGTGAACGGTGTATGTAACCAATTAGCAGGTTTTTAGCTTGCCACGTTGTGGTGGTTCTGCCGGAGCCGGGGACCACGCGTTCAGATTTCCCCCTGAGCGGGGGAGGGAAAACCAAAACACCAGACCCCCGCAGGTTGGGATAAGGGTATTTTTTACTGGAAATAACAGGGGAAGAACAGATAACAATGAACAATACAACCTTTTGCTGAGATGAGCAGTTCAGATCGCGCACTCCCCGTAACGGACACCGCGCCGCAGCCCGCGCAAACCCCAGCCGCAACACAAAGGACCCGAGCTCGCGCTGCGAGTAAACAAAGCCCCGAGCCGAGAGCACGCTCCCTCCCGGTCCCTGCTGTTCGCGCGCCAACACTGCAACACCCCCTGCTTTTTATACTCGGCATGATGTAACTGGCATGGAATGATCCTATTGGTCAATTTGCGTTACTTGTCCCGAGCCCAGCAGGTTAACCCCTTCCTGGCTGAAGCCCCTGGCTGAAACCAGGACATCATCCACCCCTCATTCTATGCCATTTACGTCATAACCAAAACCAACAAAATCTTTTATACAACATATAACAATTATAATTATGGCAGTAATGAATATACAACAACAAGTTATTTTACAGTCATTATACTACAATTTCTACTTAGTAATTATATTGGTTATTCTCCCCCAAAATCAAATCCCGTTGAGGTACACATCGCACTTCTCCGTCTCTCTGCATTACCCACCAGGTACAACCAGGTCCTTGTGCAAAAACAACTCCAGATATGGGTTTGCCTTTGCCCGAAGCAGGGATGACCCAAACTGTCTTTCCCAGTATGCTCTTCAGATGCACTACTGGGACTCTATTTCCTTCTACAGTATGTGGAAACTTTGTTTGGACAGGGCCATCCCGATTGGTAGATCCTCTGGAGTTGACTAACCAGGTGGCTTCGGCTAGGTGTGTGTCCCAATGCTTGAATGTTCCACCCCCCATTGCTTTCAATGTAGCTTTTAAAAGTCCATTATATCGCTCAATTTTCCCAGAAGCTGGTGCATGGTACGGAATATGGTACACCCACTCAATGCCGTGCTCTTTGGCCCAGGTGTCTATTAGGGTGTTCCGGAAGTGAGTCCCGTTGTCGGATTCAATTCTTTCAGGGGTACCATGTCGCCACAGGATTTGCCTTTCAAGGCCCAGGATTGTATTCCGGGCAGTAGCATGGGGCACAGGGTATGTCTCTAGCCAGCCAGTTGTTGCCTCCACCATTGTAAGTACATAATGCATTCCCTGGCGGGTTTGTGGGAGAGTGATGTAATCAATCTGCCAGGCCTCCCCATATTTATATTTCATCCACCGCCCTCCATACCAAAGGGGCTTTAACCGCTTGGCTTGTTTAATTACAGCACGTCTCACATTCATGGATGACTTGTGCAATAGCATCCATGGTCAAATCCACCCCTCGATCGCGTGCCCATCTATATGTCGCATCTCTCCCCTGATGACCTGAAGTATCATGAGCCCATCGAGCTATGAATAGCTCACCCTTACGTTGCCAGTCTAGATCTAC
This sequence comes from Laterallus jamaicensis coturniculus, assembly GCA_022605575.1. Lineage (NCBI taxonomy): Eukaryota > Metazoa > Chordata > Aves > Gruiformes > Rallidae > Laterallus > Laterallus jamaicensis. The sequence goes on from JAKCOX010000255.1 coordinate 26,375, forward strand.
CTGAGCTGCTCCAATCCTAGCAGCCTTATCCACCTGATGGTTGTTTTGATGTTCTTCTGTGGCCCGACTCTTAGGTACATGGGCATCAACATGACGTACCTTTACGACAAGCTTCTCTACCCGAGCAGCAATGTCTTGCCATAAATCAGCAGCCCATATGGGTTTGCCTCTCCGCTGCCAGTTGTTCTTCTTCCATTGCTGCAGCCACCCCCACAGGGCATTGGCCACCATCCATGAATCAGTGTAGAGATAGAGCATTGGCCACTTCTCTCTTTCAGCAATGTCCAGGGCTAACTGAATAGCCTTAACCTCAGCGAACTGGCTTGATTCACCTTTTCCTTCAGTAGCTTCTGCTACTCGTCTTGTTGGACTCCATACAGCAGCTTTCCACATGCGATTCTTTCCCACAAGGCGACAGGAACCATCGGTGAAGAGAGCATATTGCTTCTCATTTTCTGGCAGTGTGTTGTAAGGTGGGGCTTCTTCAGCACGTGTTACCTCCTCATCCTCTGGTGACATTCCAAAATCCTTGCCTTCTGGCCAGTCTGTGATTACTTCCACGATTCCAGGGCGATTGGGATTTCCTATTCGAGCTCGCTGTGTAATTAATGCAACCCACTTGCTCCATGTAGCATCAGTGGCGTGATGCGTAGAAGGGACCTTCCCTTTGAACATCCAGCCCAGCACTGGCAGTCGGGGTGCCAGGAGGAGCTGGGCTTCAGTTCCAATCACCTCTGAAGCAGCTCGAACTCCTTCATAGGCGGCCAATATTTCTTTTTCTGTTGGAGTGTAATTGGCCTCTGATCCTTTGTAGCCCCGACTCCAAAACCCCAGCGGTCGACCCCGAGTCTCCCCTTGTGCTTTCTGCCAGAGACTCCAAGTAGGGCCATTCTCCCCCGCTGCAGTGTAGAGCACGTTTTTAATATCCGTCCCTGTCCGGACAGGTCCAAGGGCTACTGCGTGGACTATCTCACGTTTAATCTGCTCAAAGGCTTGCTGCTGCTCAGGGCCCCATTGGAAGTCATTCTTCTTTCGAGTCACATGGTAGAGTGGGCTCACAATAAAACTGTAGTTTGGCACATGCATTCGCCAAAAACCTATAACGCCCAAGAAAGCCTGTGTTTCCTTTTTATTGTTTGGTGGAGACATGGCTGCTATTTTATTGATAATGTCCATGGGGATCTGACGACGTCCATCCTGCCATTTTATTCCTAAAAACTGGATCTCTTGTGCAGGACCCTTGACTTTACTTTGTTTTATGGCAAGGCCAGCCTTTAAGAGGATTTGAATTATCTTTTCTCCTTTCTTAAACACTTCTTCTGCTGTGTCGCCCCATACAATGATGTTGTCAATGTACTGTAAATGCTCTGGTGCTTCACCCTTTTCCAAAGTGGTCTGGACTAGTCCATGGCAGATGGTGGGACTGTGTTTCCACCCCTGGGGCAGACGATTCCACGTATATTGTGTACCTCTCCAGGTGAAAGCGAATTGTGGCCTGCACTCTGGCACCAGTGGGATTGAGAAGAAGGCATTGGCAATGTCAATCGTGGCATACCACTTAGCTGCTTTCGATTCCAATTCATATTGGAGTTCCAGCATGTCCGGCACAGCAGCACTCATACCTGGAGTGACTTCATTTAGGCCACGATAATCTACTGTCAGCCTCCACTCTCCATTGGACTTCCGCACTGGCCATATGGGACTATTAAAGGGTGAGCGAGTCCGGCTGATCACTCCTTGACTCTCCAGTTGACGAATCAGGTTGTGGATGGGGATCAGAGAATCTCGGTTGGTTCGGTACTGTCGTCTGTGTACTGTTGTTGTAGCAATTGGCACTTGCTGTTCTTCAACTTTCAACAACCCCACAACAGAAGGATCCTCTGAGAGTCCAGGCAAGTTACACAACTGTTCAATTTCGTCTGTCTCCACAGCAGCTATTCCAAAAGCCCACCGGTACCCTTTTGGGTCTTTGAAATACCCTCTACGGAGATAGTCTATACCTAGAATGCATGGAGCTTCTGGGCCAGTCACAATGGGGTGTTTCTCCCAGTCCTTTCCAGTCAGGCTTACCTCAGCCTCTAGTACAGTCAATTGTTGGGACCCCCCTGTGACTCCAGAAATGCAAACAGGTTCTGTGCCTTTATAATTTGACGGCATTAAAGTACACTGGGCACCAGTATCCACTAGAGCCTTGTACTCTTGTGGGTCTGACGTGCCAGGCCATCGAATCCACACCGTCCAGTAAACTCTGTTATCCCTCTCCTCCACCTGGCTGGAGGCAGGGCCCCTCTATTGCTGCTGATCATACTTGCCGTTCATTGAGTGCATGAAGGACTTGGAGGTTCCCTCAAGAGGATCAGACATATCAGGAGTGTAGATAGGCCTTCTGCTTGGTCGAGGGTTCTTTTCGGTGGTAACTGGTGCAGCGTTCTTCCTGGTGAAATCTCGACGTGCGATTGTTTTACCTTGCAGCTCGTTTACTCGTGCTCGAAGGGCTGAAGTGGGCTGCATATCCCACTTCCTCATGTCCTCCCCTTGGTCAACCAGGTAAAACCACAGTTTACCTCGTGGTGAGTACCCTCGGTTTTCTCCCTCTCGGGATGATGGACGCCTTCTTCCAAAAGCTGCCACACTGCTCTGCAAGGGTCGGGAGCTGTACACATTGTTGTCTAGGCGCTGGACCAGTTTCTCTACTGCTGCGATGACAGAGAGGGAAACATTGTCTTGGTATTTGCAGAGCCTATAAGACACATCGGCTACAGTTGGTAGATCCGTATCACTCCAGTCTATTGCTGCCAGTGAATTGACGTGCCCTGCTGGTACACTTTGTACAACCTTTCGCCACATGCCTGGGGTGCACGGGACTTCATCAGGATCAGCAGGGAGTTGTGAATTGTTCAAATCATAACTGATTATCTCCCGTACAGCTAATTCTCTAAGGTACTGGACAGCTCTTTCCATATTGTTGCACTTGGGCATACGGCATGTAATGTATTCTTTTATGGGGTACCTTTCCTTCACACTTAACAGTAACCGTTTCCAGAGGCTGAGGATTCCTGACCTTTTTCCAATGGCTTTATCAATGCCTCCTTCTCTGGCAAGGGATCCCAACTGCTTGGCCTCCCTGCCATCTAACTCCAAGCTATTAGCCCCATGATCCCAGCACCAAAGCAACCAGGTGACAATGGGCTCACTAGGTTGGCGGCTAAAATCCCTTCTAACATCACGAAGCTCACTCAGGGACAGGGATCGGGTGACAACCTCTGGTTCTGCCTCATCTTGATATCCCCCTGATGGCCCCGGTTGATCATCATCATCAGCTGTCGTACGAACTGATTTTTTTGTGTATTTCCTCTTTTGTACCAGGGCGACAGACACTGGTGGGGGTTGTTTCTTTTGATCATCAGTGGTGTCTGCTGTGGGGATTGCAGTAGCTGCAGTGCCAGTTACAGGGGTTGCAGTAGCTGCAGTGCCAATTACGGGGGTTGCCGCAGCTGCAGTGCCAATTACGGGGGTTGCCGCAGCTGCAGTGCCAATTACGGGGGTTGCCGCAGCTGCAGTGCCAATTACGGGGGTTGCCGCAGCTGCAGTGCCAATTACGGGGGTTGCTGCAGTATCTGACAATCTGTTTTCTTCCCCTCCCCCCTGACAGTACTGACAATGCTGACAGCGCTGTCTGCTATCAAGCAGTGTTTGAGCCCAAGTGGCCAGAGCCCAGCACAGTGCAGTGCTTTTCACAATCCTGGGAAACCTACAACAACTTTTTTTCAGAAATGCAGCCATTTTATTAGAGTCATGCAGCTGCTCAGGAGTGAAGCTCCAAGTCATCGGGGGTAAGGAAGTACTTAGGTAATGGCCTATGTTCTGCCCCTCGTGGTTGTCCTGCCCCTCGTGGTTATCCTGCCTTTGGGAAACCTCTTGAGCAGTATTCATAAACCTGCTCTTAATATGATGAAAGCAGGATCAAGTGCAGAAGAACTTCTAGCACTGTGGCCATAGTTTGCATGTCAAGGTGATGGTGAAAGTTTTCAAAAACTCTCATAAGAGCTGTATGGGAACAGGCAGGGAAGCTGCAGCCCCGAGATGATACAACATCCTGCCAGGACTGCAAACAGCCTGCTGAGGTTTTTTTTCCACAGCCAGGACCACACCTTTGTAAATAATACCCACAGCATCTTAAACAGCATCCTTACAACTTTTACCGTAATTGCAACCGGGTCAGAGTCAGATCTACCGTTATCCCAACCTTTATTGTCCCACGTTCAGGCGCCAAAATATGTGGTGGTTCCGCCGGAGCCGGGGACCACGCGTTCAGATTTCCCCCTGAGCGGGGGAGGGAAAACCAAAACACCAGACCCCCGCAGGTTGGGATAAGGGTATTTTTTACTGGAAATAACAGGGGAAGAACAGATAACAATGAACAATACAACCTTTTGCTGAGATGAGCAGTTCAGATCGCGCACTCCCCGTAATGGACACCGCGCCGCAGCTCGCGCAAACCCCAGCCGCAACACAAAGGACCCGAGCTCGCACTGCGAGTAAACAAAGCCCCGAGCCGAGAGCACGCTCCCTCCCGGTCCCTGCTGTTCGCGCGCCAACACTGCAACACCCCCTGCTTTTTATACTTGGCATGATGTAACTGGCATGGAATGATCCTATTGGTCAATTTGAGTTACTTGTCCCGAGCCCAGCAGGTTAACCCCTTCCTGGCTGAAGCCCCTGGCTGAAACCAGGACACACGTTTGCAGTAATAAAGGTATATAATCTGTGTGATTTCACCTAATAAAATGGCTTCACCTAAAATTCATATCGAATTGCGTGTTGCTCTCTGCCGGTCGCCACACCCCTGGGCAGCCTATTCCAGGGCTCTGTCACCCTTACTGTGAAAAAGTTCTTCCACATATTGGTGCGGAACTTCCTATGCTCCAACTTGAGGCTATTGCCCCTTGTTCTGTCTCCACAGACTATTGAAAAGAAGCTGGCTATTTCCCCTTGTGTCCCACACTTGAGATATTTATAAACATTAATCAGATCCCCTCTTAGTCGTCTTTTCTCAAGGCTGAACAGCCCCAGTTCTTTCAGCCTGTCCTCGTAGGGGAGAAGCTCCAGTCCTTAATTATCTTCGTAGCCCTCCGCTGGACTCTCTCCTGTCTTTTTGATACCAGTGAGCCATCGAGAGCTTTGTCTGATACTCAGGAAGAAAAGGAGAGTATATGATTATTGGAAGAAGGGGCAGGTTACCCAGGAGGACTACAGGGCTGAAGTGAGGTTATGCAGGGAGAAAATAAGGAAGTCCAAAGCCCAAATAGAACTCAATCTGGTCACTACTGTAAAAGATAAAAGGAAGAAATTCTATAAATATGTTAATAACAAAAAGAGGGCCAGGGAGAATCTCCCACCTTTATTGGATGCAGGGGGAACCATTTTGACTGAGGACAAAGACGTCTAAGGTACTTAATGCTTATTTTGTCTCAGTCTTTAGTAGTAAGACCAGTTGGTCTCCTGATACCCAGACCGCTGAGTGGAAAGATGGGGATGGGAAGGGGACTGAAGCCCCCATAGTCCCAGGGGAATTTGTTAGTGACCTGCTGTCCTGGGTTCAGCCCAGCAGCAGGCTGTGTTAGCCCTGAGAGTATTCCATACCAATTGCATCACGATCGGGCAGGTTGCCCCCCTTTGCAGGGGCGACTCCGGACCCAGGCACGGGAAGTCCCGGTCTGGGCAGCCGCAGTGCCAGCTCCGGGGGAGACTCCGGACCTATCAGAACCTGCTCCGGGCACGGGAAGTGCCGGTCTGAGCAGGCGTGTGGGAGTTCCGGCTTCTCGCTCTCTCTCTCTCGGGATCGGCGTGGCAGGCGGTGGTGAGGGGTGTGCTCGGGGGTGCTGGGCTCGGGGAGTTCTGCGTTCGGGAATCTGAATCGGTTCGGGCACGGCTCAAATGACATAGTGTGGTGAGAGGTTTGCACTGTATATAATAGCACTGTAGTTAGTTGTTTTCATACTTTTCCCTGTTGTTTAGTAAACTATCCTTATCCTAACCATGCAAGGCCTTTGGTTTTTTTCCTCTGGCTCTGCAGCTCCTTCGTTCGCCCATCCTCCACCTCTTAAAGAGGTAGGGGGGCTTTTTCTTTTTTTTTGTCTGACCTTTGTGGCCTCAGCTTTCCGCTGAGGTATAAACCACAACAACTTTTGGCGCCCAACGTGGGGCTCGACGGGGGACCCCCAAGGGGGGCAAAAAGGTTGGGGTAACGATAGATTTGACCTTAACTCAATTGCAGTTAAGATTGAGTTGTGATAAGTACGGTTATTTAAGTAATTTCTATGTACATTGTTATGGCATTTACTCTTAAGGATGCTTCCATGGTTGCCAACTCGTGGTATGCTGCTGCATTTAATCCTGCCAGGATTCGTTGCCATCCCGTACGTCTGTTTAGTGTATGTTGTGATAACAGTCTATGATTGGATAACGTTTAAGTTCATGAACTTAAAAGAGTACTTCTATCAGCTTTTGCTGTTCAGTACAAAGAGGGATAAAACAGGTCTTGTAAGAGTCTTTAACAATTTCCAATATCCCTGGGAAATTCTAACTAGCATTTTCCTACTGTTGGTTTTGGTGCAAATGGTTCTGCTTTCGATATATATATGTATATATATTAGGCACAGGTTTATGAATACCACCCAAGAGTTTTCCCTGAGGCTGGATAAGCTTGAGTGCAAGGGCAAATGGCGAAATATGAGCAGGTACCTAGGCACTTTCTTACCCCCAGTGGTTTGGAACTTCACTCCTGAACAGCTACAGGATCCTAATAAGGTGACTGCATATCTGAAAAAGAACTGCAGTGGGCTCCCCAGAGAAATACGCCCTACTGCACTGTGCTGGGGCTTGGCTACCATCTACCAAACACTGCTTGATAGCAAGCAGCACTGTCAGTACTGTCAGTACTGTCAGCACTGCCAAGGGGAACAAGGAAATGGATTGGCAAATACTGCAGCTACTGCAACATCTACAATAGACCTTGCCCCTAATTCAGAGCGTCAGTACTGTCAGGGGGAATGAGGAAATGGATTGGTGAATACTGTAGATGCTGCGACCTCTACAATAGACCTTGGTAAACCCACACCAATGTCTGTTGCTTCCATTCAAGAAAGGTGTCAGCACTGTCAGGAAGAAAGAGGAAATAGACTAGTACATACTGCAGATATTGCAAACTCTACAATAGATCTTGGCCAACCCACCCCAATGTCTGTTGCTCCCATTCAAAAAGGGTGTCAGTGCTGTCAGGGAGAAAGGGGAAATAGACTAGTACATACTGCAGATGCTGCAACGTCTACAATAGACGTTGCCCATAATTCAGAGAATCAGCCCACACCAATGTCTGTTGCTTCCATTCAAGAGAGGTGTCAGCACTGTCAGTGCTGTTGGCACTGTCAGGGAGGAAAAGGAAATAGACTAGTGCATACCGTAGATACTGCAACCTCTACAATAGACCTTGGCCAACTCACACCAAAGTCTGTGGCTCCCATTCAAAAGAGGAAACACACCAGGAAGTTAGTTCGCGTAGTGCCAGATGATGATGGTGAACAACCGGGGCCATCTCAAGAATGTCAGGATGAGGATGATGGTGAAAAACCATTATCTCAAGAATGGCCGGATGAGGATGAGGATGAAAAATCAGGGCCATCATGGAAAAGTCAGAATGGGGCAGGGCCATCTCAGAAAAGTCAGAATGGGGCAGGGCCATCTCAGAAAAGTAAGAATGGGGCAAAGCCATCTCGAGCAGATCAGGATGTAGGAGAACCAGAGATTGTTACCCGATCCCTGACCCTGAGTGAATTGCGTGAGGTGCGAAAAGATTTTGGCCGCCGCCCAGGTGAGCATATTATCACTTGGTTGCTCAGATGCTGGGATAGCGGGGCCAATAGTCTGGAATTAGACGGCAGGGAGGCCAGGCAGTTGGGATCCCTGGCTAGAGAAGGAGGTATTGATAAGGCACTTGGGGAGGGGTCACAAATCCTCAGCCTTTGGAGGCGATTGCTGTCAAGTGTGCGGGAAAGATACCCCATGAAAGAATATATTACCTGTCTGAAACCCAAGAGCGACAGCATAGAGACGGTTATCCAGTACCTGAGGGAATTAGCTGTACGAGAGTTGATTTATTTTCAGTAGGACAACAGAAGGCTCCCTGATGATCCTGATGACGTCCGATGCACCCCAGACATGTGGCGTAAAGTCATACGAAGTGCACCATCAGGGCACACAAATTCACTGGCAGTGATGGAATACGATGAGATGCTTCCACCAACCGTGTATTAAGTGACCGGCCGACTCCGGACTTATCAAGACAACGTTGCACGTTCTGTCATTGCAGCAGTAGAGCAACTGGTTAAACTTAAACTTGACGAACACATGGCCGACTCCCAACCTGTACGGAGCGATGTTGCAGCTATCCGGAAAAGTCATCCACCGTCCCAAGAGACAGAATACAGCAGGGAAACACCCCGAGCCACACACCGAGCCAAATTGTGGTTTTACCTGTGTGATCATGGAGACGACATGAGAAAGTGGGATAAGAAGCCCACTTCAGCCCTCCAAGCACGAGTAAAGGAGTTGCAAGGTAAAGCAAGCGCACGAGGTTCTGCCAAGAAGAATGTTGCACCAGTTTCTATCCAGGAGCAATAGAGGAGCCCTGCCTCCAGCCAGGTGGAGTAGAGGGATAATCGGACTTATTGGACTGTGTGGATCCGATGGCCTGGAACATCAGACCCACAAGAGTATGAGGCTCTAGTGGATACTGGTGCCCAGTGTACTCTAATGCCATCAAATTATGAACGGACAGAATCTGTTTACATTTCTGGAGTCATAGGGGGCTCCCAACAGTTGACTGTGCTAGAGGCTGAGGTGAGCCTAACTGGAAAGGACTAGGAGAAACACCCCATTGTGACTGGCCCAGAAGCTCCGTGCATTTTAGGTATGGACTATCTCCGTAGAGGGTATTTTAAAGACCCAAAAGGATACCGGTGGGCTTTTGGAATAGCTGCTGTGGAGACTGAAGAAACTAAACAGTTGTGTGCCTTGCCTGGACTTTCGGAAGATCCAGCTGTTGTGGGGTTGTTGAAGGTCGAAGAACAGCGAGTGCCAATCGCTACGACGACAGTGCACAGGCGGCAATATCGTACAAACCGAGACTCTTTGATCCCCATCCATAAACTGATTCGTCAACTGGAGAGTCAGGGAGTGATCAGCCGAACCCACTCACCATTTAACAGTCCCATATGGCCAGTGCAGAAGTCCGACGGAGAATGGAGGCTGACAGTAGATTATCGTGGCCTAAATGAAGTCACTCCAAACATGAGTGCTGCTGTGCCGGACATGCTAGAGCTCCAGTATGAACTGGAATCAAAGGCAGCCAGGTGGTATTCCACAACTGACATTGCAAATGCTTTCTTCTCAATCCCACTGGCACCAGAGTGCAGACCACAGTTTGCTTTCACCTGGAGAGGTGTCCAATACACATGGAATCGTCTGCCCCAGGGGTAGAAACACAGTCCCACCATCTGTCATGGACTAATCCAGAGTACATTAGAAAAGGGTGGAGCCCCAGAGCACTTGCAATATATTGATGACATCATTGTATGGGGTGATACAGCAAAGGAAGTTTTTGAAAAAGGAGAAAGGATAATTCAAATCCTTTTAGAAGCTGGTTTTGCTATAAAACAAAGTAAAGTCAAGGGGCCTAAGCGAGAAATCCAGTTTTTAGGAATAAGATGGCAGGATGGGCGTCTTCAGATCCCAATAGACGTTATTAATAAAATTGCAGCTATGTCCCCACCAAGTAACAAAAAGGAAACACAAGCTTTCTTAGGTGTTATAGGATTTTGGAGAATGCATATCCCAAACTATAGTCTCATTGTGAGCCCTCTCTACTATGTAACTCGGAAGAAAAATAATTTTGAATGGGGCCCTGAGCAACAGCAAGCCTTTGAGTAGATCAAACGCGAAATAGTCCATGCTGTAGCCCTTGGACCTGTCCGTACAGGTACAGACATTAAAAATGTGCTCTATACTGCAGCTGGTGACAATGGAGCTGCCTGGAGTCTCTGGCAGAAAACACAAGGGGAGACTCGAGGGCGACCGTTAGGGTTTTGGAGTCGGTCCTACAAAGGATCTGAGGCCAATTACACTCCAACAGAAAAGGAAATACTGGCCGCTTATGAAGGGGTTTGAGCTGCTTCAGAGGTAATTGGAACTGAAGCTCAGCTTTTCCTAGCACCCCGACTGCCGGTGCTGGGCTGGATGTTTAAAGGGAAAGTCCCTTCCACACACCATGCAACTGATGCTACATGGAGCAAGTGGGTTGCACTAATTACGCAACGAGCTCGAATAGGAAACCCCAATCGCCCAGGAATTGTGGAGGTGATTACAGACTGGCAAGAAGGCAAAGACTTTGGGATGTCACCAGAGGATGAGGAGGTAACACGCGCAGAAGAAGCTTCACCATATAACCAATTGCCAGAAAATGAAAAGCAGTATGCCCTGTTCACTGATGGATCTTGTCGCATTGTGGGTAAGCATCGGAAATGGAAAGCTGCTGTGTGGAGTCCTATGAGGCAAGTAGCAGAAGCCACTGAAGGAAAAGGTGAATCAAGCCAATTTGCCGAGGTAAAGGCTATCCAATTAGCCCTGGACATTGCTGAGAGAGAGGAGTGGCCTATGCTATATCTTTCTACTGACTCATGGATGGTAGCTAATGCCTTGTGGGGGTGGTTGCAGCAGTGGAAAAAGAACAATTGGCAGCATAGAGGCAAACCCATATGGGCTGCTGATTTATGGCAAGATATTGCTACTCGATTAGAGAAGCTTACCGTAAAGTTACGTCATGTGAACGCCCATGTACCTAAGAGTCGGGCCATGGAGGAACATGAAAACAACCAGCAGGCAGAAAAGGCTGCTAAGATTGAAGTGGCTCAGGTAGATTTGGACTGGCAACATAAGGGTGAGTTGTTCCTAGCCCGATGGGCTCATGATACTTCAGGTCATCAAGGAAGAGATGCAACATATAGATGGGCTTGAGATCGAGGGGTGGACTTAACCATGGATGCTATTGCACAGGTTATCCATGAATGTGAGACATGTGCCGCAATCAAGCAGGCTAAGCGCTTAAAGCCCCTCTGGTATAGAGGACGGTGGATGAAGTATAAATATGGGGAGGCTTGGCAGGTTGATTACATCACTCTCCCACAGACTCACCATGGCAAACTGTACGTACTTACAATGGTAGAGGCAACCACTGGCTGGTTGGAGGCATATCCTGTACCCCATGCCACTGCCCGTAATACAATTCTGGGCCTGGAAAGGCAAGTCTTATGGCGACACGGCACCCCAGAAAGAATTGAGTCAGATAATGGGACTCATTTCTGAAATACTCTCATAGACACTTGGGCCAAAGAGCATGGCATTGAGTGGGTGTACCACATTCCTTATCATGCACCCGCCTCTGGGAAAATTGAACGATACAATGGGCTTTTAAAGACTACACTGAAAGCAATGGGTGGTGGAACATTTAAAAATTGGGATACACATTTAGCAGAAGCCACATGGTTGGTTAACTCTAGGGGATCTACCAATCGGGCTGGTCCAGCCCAGTCAGACTTCTCACATACTGCAGAAGGTAACAGAGTCCCAGTAGTGCACATGAAGAGTATTTTGGGAATGACATTTTGGGTCATTCCTGCTACAGGCAAATGTAAACCCATATCTGGGATTGTTTTTGCTCAAGGACCTGGTTGTACCTGGTGGGTAATGCAGAAGGATGGAGAAACTCGATGTGTACCTCAAGGGGACTTGATTTTGGGTGAGAATAGCCAATATCATGCTAAATAATTCACTACTGTTTTATTGTTGTTATAGATACTGTATGTTATACTAATGACATTACAGCTAGGGTCATCGGTGCCGTGATGATGGAGCGAAGATCAGCCTCCCAAGAACTCTTTCTTTTCTCTTTTGTAATAAACACCTCTGACCCACGGACTATGAGCATGGATCATGCCAGGTGCAGTGTTCGAGAGCCCGAGATACAGCATTCAACGATCCAGTGGCATCCCTGAGAGACTGTTGTGACAGCGGGACCAGTGAGCCTGAGAATCGTGGACTGAATGAAACCAACAGACTTGGAGGAAACGTCCACAGACTGAATCTATATGCACATACATGTGTGTGCTTGTGTACATGCATATGTATGGATGCGAGAGACTCCCTGGACCCAAAAAAGGTTGCTGGACCTGCTCATGATGTAAATGGTATGGAATAAGGGGTGGATAATGTCCTGGGTTCAGCCCAGCAGCAGGCTGTGTTAGCCCTGAGAGTATTCCATACCAATTGCATCATGATCGGGCAGGCTGCCCCCCTTTGCAGGGGCGACTCCGGACCCAGGCACGGGAAGTCCCGGTCTGGGCAGCCGCAGTGCCAGCTCCGGGGGAGACTCTGGACCTATCAGAACCTGCTCCGGGCACGGGAAGTGCCGGTCTGAGCAGGCGTGTGGGAGTTCCGGCTTCTCGCTCTCTCTCTCTCTCGGGATCGGCGTGGCAGGCGGTGGTGAGGGGTGTGCTCGGGGGTGCTGGGCTCAGGGAGTTCTGCGTTCGGGAATCTGAATCGGTTCGGGCACGGCTCAAATGACATAGTGTGGTGAGAGGTTTGCACTGTATATAATAGCACTGTAGTTAGTTGTTTTCATACTTTTCCCTGTTGTTTAGTAAACTATCCTTATCCTAACCATGCAAGGCCTTTGGTTTTTTTCCTCTGGCTCTGCAGCTCCTTCGTTCGCCCATCCTCCACCTCTTAAAGAGGTAGGGGGGCTTTTTCTTTTTTTTTGTCTGTCCTTTGTGGCCTCAGCTTTCCGCTGAGGTATAAACCACAGCACCTGCTCAGCTGCTTAGATCTGCCCAAGTTGATTGGTCCAGATGGGATTCACCCGAGGGTACTGAGGGAGGTGGCACAAGTGCTTGCCAAGCCACTTTCCCTTATTTACCAGAAGTCCTGGCTGACCAGGGTCAGCTGGTGCATGTGACACCCATCAACAAGAAGGGCCGTAAAGAGAACCCAGGGAACTACAGGCCTGCCAGCCTGACCTCGGTGCTGGGGAAGGTGCTGGAACAAATAATCTTGTGTACCGTCACGCAACACATACAGGACACTCAGGAGATCAGGCCCAATCAGCATGGGTTTATGAAAGGCAGATCGTGTTTGACCAACCTGATCTCCTCCTATGACAAGGTGACATGCTCAGTGGCATGAGGGGAGGGCTGTAGATGTTGTCTACCTGGACTCCAGTAAAGCCTTCGACATGGTCTCCCACAGCATCTTCCTAGAAAAACTAGCCACTCATGGATTAGATGGGTATACTCTTTGCTGGGTGAGGTGTTTTGGTTCCAGGAAGTAATTTCCATAAACTCCTCCCAATTGCGCCTGCACACTGCCTCCTGGTGGTGGTCTTCTGGGGTCTCAGCGATGAAGGCTCAAAGTCTTCATCTTGCCCCCTCCCCCCTCTTCTTCCCTGGCCTTGATGTCTGTACGGCTTCTTACATCCTCTCACTCCCTTCTCTGGTGGCAAAATGCACCTGCCTGCAGGGTTTTTTTTCCTACATGTGATTCACAGAGGCGCTGTGACTAACAGCGATTGGCTCGGCCTTGGTCAGCAGTAACTCTGGCCTTGAATCAGCCACTCCCTGGATCCTGCAGAGAGCTTCTAGCTGCTTCTTGCAGCAGCCATCCACAAAGTGGAATTCAAAGTAAAAGATGATCAGTTAATTGAAGTCCTAAGTTTGGCTACAATACAAATTGAAAAACAAACCGAGAATACCCCAGAAATTGGTGTATCCAGGAGTGTGGGCTTCTGGGATTCCTGGTAAAGCAAAGTATGCTACTCCAATAAAGGTGGAACTGAAACCTGGTTCATAGAATCATAGAATGGCATGGGTTGGCAGGGACCCCAAGGATCATAGAGCTCCAACCCACCTGCCACAGGCAGGGCCACCAACCTCAGGCCTGGATCTACACAAGGTTGCCCAGGGCCCCATCCAACCTGTCCTTGAACACCTCCAGGGACGGGGCATCCACTACTTCTCTGGGCAGCCTGTTCCAGCACCTCACCACTGGTTCTGGAAAGGGTTAAAAAAAAAAAAAAAAAAGTTAAAAATCCATTAAAATTAGAGGATCAGAGATCTCTAAAAGAAAAAAATGGCAAACTTTTGGAATTTGGATTACTAATTGAATGTGAATCAGAATACACCACCACAATTTTACCAGTAAAGAAACCAAATGGAAAATACTTAATAGTACAAGATTTGAGAGCAACAAATAAAATTGTTGCAAACCCATATACTTTACTGATTAGTGTAAAAGAAGCCTACAATTGTTTTACAGTATTGGATTTAAAAGATGACTTCTGTCCTGGTTCAGGCCAGGACAGAGTTAACTTCCCCAAGAAGCCAGCACAGGTGAGCAGAGTTACCCCAGGTAGTCTTCCACACCACATGACATCAAGCTCCAGTATAAAGGGCTGGTCAGTGGGGGGTGGGGCTTGTGTAGTGCTCTGTGTTTGTCTCAGGCTTTTGTTTTTGCAGTGTTGTCAGTAACCTGTCCTTATCCCAACCCCCTGGGGGTACTGACTGTTCCTGGGGAGCAGTGAGAGAGAGGCACGTGGTGCTCAGCCACTGCTTGGGGCTGAACCCCCACAGTCCGTAAAGGTGTTCAACGTGTTGGGATAGCAGTAGATCTGACTGGATTGTGTTAAAAAGCTGTGATAGATGTTTATCATATTATTCATAGGTGATGGCAACGATGATCATAGAATCACAGAATTCTTTGGGTTGGAAGGGACCTCAAAGATCATCTAGTCCCAACCCCCTTACCATGGGCAGGGACACCCTCGCTAGACCAAGTTGCCCAAAGCCCCATCTAACCTGGCCTTAAGCACCTCCAGGTATGGGGCTTCCACAACCTCTCTGGGCAACCTGTTCCAGTGCCTCACCATCCTCATGGTAAAGAATTTCTTCCTAATGTCTAACCTAAACCTGCCCTCTTTCAGCCTAAAGCCATTGCCCCTTATCCCATCACTACATTCCCCGGTGAACAGTCCCTCTCCCACTTTCCTGTATGACCCCTTTAAGAATTGGTACATCACAATTAGGTCACCTTGGAGCATTCTCTAGACTGAAAAAGCCCAACTCTCCCAGCCTGTCTTCATAAGAGAGGTGCTCCAGACCCTTGATCAAATTCGTGGCCATCCTCTGGACACACTCCAACAGCTGTCTGATCACCTGGTTCTGCTATGTGAACCCACAACCCCTTTATGCAATCCTGTCCTGTTGTTTATCACCTCGGGAAAAGGAGTCAGGGTTCTAATTCTGTTATGCTGTGTGATATCGATTTATGACAAGGTATCATCTCTGTTTGCGAGGCTTAGAGAGTATTTATAAGTGGCATTTCCGCCATTTCTATCTATTGGGCAACATATCATACTTTAATAATCACACTCAATTTATGAGGAAGACGGGGGGGATGTTTTCTCCTCCCCTTTTTCCTTTAGGCTTGTTACAGCATCTTTTGAGAACTTCGACTATCCCTGGGACGTTCAGACCAGTATGTGCCTGTTGCTCACTCTCCTGAATGTCTTTCAAGTCTTACGTGTTACCAAAAACTGTTTCAAGAATATTGCCAAGAGATCTTCCCTGGGGCTGAAGGTTCAGGGGTGGCATGGCATATGGGAGTGTATGAGCAAATACCTAGACAAGAAAAAGAGATCCATAGACACTGTGGCTACCCAAACCTCAGAAAGTGAAACTGTAGCTGAACCAGAAAGAACCCTTACAACAGGCACTGTAGCTACTCAAATCTCAGACTGCAGCTTCTCCAGTCTCCACAACAAGCACCATGGCTACTCAAACCTCAGAGCCCAACCCTGTAGCTGAGTCAGGAAGCCAACCAGTACCCATATCAGTCACCCCTATACAGAAGAAGAAATACACAAAGAAAACAGTCTGCATTGTGAAAGACGATGATGAACTAGGACCATCACGACAACATGAAGAAGAGGCAGTACCGGAGGTTATAACCCGATCCTTGCACTTGAGTGAGCTGAGAGACATGATCTGATGTAGAGACATTCTATGATGTAGTCCAAGATTCCTGACCCATGTGGCATAAGTTTGTGCGGAGTGCACCAGCGTCATAGTGTAAGGTACTGGAAATATGCCTTAACAATTGCCAACAGAACCACCCCCCCCTCCCCCCTTCCTCTCACCTAACCAAACCTCATTCCTAGCACACTACATCACCACCACCAGCTCAGGCTTCCAAGGACCTAATGACTATCCAACAAGCCACCCAAAAGATATCAGGAGAGACATCAGGAGCCATTCAGCCATTCTCCATCAGGAGAGCATTCCACTATCAGGAGCACACATCGGGAGCCATTCACACATGGGACATTCTGTCATCCACCCTGAAGCATTCCCACAGGCCAGGTGGAAGCTTGTGGCGATACAAAGGATCCTACAAAAAGAGAGCATTCGGCCATGGAAAAAAACAAAGCAACATTTGGGAAGGGAAGCAACGGAGAACGAACACATCGAGGGACAAACGAGGGAATGCTCTCCCCTTCCATCGGACCTGTGATTGTGTGTTTCCCAATAATTGATCGGAAACAAGTTAGTCCAAACACAAATTTATATTTATTGAGTAGCAGGCAACAATAGGCAAAGCAGTGCTGGGCGGCCGGTGAGTCACAGGCTCTGCCAACAGCGCGCGCGGTTACCGTCTGAGTTGTGGTTTTTATAATGTTCTAGTTCCGGGTCTCGAATTTTCCACTGAGACTTCCTCATAGTCCTCTGTGCGTGCACCAGTTGTTGCTAGGGGGTCGTCTTCTACCTCCTCGTGGTTGACGGGATGAAGTCGCTTGTCTTCCTCACTTGTCCCTTAGTTGACCCCTTTCCCATATTTGGTCATCTCCAGCAGCAAGCTCGTTTATTGGCTACTTGTTTTCCGCGGTTTCTGCTTCTAAGTTACCTATAACTCAATTCTGCGCTTCAGCAACAGCTTACAATTTACAGTGCGCGATCATTCTTGTAAAACAGGATGTTGCAGCCTATCCTGAGGTACCGGTGGTTTACTGAACAAAGGCTCATCCATCACAATCCCCCCTTTTTCTTTTGGCCACCATTTTTTTCAGTAAGCCGTTGTAGTTCTCGGTGGCTTAGTATAAGAGTCTCAACTTTTTCATCATCGTTTAGAGGTTCATATTTAGCTCATATCAGCATAAGATGTGCTGCTTCCAATCTATTTTTAACAATTTGTATTAATTTATTAAAAATGCAAGGGCCAAATGTTAATCCTAATATTATTAAAATTATTGGTCCAACTATTGTAAACAACAAGGTAGTCAACCAGGGGGAATAGTTAAACCATGATTCATACCAGCCTTGTTGAGATTCTCTTTCCCGTCGTCTCTTTTTCAATCCTTCCCTATGTTTGGCCATGGAATCTCTAACAATGCTGGTATGGTCTGCATACAGAATGTCTACAACATTCCTCTCCCGAGGCTACACAAAGTCCCCCTTGTTATAAAAATAGGAGGTCTAAACCTCTCCTATTCTGTAACACCACCTCAGATAGTGATCTTAGAGATTAATCCTTGAGTGGTGTCATTCCATAAGTATTTGGAGGGATTTGGGCTATTTGATTTTTCGTTCTTGGTGTTTACACTGATTGCTTCATAAAAAGGTGGTCTAATGTTAAAACACAGCCAACAAGTTTTCGTGATGTTAGGGGTAGTATCTTTCAAGACATGATATACTTCTGTTAAAATATTCCAAAGAGGGCTGAGATCCTTTTTATTTCCATCTAAATCATTTATATTTAAATGGTTAATATTGGATGGGAGGCTATCATTCAAGGGGATACTCAGATCTCCCGATATTACTGGGTTTGTTCCGATTGACTGTGGGGGGGTCTGGTTTTGCTTCTCGTTTCTGAATCTGTATCAAAACTCCTCGGTCTGTACTGGGTAACCAAAGCCTTGCTCTCCATGTTCGTCCTGATGTCCAACCAGGATCCAGTGGTTTTAATATTGTTACAATGGATCCATCAAATGCATATTGGGGAGGAGTACATCCAGTTGGCAGTCAACTGATTGTCAGATATTCATCAGGCTTTGAGATTTCCCACCCTCCATTCGTTAGAGTCTCGCATCCCCAATAAGCACAATAATGACAACCAGGGGAGTTGCAATACCCCCCTTCCGGGATTAGAGCTGGGACACCAGTAGGTTGCCGTCAACCCACGAGCACATCCGGAAAGCACCAGGTCAAATGTGTTATGTTGAAAAATGGTGCTCCGGAGGTAACGTTAACCTTAAGGATCTTTGAATCTTCCCACCTAACAAGGGTCCAGTTAAAGGGTTGGTGTAGATTCCCCTGACATAATCCAATTAATTGTCTCCAGATGCACACAATAATCAGCCAGGAAGGGTGGCGGTGTCTCAGTTCCCTACAAAATTTTGTTTGATCCCATTTATTGCCCCCTAATTTGTCGCCACCTGGTTCCTCCTCTTTTTCTAGATAGGTGTGTTCTTGGTGCAATATCAATTCAGGGTTAACATTGGGGCAGCTCCTCCAAGGCTTGTGCATTACTCCAATCTCGGGGGTCCGTCCTCCACAATCCATTACTTCTCTGCCTCGCCCGTCGGCTCGGTTGCCTCGAGTCACGGGGTCTCCCATTTTCTCGGCAGCAGGGGTATTCTTCAGGAGGTTCCGAGATTTTTCTTTTAGCGTGCCTTCGTTTGAGTTTCTCCCAGTTCTTCGCTTTTACCTCTGGGGATCTACACCATACCCCACTTAAATCCTTTCGGCAGCACACCTGGACAGGTTATAGAAAGAGGAACAGGCTCATTTGGGTGGAAACAATAATATTCTGGTCTAATTCCAAATCTATATGTATTCCACCACTGTAGTGACCATCCTTCAACTTCCCCTGAACCTACGACCGACGAGCTATGGGGAA
This sequence comes from Laterallus jamaicensis coturniculus, assembly GCA_022605575.1. Lineage (NCBI taxonomy): Eukaryota > Metazoa > Chordata > Aves > Gruiformes > Rallidae > Laterallus > Laterallus jamaicensis. The sequence continues at coordinate 45,431 of JAKCOX010000255.1, forward strand.
TAACTTATCTAGCGAGGAAAAGGCTATAGTCAATATTCTAGCAAAAATCCTCTCAAAGAGAGGCATAAAATATTATGAGTCTATGCTGCAGCATCTGCTGTGGTGGTGTCATGATCATGGAGTGTTGTGGTTTATACCTCAGCGGAAAACTGAGGCCACAAAGGTCAGACAAAAAAGCCCCCCTACCTCTTTAAGAGGTGGAGGATGGGCGAACGGAGCTAGCTGCAATGCCAGAGGAAAAAAAACCCACAGTTTGGCTTGCAGAGTTGGGATAAGGATAGTTTACTAAACAACAGGGAAAAGTATGAAAACAACTAACTACAGTGCTATTATATACAGTGCAAACGTCTCACCACACTATGTCATTTGAGCCGTGCCCGAACCGATTCAGATTCAGAGCCCCGAACGCAGCACTCCCCGAGCCCAGCACCCCCGAGCACACCCCTCACCACCGCCTGCCATGCCAATCCCGAAAGAGAGAGAAGCAGGAACTCCCACACGCCTGCTCAGACCGGCACTTCCCGTGCCCGGAGCAGGTTCTGATAGGTCCGGAGTCTCCCCCGGAACTGGCACTGCGGCTGCCCAGACCGGGACTTCCCGTGCCTGGGTCCGGAGTCGCCCCTGCAAAGGGGGGGGGGGGGGCAGCTTCCCGATCATGATGCAATTGGTATGGAATACTCTCAGGGCTAACATAGCCTGCTGCTGGGCTGAACCCAGGACATTATCCACCCCTTATTCCATACCATTTACATCATGAGCAGGACCAGCAACCTTTTTTGGGTCCAGGGAGTCTCTCACATCCACACACATGCATGTACACATGCACACACATGTATGTGCATATAGATTCAGTCTGTGGACCTTCCCTCCAAGTCCGTAGGTTTCATTCAGTCCACGATTTTCAGGCTCACTGGTCCCTCTGTCACAACAGTCTCTCAGGGTATGAAGAGTCGTACGTGCCACTGGATCGTTGAATGCTGTATCTCGGGCTCTCGAACACTGCACCTGGCATGATCCATGCTCATAGTCCGTGGGTCAGAGGTGTTTATTACAAAAGAGAAAAGAAAGAGTTCTCGGGAGGTTGGTCTTCGCTCCATCATCACGGCACCGATGATCCTAGCTGTAATGTCATTAGTATAACATACAGTATCGTTTGCCAGGGCGAGTTTGTGGGAGAGTGATGTAATCAACTTGCCAAGCCTCCCCATATTTATATTTCATCCACCGTCCTCTATACCAGAGGGGTTTTAACCGCTTAGCTTGCTTGATTGCGGCACGTCTCACATTCATGGATAACTTGTGCAATAGCATCCATGGTTAAGTCCACCCCTCGATCTCGAGCCCATCTATATGTTGCATCTCTTCCTTGATGACCTGAAGTATCATGAGCCCATCGGGCTAGGAACAACTCACCCTTATGTTGCCAGTCTAAATCTACCTGAGCCACTTCAATCTTAGCAGCCTTATCGGCCTGCTGGTTGTTTTCATGTTCCTCCATGGCCCGACTCTTAGGTACATGGGCGTTCACATGACGTACCTTTACAGTAAGCTTCTCTAATCGAGTAGCAATATCTTGCCATAAGTCAGCAGCCCATATGGGTTTGCCTCTACGCTGCCAATTGTTCTTTTTCCACTGCTGCAACCACCCCCACAAGGCATTAGCTACCATCCATGAGTCAGTATAAAGGTATAGCATAGGCCACTTCTCTCTCTCAGCAATGTCCAGGGCTAATTGGATAGCCTTTACTGCGGCAAATTGGCTTGATTCACCTTTTCCTTCAGTGGCTTCTGCTACTTGCCTCATAGGACTCCACACAGCAGCTTTCCATTTCCGATGTTTACCCACAATGCGACAAGATCCATCAGTGAACAGGGCATACTGTTTTTCATTTTCTGGCAGTTGGTTATATGGTGGAGCTTCTTCTGCGCGTGTTACCTCCTCATCCTCTGGTGACATCCCAAAGTCTTTGCCTTCTGGCCAGTCTGTAATCACCTCCACAATTCCTGGGCGATTGGGGTTTCCTATTCGAGCTCGTTGCGTAATTAGTGCAACCCACTTGCTCCATGTAGCATCAGTTGCATGGTGTGTGGAAGGGACTTTCCCTTTAAACATCCAGCCCAACACCGGCAGTCGGGGTGCTAGGAAAAGCTGAGCTTCAGTTCCAATTACCTCAGAAGCAGCTCGAACCCCTTCATAGGCGGCCAGTATTTCCTTTTCTGTTGGAGTGTAATTGGCCTCAGATCCTTTGTAGGCCCGACTCCAAAATCCTAACGGTCGCCCTCGAGTCTCCCCTTGTGTTTTCTGCCAGAGACTCCAGGTAGGGCCATTGTCACCAGCTGCGGTATAGAGCACATTTTTAATGTCTGTACCTGTACGGACAGGTCCAAGGGCTACAGCATGGACTATTTCTCGTTTAATCTGCTCAAAGGCTTGCTGCTGCTCAGGGCCCCATTCAAAATTATTTTTCTTCCGAGTTACATGATAGAGTGGGCTCACAATGAGACTATAGTTTGGGATATGCATTCTCCAAAATCCTATAACACCTAAGAAAGCTTGTGTTTCCTTTTTGTTACTTGGTGGGGACATAGCTGCAATTTTATTAATAACGTCTATTGGGATCTGAAGACGTCCATCCTGCCATCTTATTCCTAAAAACTGGATTTCTCGCTTAGGCCCCTTGACTTTACTTTGTTTTATAGCAAAACCAGCTTCTAGTAGGATTTGAATTATCCTTTCTCCTTTTTTCAAAAACTTCCTTTGCTGTATCGCCCCATACAATGATGTCATCAATATATTGCAAGTGCTCTGGGGCTCCACCCTTTTCTAATGTACTCTGGATTAGTCCATGACAGATGGTGGGACTGTGTTTCCACCCCTGGGGCAGACGATTCCATGTGTATTGGACACCTCTCCAGGTGAAAGCAAACTGTGGACTGCACTCTGGTGCCAGTGGGATTTGCAATGTCAATTGTGGCGTACCACCTGGCTGCCTTCGATTCCAGTTCATACTGGAGCTCTAGCATGTCCGGCACAGCAGCACTCATATTTGGAGTGACTTCATTTAGGCCACGATAATCTACTGTCAGCCTCCACTCTCCGTCGGACTTCCGCACTGGCCATATGGGACTGTTAAATGGTGAGTGGGTTCGGCTGATCACTCCCTGACTCTCCAGTTGACGAATCAGTTTATGGATGGGGATCAAAGAATCTCGGTTTGTACGATACTGCCGCCTGTGCACTGTGGTCGTAGCAATTGGCACTCGCTGTTCGTCGACCTTCAACAACCCCACAACAGCTGGATCTTCCGAAAGTCCAGGAAAGGCACATAACTGTTCAGTTTCTTTAGTCACCACAGCAGCTATTCCAAAAGCCCACCGGTATCCTTTAGGGTCTTTAAAATACCCTCTACGGAGATAGTCCATACCTAAAATGCACGGAGCTTCTGGGCCAGTCACAATGGGGTGTTTCTCCCAGTCCTTTCCAGTTAGGCTCACCTCAGCCTCTAGCACAGTCAACTGTTGGGAGCCGCCTGTGACTCCAGAAATGTAAACAGATTCTGTCTCTTCATAATTTGATGGCATTAGAGTACACTGGGCACCAGTATCCACTAGAGCCTCATACTCTTGTGGGTCTGATGTTCCAGGCCATCGGATCCACACAGTCCAATAAGTCCGATTATCCCTCTCCTCCACCTGGCTGGAGGCAGGGCTCCTCTATTGCTCCTGGATAGAAACTTGTGCAATCTTCCTTCCGGCAGAACCTCGTGCACTTGCTCTACCTTGCAACTCATTTACTCGTGCTTGAAGGGCTGAAGTGGGCTTCTTATCCCACTTTCTCATGTCTTCTCTATGATCACGCAGGTAAAACCACAGTTTGGCTCGGGGTGTGGCTTGCCGTGTGGCTCGTGGTGTTGCTCGTGGTGTGTCCCTGCTGTATTCTCTCTCTTGGGACGATGAGCGCCTTCTCCTGGTAGCTGCAACATCTCCCCATACAGGTTGGGAATCGCACATGTGGTCGTCAAGTCGTTTAACCAGTTTCTCTACTGCTGCAATGACAGAATGTGCAACGTTGTCTTGATAAGTCTGGAGTCGGCGGGTCACTTCATATACTGTTGGTGGAAACATCTCCTCATATTCCATCACTGCCAGTGAATTCGTGTGCCCTGATGGTGCACTTCGTATCACCTTACGCCACATGTCTGTGGTGCATCGGACATCATCAGGATCATCAGGGAGCCTTCTGTTGTCCTACTCAAAATAAATCAACTCTCGTACAGCTAATTCTCTCAGGTACTGGATGACTGTCTCTATGCTGTCGCTCTTGGGTTTCAGACAGGTAATATATTCTTTCATGGGGTATCTTTCCCGCACACTTGACAGCAATCGCCTCCAAAGGCTGAGGATTTGTGACCCCTCCCCAAGTGCCTTATCAATACCTCCTTCTCTAGCCAGGGATCCCAACTGCCTGGCCTCCCTGCCGTCTAATTCCAGACTGTTGGCCCCGCTGTCCCAGCATCTGAGCAACCAAGTGATGATGTGCTCACCTGGGCGGCGGCCAAAATCTTTTCGCACCTCACGCAGTTCACTCAGGGTCAGGGATCGGGTAACAATCTCTGGTTCTACTACATCCTGATCTGCTCGAGATGGCTTTGCCCCATTCTTACTTTTCTGAGATGGCCCTGCCCCATTCTGACTTGTCTGAGATGGCCCTGATTTTTCATCATCATCCTCATCCGGCCATACTTGAGATAATAGTTTTTCACCATCATCCTCATCTGGCCAAACTTGAGATAATGTTTTTTCACCATCATCCTCTGGCATTACGCGAACTAACTTCCTGGTGTGTTTCCTCTTTTGAATGGGAGCCACAGACTTTGGTGTGAGTTGGCCAAGGTCTATTGTAGAGGTTGCAGTATCTACGGTATGCACTAGTCTATTTCCTTTTCCTCCCTGACAGTGCCGACACCTCTCTTGAATGGGAACAACAGGCTTTGGTATGGGTTGGTTTTCTGAATTATGGGCAAGGTCTATTGTAGACGTTGCAGCATCTGCAGTATGTACTAGTCTATTTCCCCTTTCTCCCTGACAGCACTGACACCCTTTTTGAATGGGAGCAACAGACATTGGTGTGGGTTGACTAAGGTCTATTGTAGAGGTTGCAGCATCTACAGTATTCACCAATCCATTTCCTCTTTCCCCCTGACAGTGCTGACGCTCTGAATTAGGGGCAAGGTCTACTGTAGAGGTCGCAGCATCTGCAGTATTCACCAATCCATTTCCTCTTTCCCCCAGACAGTACTGACGGTCTGAATTAGGGGCAAGGTCTCTTGTAGAGGTTGCAGCATCTGCAGTATTCGCTAATCCATTTCCTCTTTCCCCCTGACAGTGCTGATGGTCTGGATTAGGGGCAAGGTCTACTGTAGAGGTCGCAGCATCTACAGTATTCACCAATCCATTTCCTCATTCCCCCTGACAGTACTGACGCTCTGAATTAGGGGCAAGGTCTATTGTAGATGTTGCAGTAGCTGCAGTATTTGCCAATCCATTTCCTTGTTCCCCTTGGCAGTGCTGACAGTACTGACAGTACTGACAGTGCTGCTTGCTATCAAGCAGTGTTTGGTAGATGGTAGCTAAGCCCCAGCACAATGCAGTAGGGCGTATTTCTCTGGGGAGCCCACTGCAGTTCTTTTTCAGATATGCAGTCACCTTATTAGGATCCTGTAGCTGTTCAGGAGTGAAGTTCCAAACCACTGGGGGTAAGAAAGTGCCTAGGTACCTGCTCATATTTCGCCATTTGCCCTTGCACTCAAGCTTATCCAGCCTCAGGGAAAACTCTTGGGTGGTATTCATAAACCTGTGCCTAATATATATACATATATATATCGAAAGCAGAACCATTTGCACCAAAACCAACAGTAGGAAAATGCTAGTTATAATTTCCCAGGGATATTGGAAATTGTTAAAGACTCTTACAAGACCTGTTTTATCCCTTCTTGTACCGAACAGCAAAAGCTGATACAAGTACTCTTTTAAGTTCATGAACTTCCACGTTATCCAATCATAGGCTGTTATCACAACATACACTAAACACACGTACGGGATGGCAACAAATCCTGGCAGGATTAGATGCAGCAGCATGCCACGAGTTGGCAACCATGGCAGCATCCTTAAGAGTTAATGCCTCAACATTGTACATAGAAATTACTTAAATAACCGTACCTATCACAACTCTATCTTAACTGCAATGGAGTTAAGGTCAAATCTATCGTTACCCCAACCTATTTTTGACCCCTTGGGGGTCCCCCCTCGTGCCCCACATTGGGCGCCAAAAGTTGTTGTGGTTTATACCTCAGCGGAAAACTGAGGCCACAAAGGTCAGACAAAAAAGCCCCCCTACCTCTTTAAGAGGTGGAGGATGGGCGAACGGAGCTAGCTGCAAAGCCAGAGGAAAAAAAACCAAAGGCTTGCAAGGTTGAGATAAGGATAGTTTACTAAACAACAGGGAAAAGTATGAAAACAACTAACTACAGTGCTATTATATACAGTGCAAACCTCTCACCACACTATGTCATTTGAGCCGTGCCCGAACCGATCCAGATTCAGATTCCCGAACGCAGCACTCCCCGAGCCCAGCACCCCCGAGCACCCCCCTCACCACCGCCTGCCATGCCGAGCCCGAAAGAGAGAGAGAGAGAGAGAAGCCGGAACTCCCACACGCCTGCTCAGACCAGCACTTCCCATGCCCGGAGCAGGTTCTGATAGGTCCGGAGTCTCCCCCGGAACTGGCACTGCGCCTGCCCAGACTGGGACTTCCCGTGCCTAGGTCCGGAGTCGCCCCTGCAAAGGGCGGGGGGAGGGGGCAGCCTGCCCGATCATGATGCAATTGGTATGGAATACTCTCAGGGCTAACATAGCCTGCTGCTGGGCTGAACCCAGGACATGGAGTTTTAGTCGAACCGCACTTAGTTCTTAGCATAAACACCTGGCAAGAGGTGGGGGATAAATTATGGGAGGCGGTCTGTAGGGGAGACAAGAAGGCAGAGAGACTTGCTGCTGCTTGGAAACTTGTGATTTCTACTCTGGAGGACATAAAAGCCGAGCAGATAGCTGCCTGTGGGACTGTTAAAGCTCTCATGGCAACTGCATGCCCTGCTTTTAAAGTGTTTGAGCCTCTAGTCCTGAGACCACCCACCCCCCCACCCGAAGACTACAAATGCAGAGAAATACAGACTAATGCACCAGTCAGTGTTGTCCGCGTGGCATCTCCTGAGCCTATGGACACTGACAAGGAGCCTATGGACACAGACAAATGTCCTACAGAGACGGTCCAGAATCCGCCTTCCCTGCCAAAGGATCAGGAACCCACTTCATCTCAACACCCACTGTTCCCACCCACACCTCCCAACCAACTCAACCGTAAATCACTGTCTCCTGACGACCCAGAGGCTCCAGTGAGACGGCTCGTCAGAGCCTGGGCATGTAAGGTGGTGTCAGTACGGGAAAAACAGCTAAATCTTGGTATTTTGATTCAAACTGAAGGGAACTCAATTTCTGCTCAATCGCAGAAACTAACGGGGAAAAGTTTGCGTGGGAACGACCGGGTGGTGGAGAAAGTTGATAGCGGGCAGGTGGGAGGTGGGAGCATGGAGACAGCACGGTGCCCGGTCCTAGTACTCCCCCGGGTCCTAACGCTCCCCCAGGGCACAGCCCCGGTGGTCGGCAGGATCGCGCTCTGTTCCGCGGTGGAGGTGGGAGAAAAGCGCCCCTGCGGGAAGCGGCCAAGAGCCGCTAGAGTGTGGCGCGGCGCCGGGTGCTGTAGCAAAAGTTACGCAGAAGTTGGACAACTGCCCCCCACCCCCATCCACACGGTTGCAACTTGCGTTGTGCAGTGTCGTTTGTCTGATGAATCAGTTTGCAGCGTATGTGCTATAAGGTCAGAGATGTGTTTATTCACTGAGAGCAAGGCTGGTTACAGAGCAAAAGGATTTTTGATAGCAACCATTGGAAGTGGGCAGCTTACTTTAAAAATTTAACCTGGAAAATAGAAATCCCTGTTCAGGTTGATCAATGTCTGCTTACTCACAAAACCACTTGCCCACCTACAAGATTTACTACGGAAGCAACTGACTAAGAGTCATATCAAGCCTTCCACAAGTCTGTGGAACATGCCAAAATCTTTAAAATATTGGGGGTTTGGTTTTTTTTTTTCACTATTCCTTTACACCCTGATGCTTATGAAAAATTTGCTTTTTCAGTCCCTACTATAAACAAGAATGAACCTATGAAAAGGTATCATTGGGTAGTGCTTCCACAAGGCATGAACAATTTGCAACTATGTTGCAGACTTAAGTTGCCTGGGCCTTTGCTCCAGTATGAAAAGCACATCCTGATCTAATCTTTTATCATTACATGGATGATATACTGATTGCGGGAAAAAGTTGGACATTGAAAGTTTGATTCATGAGTTCACAGTGCATTTGAAAAGCAAGGGGTTACAGATTGCTCCAGAGAAAATTCAAAAGAAGCCAGTGTGGAAATACCTGGGTTGGCAGATTGGTGAAAGTAGCATAACACCTCAAAAGATTGAGATCCGAGCTGAGGTCAGCACGTTAAATGATGTTCAAAAGCTGCTCAGAGATATTAACTGGGTTAGACCATTGTGTGGCATTATGAATAGGGGATTGGAACCTTTAGTGGCATTGCTAAAGGGAGGAGGTGGTGCAGGAGCACCCAGAATCCTGTCAGAAGAAGCTAAAAAGGCCCTGGAAGTTATTAGTACCCATTGATGGGATCGGGGCCGGGACACAGGAGTCACAGTCATTACTCAAAGAGAGCATGTGTTTGCTATTATAATGCAGTGGACTAATGACAAAGATCCCTTACGGTTGTTAGAATGGGTATTCTTGCCAATGCAGCCAAAAAGAGAACCCGCATTTCAGAGTATTTAGCTTGGGCCTTGATGAACAGTATTGACCTGCAAATAGCTTTATTAGACTATGCAGGGGAAGTGAAAGTGCATTACCCACTACATAGACTCTTTAGAGTAGTACATAACTGTCAAATAGAAGAAAAGCCCTTGTTGTCTGGGCGTCCAGTTCGGGGTATTACAGTATTTACTGATGCGGGAGGTAGAATTCAGAAGGCTGCAAGTATATGGCAAGAGAATGGAAAATGGCAGGATTTGATATTAAAAGGAGCCCAAGCCTCAACTCAGCAGTTGGAGTTGCAGGTGGTTGTAAAAGTGTTTGATAAGTGGAAAGACGAACCGGTTAATATAGTATGTGATTCACTGTATGTGGTGGGAATAGTTACCCGAATGGAATGTGCACTACTGAAAGGAATTTCAGATGAAAGACTGTATAGGTTGTTTAAGGAATTATGGCTCCTACTGTCTAACCGACAGCATCAGTATTTTATTACCCATATTCGCAGCCACACTGGCCTAACTCAAGGTCTGGCAGAAGGAAATCAGAGAGCAGACAGGCTGGTAGCACCAGCATGGGCTGCTCCCTCAGCAGACTGCTTTGCACAGGCTCAGAGATCCCATGAATCTTTCGTCAATCTGCCAAGGTGCTTCAGTGACAATACCACCTGTTGGTTGCCAAGGCTAAAGGGATTGTACAGTCGTGCCCAGACTGTCAGCAATTCACCAGTGGCCTTGCCCCTGGTGTGAATCCTCGTGGCACAGGCCCACTAGAAGCCTGGCAAATGGACATTGCACACATCCCAGAATTTGGTTGGCAAAATATGTCCATGTTTGTATAGATACTTTTTCTCTGGCAGTGTGGGGCCACTGCACAAACGGGGGAATCAAGTAAACATGTCCAACGCCACGTGCGCTCTGCCATAGCAGCACTTGGGGTACCGCGTGAAATCAAAACCGACAATGGCCCAGGATATATAGCACAGGTAACAGAAACCTTCTTCCAGTTATGGGGCATTACACATGTAATGGACACCACATTCGCCCACAGGCCAAGCCATGGTGGAACGTATGAATCAAACTCTCAAGCGTTTGCTTCACAAACAAAAAAGGGGAGAGAAGGATATCTCTCCGGCTGATCAACTAACCAAAGTTCTTTATGTTTCAAACTCTTTAAGTCTGCCACAGGACAGTTTGGTACCTCCAATGGTGAAACATGGAGTAGGTTTAAAAGGAGGTTTGGAAGGGATCAAAGAAAGTCAATGTCAGCTGTTAGGTAAAAAAATTAAGTTACAGGTAGTAACATGGGGAAGGAGATCTGCCTATGTCATTACAGATACAGGAACCAAGTGGATACCAGCCAAGTGGATAAAGCTGTGGATCCAGAAGAAAGCAAGCCTGCATAAACCAGGACAAGATCCTGATCCCAGTAACTGAAGTCAAGTTTTACAACTGCAGCCACGGTGGACTTGAATTTTGCTATGGGACATACTGAACAATTTAACAGTCTTTGAAATATGCCTGTAAATTAGTAAAATAGTTACTTCCGCACAGCCTAAGGCCATGGACTACAATGGGTGCCTGTACCAGAAGAGAAGCTACTGTTACCTACACCCAAACACTCATGACACTCCTGATTGGCAAAGCAAACAAATACAACAGCAAAGGTAGCTAAGGCACTTAGCTACAAATGTGGATTCTGTCAGAGATGCCACCTTACAGAATCGTGCAGCAATTGATTACCTTTTACTGGCTCACGGACATGGGTGTCAAGATTTTGATGGCATGTGCTGCATGAGTCTATCTGACCACTCTCAGTCGACTAATGCCAGCATTCAGAAATTAACAGATCAAACACAAAAGATACAACAAGAAAATGGATTCTTTAGATTGGACAATTGGTTTCGTGAGTGGGGAATTTCAGGATGGATATTGTCAATGGCCAAAACTGGCTTGCTGATTTTAGCAATCGTAGTAGTTGTCTTACTCTTACTGCCAGGTTTGTTGAGCTTTCTGCAAAGGGCCCTGCAGAGATCTCTACAGGCAGTTTTTGTAACACAAATACAAAAAGGGGGAATTGTCGGGGAAGACAGCAGGCCTGCTAGCGGCCTAGCTCTCTTCACCCAAGACATAGGCCCTGACAATATTCTCCTATTCCCATGAGAAAAGTTACGCTGAGAGGATCCTAATAATCACATTCTCAAAACACAGTGGCCTTGCTGATAGGTGTACAGGCTACCCTAAACTAAGAAGCAGTTATGGGAAGGTATTTGGGAGTAACAGAACATGTTAGGAGCCAACCATAACAAGATGGTCAAAACAGCAGGTGTGCGGATGCTTTTAGGTATTAAAGGTAAACTAAGGATGTTTATCTATAAGATAGGTTTATCAGAACTGACTATAGTTACTAACCAATCAATATGGTGTGAACAGTGTGTGTAACCAATTAGCAGTTTTTTAGCTTGCCACGTTTGCAGAAAGAAAGGTATATAATCTGTGTGATTTCGCCTAATAAAATGGCTGGCTTCCTGGCTTCACCTAAAATTCTTATATTGAATTGCGTGTTGCTCACTGCTGGATGCCACAGGTATATAAAAATTTCACTTTTCCACTAAAATTCTCAATCCATTGTCTACAATACCCAAAAAGTCCCAATAACTGACTAACTTGTCGTTTATTTTTAGGCGGAGGCATAGAGAGTATTCCATTAACCCTTTCAGGATCCAACTTCTTAGTTCCTTTGCTGAGTCTGTGTCCCAAATATTTTACTTCTCCCTTTACAAACTGCAATTTCTGTTTAGACACCTTTAAACCCTGTAAACCCAAAGAGTTAAAAAGTTTAATAATCTCCCGTCTAATGGTCTCCTCATCGTCTCCAGCCAACAACAAGTCGTTACTCCTTGGCCTGGCTCATATCCCCTTAAATGTTTTTCAAGTACTTGTAGAAACAAGTTAGGGGATTCAGTACATCTAGCGGACAAGCCCAAAATCAATTTCTGGTTTCAGTCCCCTTCTACCCTCCTCAGATAATGGATATTGCTTAATTTATACCAGGACCTCCAGGTCCTTAATCACAAATACAAAAGTTTTAATATTTAACTTGCCCGTAGTCTCTGGGGTATACCATACCTCGGGGTTAATTTGCTTTTCATCCTCAACTCTAAGGGGACATAATTTAACTTATAATTGTTTTTCCTTTATCTCCAGAGAAATTCCTAGTTTGACCATTAAATCTCATCCCAATAAATTGTAGTCGGCTTTGGGCACCAACAATAACGAACCTAAGCCAATTTTAGAGCTGCTTTCAAATAGTACTTCCTTAACCACAGGTACTGCGAAGGGTTCCCCTTTCACGCCAATTATTTGTACTAATCTCCGAGGAAACCTTACATCACAGAATCACAGAATCACAGAATCTTAGGGGTTGGAAGGGACCTCAAGAGATCTTCGGGTCCAACCCCCCTGCCAAAGCAGGCTCCCTATCTCATATTACATAGATAGGCGTCCAGACGAGACTTGAATATCTCCAGAGAAGGAGACTCCACCACCTCCCTGGGCAGCCTATTCCACTGCTCTGTCACCCTCACTGTGAAAAAGTTCTTCCGCATGTTGGTGCGGAACTTCCTGTGCTCCAGCTTACAGCCATTGCCCCTAGTCCTGTCCCCACTGACCACTGAAAAGGGGCTGTCCCCAGGGTAAACTTTGGACAGTGGATCTTTCTGCCCCTGAGTCCACGAGGAACTCAATTTCTTGTTGCTGGGGACCTACTTTTAGTTTTACCAGGGGCTCCATCTTACTCCTTGTCTCCAGCAAATAGATTCCCTGACCCTCCTAATCTTCTTTAAACATCTTTTTATCCATTCTGTCTACATTCTCGTTTCAAGTGTCCTTCCTTTCCGCAGTAATAACATGCCACTGCTTCCTTCTCATTTCGCCTCATTGGTTCCCTCATCATTATTGTTCAGGGTCCTCTTTGGTCAGTTCCTCCTTTATGAGGTGGGGGTGGTGTAGGTGTATTTGACCTTTGTCCCTCCCAAACAGCTGCCACCATCATTCTAACTTGCCTTTTCTGGGTTCTCTCTGCGGACATAAACCTTTTGGGCTTCCCTCAATAACTCATCAAGGGGGCGGTCATACAATCATAGAATGGCATGGGTTGGAAGGGACCCCAAGGATCATAGAGCTCCAACCCCCCTGCCACAAGCAGGGACACCAACCTCAGGCCTGGATCTACACAAGGTTGCCCAGGGCCCCATCCAACCTGGCACTGAACACTTCCATGGACAGGGCATCCACTACTTCTCTGGGTAGCCTGTTCCAGCACCTCACCACTCTTTCTGTAAAAAACTCCCCCCTAATATCCAATCTAAACCTTCCCTCCTTTAGCTTTAGTCCATTCCCCCTTGTCCTGCCATTATCTACCCTTTTAACAAGTTGATTCCCCTCCTGCTTATAAGCTCCCTTCAGGTACTGGAAGGCTGCAATGAGGTCCCCCCGCAGCCTTCTCTTCTCCAGGCTGAACAAGCCCAGCTCCCTCAGCCTCTCTTTGTAGGGCAGGTGCTCCAGCCCTCTAATCATCTTCGTGGCCCTCCTCTGAACCCTCTCTAACAGTTCCACATCTTTCTTGTATTGGAGGCCCCAGATCTGGACACAGTACTCCAGGTGGGGCCTCACGAGGGCAGAGTAGAGAGGGACAATCACCTCCCTGTCCCTGCTGGCCACCCCTCTTCTGATGGAGCCCAGGATACCACTGGCCTTGCGAGCTGCAAGAGCACACTGCTGGCTCATGTTAAGTTTCTCATCCACTATGACACCCAGGTCCTTCTCATGAGGGCTACTCTCCAGGAGCTCTTCTCCCAGTCTGTATCTATGTCTGGGATTCTTCCGGCCCACCTTACACTTGGCAGTGTTGAACCTCATTAGGTTCTCTCGGTCCTTCCATTAAACTCTCTCACATCCCCCAAATTAAGAGGTACAGCCACATATCCCACCCCTGGCGCCTGTCCCCCCATCGCCACTTCCCGTAAGGGATATAACCCTTCCTGCTCTAATTTCCTTCGAGACTGGCTCCGTGTGATTCTATGATGTTCTGGAGGAGTCTTGGAGCTCGAACCCGCACCCCCAGCCTGGTCTAACGAATCGGGTGCTTGAAGGGTCTGTGGGAAGGGAAGGTGATAGATAAGGGGGAGGTGGCGTTGGTATCTCATCCTCCCGTTGTACCCTTCTCCTTCAAGCTTGTTCCGTTTCACTTAAGGGGTATAAATTTGCCCTTGTTTCAGAGATTATCCAAAGGGCTGCATATTCACTTTCATCCAAACTAAACGTTTTTTTTGAATTCACATACAAATTCAGAGCTTGACAAACCCAGTCCTCAAAGGATCCAAACCTGGGCCAGCGAACAGATTCACCCCTTATGGGTTGCCCTGCCCAGACTTCCATACAGTACTGTATCATTTTTACTTTACTCTTACCCCACCTAGAAGGGTAATCATCCCAATATTTAATCATCAATCCTAATGGACTACTAGGGTTATTGGGGGAAGATTCCCAGGATCTCCCCGACCCATGGTGACAGAGGGACTGCTTTTTCTCTGTCCCATCTTTCGGGGTTCATACTCTTACCCGCCTCTCGGAGTTCGTACCTCTCCCACCCCGGGAACCCCAGCCCCAACCGAACGGATAACCGGCCTATACTCACACGTCCTGCATCTTCATCCAGGACTTCGTGCACAAAGATTAAGGGGCTTTTGCCAGATTTCCTTTGCCTAATTGTCAAAAATTTTGGGTTGTCAGTAGAGAGCGGAGCAGATACTCAGGCAGGGCCTCTGATACAGCGGGGCGCCTCCCTGCTCAGAGGTTCACGTTCGGTTATTCTCCATCCAAGTCACGGCACCAAATTGTGATTGTGTGTTTTCCAATAATTGATCGGAAACAAGTTAGTCCAAACACAAATTTATATGTATCGAGTAGCAGGCAACAATAGGCAAAGCAGCGCTGGGCGGCCGGTGAGTCACAGGCTCTGCCAACGGCGTGCGCGGTTACCGTCTGAGTTGTGATTTTTATAATGTTCTAGTTCCGGGTCTCGAATTTTCCACTGAGACTTCCTCATAGTCCTCTGTGCGTGCACCAGTTGTTGCTAGGGGGTCGTCTTCTACCTCCTCGTGGTTGACGGGATGAAGTCGCTTGTCTTCCTCACTTGTCCCTTAGTTGACCCCTTTCCCATATTTGGTCATCTCCAGCAGCAAGCTCGTTTATTGGCTACTTGTTTTCCGCGGTTTCTGCTTCTAAGTTACCTATAACTCAATTCTGCGCTTCAGCAACAGCTTACAATTTACAGTGCGCGATCATTCTTGTAAAACAGGATGTTGCAGCCTATCCTGAGGTACCGGTGGTTTACTGAACAAAGGCTCATCCATCACAGGACCCGGAGACACTGAAGAATACTCTGCCATCGGATGGAATGTCGTAGCCTTGTGGTGGTAGATATACCACACCCCAGCTCGCCCCCCCCCCTCCTCTTTTCCTCTCTCTCTCTCTCTCTCTCTCTTTTCCACCCTTTTCTCTTTCTTCGCCTCTTTTCCTGCGCATTTGTTGTGGGCCAAATTAAGTAACTTTAACCTTGACTCCGTTTCAAGTCTTAATTCTGTTTTCTGAGAACTGAATTGAGAACTTATCAGGATAAAACACCTAGTAATTGGACATCACTCAGGGGTTAAGCCCAGCCACCCCAGGCCATCCAGAGTGATCTGAGGTTTGGTTGGAACGAAAGGAGGTTTAACCTCTGCCAAACTAAGTCTTGTCTAGGTTGTGGATCATGACACATATGCCAACTCACTGGCGGTAATAGACTGGGGAAAGGAAGAAGGACCAACAGTGGATGAGGTGGCTGGCTGACTCTGTCTATATGAAGAAATTCTTTCCTCCTCCCTCGTCTTAGCTGTGGAGAAACTGTCCCAGAAGGTCCAACAACTCAAAGAGGACATGTCCTACTGCCCACCTGTGCAGACCATGATTTCAGCTATTAGAAGTAGGCGTTCCCCTGTTTCAGAAAGAGCTTATAAAAAGTACAGACCATGAGGCATCCTGTGGTTTTATCTGCGTGGCCATGGTGAAAACTTTAGGAAGTGGGATGGAAAGCCTATCTCAGTCCTCCAAGCATGAGTAAATGTGCTACGAGGCAAAACAGTTATAAAAAGAGATTCCTCCTGGAAGAATGCTGCGGCACTTTCCAGTAGGCAGCCCACAAGACTGTAATTGTACCTGTGATCCTCTTGAAGGTACCTCTCAGTCTTTCTTGCAAGAAGAGAACAGCAAAAATGAAGAGGAAAATTAGAGGGGCCCTGCCTCCAGCCAGGGGGAGGAGAAGGGCAACTGGGTTTATTGGACTGTGTGGATCCAATGGCCTGGCACATCAGACCCACAAGAGTACAAGGCTCTGGTGGATACGTGTGCCCAGTGTACCCTAATGCCATTGAATCATGAAGGGGCAGAACCCATCTGTATTTCTGCAGTGACGGGGGATCCCAGCAGTTGACTCTGATTGATAGAGGCTGAAGTGAGCCTAACTGGGAAGGACTGGAAGAAACACTCCATTGTGACTGGCCCAGAGGCTCCATTCATCCTGGTTATACACTTCCACCGGAGAGGGCATTTCAAAGACCCAAAAAGGTACCAATGGGCTTTTGGAATAGCTACCTTAGAGACAGAGGAAACTGAACTGTCTCTTCTGCCTGGACTGTCAGAAGACCCTTCTGTTGTGGGGCTGCTAAAGGTCGAAGAACAGCAGATGCCAAAGGCTGTCAGAACAGTGCAGAGAGGATAATACTGCACCAACCAAGACTCCCTCTTTCTGGAGCTGATTCATCAACTGGAGCTTCAGGGAGTGATCGGTAGAACTCCCTCACCCTTCAAGAGTCCCATATGGCCAGTGTGGAATTCCAGTGGAGAGTGGAGGCTGACAGTGGACTATCGTGGCCTGAATGAAGTCACGCTGTCTACAAGTGCTACAATGTTGGACATGCTAG
This sequence comes from Laterallus jamaicensis coturniculus, assembly GCA_022605575.1. Taxonomy (NCBI): domain Eukaryota; kingdom Metazoa; phylum Chordata; class Aves; order Gruiformes; family Rallidae; genus Laterallus; species Laterallus jamaicensis. The sequence goes on from JAKCOX010000255.1 coordinate 62,378, forward strand.
AACACCAGTATGAACTGGAGTCAAAAGCAGCCAAGTGGTATGCCACAACTGCCATTACAAATGCTTTTTTCTCAATTCCTTTGGCGGCAGAGCACAGACGACAGTTTGCTTTGACTTAAAAGAGCATCCAGTACACCTGGAATCGACTGCCCTAGGGGTGGAAACACAGCCCCACCATCTGCCATGGACTGATCCAGACTGCATTAGAACAAGGTGAAGCCCCAGAGCACCCACATTATATTGATGACATCATTGTATGGGACAACACAGCAGAGGAAGTTTTAAGAGAAAGGGAAAAACTAATCCAAATTCTGCTAAGAGCTGGTTTTCCTATCAAATGGAATAAGGTCAAGGGACCTGCACAAGAAATCCAGTTTTTAGGAATAAAATGGCAGGACAGGCATTGTCAGATCCCAATGGATGTTATCAATAAAATAACAGCTATGTCTCCTCCGACCAAGAAAAAGGAGACATAAGCTTTCCTAGGCACTGTGGGTTTCTGGCGAATGCTTATCCCAAACTACAGTCACATTGTGAGACTTCTCTACTATGTAACCCAGAAGAAGAATGATTTCCAATGGGTCCCTCAGCAGCAACAAGCCTTTGAACAGATCAAACAGGAGATCCATGCAGTAGCCCTTGAGCATGTCCAGAAAGGGACAGATGTAAAGACCGTGCTCTACATGGCAGCCAGGGAGAATGGCCCCTCCTGGTGTCTTTGGCAGAAAGCACCAGGGGAGACTTGAGGCCGACCTCTGAAGTTTTGGAGTTGGGGCTACAGAGGATCTGAGGCCCATTACACTCCAACAGAAAAGGAAATACTGGCAGCATATGAAGGGGTTAGATCTTCTTTGGAAGCGATTTGTACTGAAGCCCAGCTCCTCCTGGCACCCTGACTGCTGGTGCTGGGCTGGATGTTCAAATGGAAGGCCCTTACTACTCCATACCATGCCACTGATGCTACGTGGACCACGTGGGTTGCACTAATCATGCAGCAGGTTCGAATAGGAAACTCCAATAGCCCTGGAATGCTGGAAGTGATCACAGACTGGTCCTAAGCCAAGAATTTTGGAATATCACAAGAGGAAGAGGTGATGCATTCTGAAGAGGCCCCGCTATGTGATGAACTGACAGAAAATGAGAAAAAAATATGCTGATCATCAATGGGTCCTATCACATTGACGGAAAGCATTGGAGGTGGAAGGCCGCTGTATGGAGTCCTAAAGAATGAGTTGCAGAAGCTGCCAAAGGAGAGGGGGAATCCAGCCAGTTTGCAGAGGTAAAAGCCATCCAGCTGTATTTAAACACTGTCTATCAAGAAAAGTGGCCAATGCCCTTAGCTCTACACTGGCTCCTGGATGGTAGCCAATGCCCTGTGGGGATGGTTGCAGCAATGGAAACCAAGCAACTGGCAGCGCAGAGGCAGACCCATCAAGGCTACTCCTTTGTGGCAAGATATTTCTTCCCAGCTAGAGAATCTAACTGTAAAGGTATGTCATGTAGATGCCCATGTACCAATGAATCAAAGAACATCAAAACAACCATCAGGTAGATAAGGCTACTAGGATTGAAGTGGCTCAGGTAGATCTAGACTGGCAACATAAGAGTGAATTATTCATAGCTCGATGGGCCCATGACACTTCAGGTCATCAATGAAGAGGTGCAACATATAGATGGGATGAAATATAAATATGGAGAGGTCTGGCAGATCAATTACATAACTGTCCCACAGACATGCAAAGGAAAGCAGTATATGCTTACAATGGTAGAAGCAACCATCGGCTGGCTAGAAAAATATCTTGTGCCCCATGCCCCCATAGAATCATAGAATGGCATGGGTTGGAAGGGACCCCAAGGATCATAGAGCTCCAACCTGGCCTTGAACACTTTAAGGGATGGGGGATCCACTACTTCTCTGGGCAGCCTGTTCCAGCACCTCACCACTCATTCTGTAAAAAACTTCCCCCTAATATCTAATCTAAACCTTCCTTCCTTTAGTTTTAATCCATTCCCCCTTGTCCTGACATTGTCTATGCTTTTAAAAAGTTGAATCCCCTCCTGCTTATAAGCTCCCTTCAGGTACTGGAAGGCTGCAATGAGGTCCTCCCACAGCCTTCTCTTCTCCAGGCTGAACAAGCTCAGCTCCCTCAGCCTCTCTTTGTAGGGCAGGTGCTCCAGCCCTATAATCATCTTCGTGGCCCTCATCTGAACCCTCTCCAACAGTTCCACATCTTTCTTGTATTGGAGGCCCCAGATCTGGACACAGTACTCCAGGTGGGGCCTCACGAGGGCAGAGTAGAGAGGGACAATCACCTCCCTGTCCCTGCTGGCCACCCCTCTTCTAATGGAGCCCAGGATACCACTGGCCTTGCGAGCTGCAAGAGCACACTGCTGGCTCATGTTAAGTTTCTCATCCACTATGACACCCAGGTCCTTCTCATCAGGGCTACTCTTAAGATGCTCTTCTCCCAGTCTGTATCTATGTCTGGGATACTTCCTGCCCAAGTGCAAGACCTTACACTTGGCAGTGTTGAACCTCATTAGGTTCACCCGGGACCATCTTTCCAGCCTGTCAAGATTCCTCTGGATGGCTTCCTTTCCTTCTAGGGTGTCGACCACACCACTCAGCTTGGTGTCATTGCTAAAGATGTTAAAGAGAACCGGTCCCAAGACAGAGCCCTGGGGGACACCACTTGTCACCGGCCTCCACCTGGACATAGACCCATTCACCACCACCCTTTGGCTACGGTCTGTCAATTAGTTTCTTATCCACTGGATGGTCCACCCATCAAATCCACAGCTCTCCTGTTTAGAGATAAGGATGTGGTGGGGGACTGTGTCAAAGGCCTTGCACAAGTCCAGGTAGATGACATTGGTCGCCTTCCCTTTATCTACCGATGCTGTCACTCCATCATAGAAAGTCACCAGATTGGTAAGGCACGACCTTCCCTTGGTGAAGCCGTGCTGGCTGTCCCGGATCACGTGCTCTTCCCTCATGTGCTCCAGCATGTCATCCAGGAGGATCTGTTCCATGATCTTCCCAGGAACAGAGGTGAGGCTCACCGGCCTGTAATTCCCTGGGTCTTCCTTGCTCCCTTTCTTATAAATGGGAGTGACGTGACCTTTTTTCCAGTCCCCAGGGACCTCTCCCAACAGCCACGACTTTTCAAATATGATGGAGAGCGGCTCAGCAACCACATCAGCCAGCTCCTTCAGGACCCTGGGATGCATGTCATCTGGCCCCATAGACTTGTACATGTTCAGTCTCATGAGGACTTGCTCTGCTCTTACAGTGGGGAGGGGGGATTTGCTCCCCCAGTTCCCACCTAGAGTTCTAGGGATGCAAGGTTCTGGGATTTGAGAATTATGAGACTCCTGGCTGCCAGAGATGACTGAGGCAAAGAACTCATTCAGTACCTCAGCCTTCTCCTCACCAGTTGCAGCCAATTCTCCTTTCTCATTTACCAAGGGGGTTACGTTCTCTTTGGCCTGTCTCTTCTGGCCAATGTACCCATAAAATCCCTTCTTGTTGTTTTTAACATCCCTCACCAAGTTCAGTTCCATCTGTGCCTTGGCTTTCCTGACCCTGTCTCTGCAAGTTCGAATAGCATCCTGTCCTGGGTTCAGCCCAGCAACAGGCTATGTTTGCCGGTGAGAGTATTCCATACCAATTGTGTCATAATCAGGCAGTCCGGTCCCGGTAGGGACGACTCCAGACCCATCAGAAACGGCTCCGGACCCGGCACGGGAAATTCCGTGTCCGGCAGGAAAAGTTCCGGTCCGGGCAGGCACAGTGCCGGTTCCGGGTTCTGCCTCTTTCTCTTTTGGAGCGGCGCGGCGGCAGTAGTGAGGGGGGTTTGCAGTGCCGGGGCTCGAGTCGTGCACGCGGTCCCGAATTGGCAGCGGTTCGGGCACGGCTCAAATTACATAGTGTGGTGAGAGGTTGCACTGTATATAATAGCACTGTAGTTAGTTGGTTTTTGTATCTTTTTCTGTTGTTTTAGTAAACTATCCTTATCCCAACCCGCGGGGCTTTGGTTTTTTCCTCCCTCGCGGCTCCTCCGTTTGCCCTTCCCCCACCTCTCTTAAAGAAACAGGGGACTTTTTCTAACTTTTGTGGTGCCCAGCTCTCAGCTGAGGTTCAAACCACAACACCAGGAAACTGGTCATACCTAAGGGAATTGTTGGATCTGAGCATAACATAAATGGTATAGAATAAGGTGTGGATATTGTCCTGGGTTTGGCTAGGATAATTTACGTTCTAGCAGATTCACAGATTCACAGAATTGTAGGGGTTGGAAGGGACCTCCAGAGATCATCGAGTTCAACCCCCCTGCCAAAGCAGGTTCCCTAGAACAGGTCACACAGGTAGGGATCCAGACTGGTCTTGGATATCTCCAGAGGAGACTCCACAACCCCTCTGGGCAGCTTGTTCCAGTGCTCTGTCACCCTCACTGTGAAAAAGTTCTTCTGCATATTAGTGCGGAACTTCTTATGCTCCAACTTGAGGGATAGCACACTGATGTTTTTAGTTTTTGCCAAGCAGTCAAGGACTTTTCAGCTTCTCACACTGCCCTGCCAACAAGAAGGTGGGGGGATCCCAGGAATCTGGGAGTGGACACAACCAGGACAGGTGTGCTAAACTGGCCAAAGAGGATATTTCATACTAATTGATCCGAGAATATAGAATTATAGAATTGACCCGGGGTATAGAATCACAGTACATGTATAGTATAGCACAATTAGAGAAAACAACTCTTGCATAGCTAGACAATGATGTAGAATAGCTTGAAAGCCTTGTACTTTCCAGGATAAAATTAAGATAAAGGGCAAGGACTGGAGGATGGAATAATAGGTACCCATCTCCGTCGTCTCCGCCTAAACAAAAGAAACAGAAGACTGATAAAGGACTTGATGTACGACTAGGCCGAGGAAAGCAGACAGTCAACAAGGTCATACGCTAACTCAGACCGATAAGAACGTTGCAAACATCAAGATCAGCACATTCCAGAAAAAGGGTGAAAAAAAAATACGTCATGAGGTAGACTCGGAGCCTTCCGCCCAAAGACCACCGAACCCCTTGCCCACAATTTTTTTAAAGATCTGCGCAAGCATGAAGGACTGATAAGCTAATTAGAATGTGAAGTGAGAGTAGGCGGGGTTAGGTAATTAATATGTATAGGCGTTAGTTGAATATTCATTGTTTGATTGTATAAGTATGGGATAGTTTCGCTGCTCCGGTGAGCACGTTTGTGGTGGAGCGATCCCCCGTGCCCCTGCGCACAATAAACATACCTACTTTATAACTTTCGAGTTATAGAGTCTATTTCCGTACGTCAATGACGTCATGCTCAGCATAAAGGGGGGCTGGAGGGGAGGAGAGCATGGGTCCAGGATGTGCAGCCTGGTGATGATCTAGCTTTGGGATGGCTCTGAGCTGTACAGTCTAAGTTGTTGAGTTCGGTGAGAAACTGCATTGTGTATCACCAGTTTTATATTTTTTGCTATAAAGTCCTGTTGCTGTTTTTTTCTTTGCTGCCCCAGTAAACTTATCCTTATCCCAAACCACGACATTTGCTTTAGTCTATTTTATTTCTTCCCCCCTTTGGGGGGCCTGAGCAATCGGCACATGGTGCTCAGCTGCCAACTGGGGCTAAATCATGACAGCTCGTAATGTACATATATTTGCTTTACTCTTGTAATCTATATACACACACTCTCTTACTTTTCTATTGGCAATTTTGCAGTGATTTACACTCTGTCTGTGTGTATGTATGTATGTATGTATTTGTTCCTGACCATCGTCCAGATTGTCAAGGCTGAGTCGCTTTTACAACCCCTCCCATGAGTCGCCTGGTGCACTAGACATTACTGAAACCTGTTTGTGTAACTCTGAGCCAGATGATCCTTAAAATAGTTCCAGTCCCAGTACTGACCTCTGAGGAACATGACTTGTCATGGACCTCCACATAGATATGGAGCTGTTGACCACAACTCTTTGAGTGCGACCATCCAGCCAGTTCCTTATCCACTCATTGGTCCATCCAATTTAGAGACAAGGATGTCATGTGGGACAGTGTTGAAGGCCTTGCAAAAGTCCAGGAAGATGAGCTGCTGGGGAGAAGGGCTCTGAAGCAGGAGACTCTGTTGAGGGACCCCTTTCTGCAAGCAACAACCCCCGTACAGAGATCCACGAGGGCAACTAACAAAAAGCACCAAAGATCAAAAGGAGAAAGGCAGCCGGTACACCCATCAGCGGCCATTAGCACCCATCAACAGCCATTGCTCATCCCCTGGACTGCATGGAGCAGTGACTCATCGGGGGTGGAGCTAAGGGCAACAGCAATTATCCCTCTCCATACAAGAGGGGCCTCTGGGAGAGCAGAGACCTGGAGCGCAGTGAACAGGACGGGAAAACAGAGCGTGGTGCGACAGAAGGGCCTGGCACAGCAGTTATCGAAGCAGTTTGAGCAGGCTGAGCAAGCCTCCCCTCCTAGCTAGCTGAGAGGGTAAATTCAGCGGACCGGCTCACAGAGTACAAAGGACAAGCTGAGGGTTCCCTGTCTGCTGGGTGCACAGACAGTCAACCATGGTCTCCACCAGGCGGAGAGGTTCCCCCTACAAATCTGGGGCAACCCCGACAGAGGGCCTACCTAGAGATGCTGCGGTTCAGGTCTCAGGCTGCAGGGAATGCCAGAGTCTGCAGTTGCCAGAGAAAAGAGGCAAGCACCTAACCTGTGTGAGGTGTGAGCAGGTCGATGATCTGCTTGCTTTGGTAGTAGAACTAAAGGAAGAGAACGAAAGACTGAGAGCGATCAGGGATTGCGAGCGAGAGATTGACTGGTAGAGTAGCTCCCTGGCATCCCAAAAGGAAGAGAGTCGGGAAGACACCTTGTGGAGAGCCTGGTTCAGGGCTGGCTATCAGAGAAGGGACACAGCAGCATGGATTTGCTTGAGATGGTGTAAGTAGGGTAAGTGTTAGCTCTAGGTCAGCTTGACCCAGTAGCTAGCTGTAACTGGATATTGCTGGTGCTCGGACACCTGCAGGATGCGATAAAAGGATGTTTAAACTTCAGGAATGTGGAAACAGAACAAAGAGGGGCCGGGCCGGCATCTATCTGCTTGACCAATAGTGAGCATGACTTCTGCAATATGCATGAGCTAATTAAGCAGTGTATTTAACCAGGGCCTGCTTGAATAAAAATTGGGACTTGCTGATGAACCATATGGTGGTAGACAAATGGTGACCCTGACGTGATGCCGACAACCGACCCCACACAGGGCCCCCGGCAAGAGGACGAGTCCAGACCTGATAGCAGGCGACTACGACCACGGTTGGAGAAGTAGGAGTTGGGTCCTGTTTGCAGCCAGGACGGCGCCCAGATCAATTGAAATAGAGGAGTGCGCCCCCAAAGATCACATCGGTGATTTTGGGCCATACGTGCCACCAAAGCCTGGAAAAGCTGCAACAGCAGACGTCTGCAAATGGATAGGTGTTGTGGTTCCGCCGGAGCCGGGGACCACGCATTCAGATTTCCCCGGAGCGGGGGGGGGAAAAACCAAAACAGCCCGCAGGTTGGGATAAGAGTATTTTTACTGGAAATAACAGGGGAAGAACAAATAACAATGAACAATACAACCTTTTGCTGAGATGAGCAGTTCAGATCGCGCACTCCCCGTAACGGACACCGCGCCGCAGCCCGCGCAAACCCCAGCCGCAACACACAGGACCCGAGCTCCCGCCGCGAGTAAACAAAAGCCCCGAGCCCCGAGCACACTTCCGCCCGGTCCCTGCTGTTCGCGCGCCAACACTGCAACACCCTCTGCTTCTTATACTCGGCATGATGTAACTGGCATGGAATGATCCTATTGGTCAATTTGAGTTACTTGTCCCGAGCCCAGCAGGTTAGCCCCTTCCTGGCTGAAGCCCCTGGCTGAAACCAGGACATCATCCACCCCTCATTCCATGCCATTTACGTCATAACCAAAACCAACAAAATCTTTTATACAACATATAACAATTATAATTATGGCAGTAATGAATATACAACAACAAGTTATTTTACAGTCATTATACTACAATTTCTACTTAGTAATTATATTGGTTATTCTCCCCCAAAATCAAATCCCGTTGAGGTACACATCGCACTTCTCCATCTCTCTGCATTACCCACCAGGTACAACCAGGTCCTTGTGCAAAAACAACTCCAGATATGGGCTTGCTTTTGCCCGAAGCAGGGATGACCCAAACTGTCTTTCCCAGTATGCTCTTCAGATGCACTACTGGGACTCTATTTCCTTCTACAGTATGTGGAAACTTTGTTTGGACAGGGCCATCCCGATTGGTAGATCCTCTGGAGTTGACTAACCAGGTGGCTTCGGCTAGGTGTGTGTCCCAATGCTTGAATGTTCCACCCCCCATTGCTTTCAATGTAGCTTTTAAAAGTCCATTATATCGCTCAATTTTCCCAGAAGCTGGTGCATGGTACGGAATATGGTACACCCACTCAATGCCATGCTCTTTGGCCCAGGTGTCTATTAGGGTGTTCCGGAAGTGAGTCCCGTTGTCAGATTCAATTCTTTCAGGGGTACCATGTCGCCACAGGATTTGCCTTTCAAGGCCCAGGATTGTATTCCGGGCAGTAGCATGGGGCACAGGGTATGTCTCTAGCCAGCCAGTTGTTGCCTCCACCATTGTAAGTACATAATGCTTTCCCTGGCGGGTTTTTGGGAGAGTGATGTAATCAATCTGCCAGGCCTCCCCATATTTATATTTCATCCACCGCCCTCCATACCAAAGGGGCTTTAACCGCTTGGCTTGTTTAATTACAGCACATGTCTCACATTCATGGATGACTTGTGCAATAGCATCCATGGTCAAATCCACCCCTCGATCGCGTGCCCATCTATATGTCGCATCTCTCCCCTGATGACCTGAAGTATCATGAGCCCATCGAGCTATGAATAGCTCACCCTTACGTTGCCAGTCTAGATCTACCTGAGCTGCTCCAATCCTAGCGGCCTTATCCACCTGATGGTTGTTTTGATGTTCTTCTGTGGCCCGACTCTTAGGTACATGGGCATCAACATGACGTACCTTTACGACAAGCTTCTCTACCCGAGCAGCAATGTCTTGCCATAGATCAGCAGCCCATATGGGTTTGCCTCTCCGCTGCCAGTTGTTCTTCTTCCATTGCTGCAGCCACCCCCACAGGGCATTGGCCACCATCCATGAATCAGTGTAGAGATAGAGCATTGGCCACTTCTCTCTTTCAGCAATGTCCAGGGCTAACTGAATAGCCTTAACCTCAGCGAACTGGCTTGATTCACCTTTTCCTTCAGTAGCTTCTGCTACTCGTCTTGTTGGACTCCATACAGCAGCTTTCCACATGCGATTCTTTCCCACAAGGCGACAGGAACCATCGGTGAAGAGAGCATATTGCTTCTCATTTTCTGGCAGTGTGTTGTAAGGTGGGGCTTCTTCAGCACGTGTTACCTCCTCATCCTCTGGTGACATTCCAAAATCCTTGCCTTCTGGCCAGTCTGTGATTACTTCCACAATTCCGGGGCGATTGGGATTTCCTATTCGAGCTCGCTGTGTAATTAATGCAACCCACTTGCTCCATGTAGCATCAGTGGCATGATGCGTAGAAGGGACCTTCCCTTTGAACATCCAGCCCAGGACTGGCAGTCGGGGTGCCAGGAGGAGCTGGGCTTCAGTTCCAATCACCTCTGAAGCAGCTCGAACTCCTTCATAGGCGGCCAATATTTCTTTTTCTGTTGGAGTGTAATTGGCCTCTGATCCTTTGTAGCCCCGACTCCAAAAACCCAGCGGTCGACCCCGAGTCTCCCCTTGTGCTTTCTGCCAGAGACTCCAAGTAGGGCCATTCTCCCCCGCTGCAGTGTAGAGCACGTTTTTAATATCTGTCCCTGTCCGGACAGGTCCAAGGGCTACTGCGTGGACTATCTCACGTTTAATCTGCTCAAAGGCTTGCTGCTGCTCAGGGCCCCATTGGAAGTCATTCTTCTTTCGAGTCACATGGTAGAGTGGGCTCACAATAAAACTGTAGTTTGGCACATGCATTCGCCAAAAACCTATAACGCCCAAGAAAGCCTGTGTTTCCTTTTTATTGTTTGGTGGAGACATGGCTGCTATTTTATTGATAATGTCCATGGGGATCTGACGACGTCCATCCTGCCATTTTATTCCTAAAAACTGGATCTCTTGTGCAGGACCCTTGACTTTACTTTGTTTTATGGCAAGGCCAGCCTTTAAGAGGATTTGAATTATCTTTTCTCCTTTCTTAAACACGTCTTCTGCTGTGTCGCCCCATACAATGATGTCGTCAATGTACTGTAAATGCTCTGGTGCTTCACCCTTTTCCAAAGTGGTCTGGACTAGTCCATGGCAGATGGTGGGACTGTGTTTCCACCCCTGGGGCAGACGATTCCACGTATATTGTGTACCTCTCCAGGTGAAAGCGAATTGTGGCCTGCACTCTGGCGCCAGTGGGATTGAGAAGAAGGCACTGGCAATGTCAATTGTGGCATACCACTTAGCTGCTTTCGATTCCAATTCATATTGGAGTTCCAGCATGTCCGGCACAGCAGCACTCATACCTGGAGCTACTTCATTTAGGCCACGATAATCTACTGTCAGCCTCCACTCTCCATTGGACTTCCGCACTGGCCATATGGGACTATTAAAGGGTGAGCGAGTCCGGCTTGACTCTCCAGTTGACGAATCAGGTTGTGGATGGGGATCAGAGAATCTCGGTTGGTTCGGTACTGTCGTCTGTGTACTGTTGTTGTAGCAATTGGCACTTGCTGTTCTTCAACTTTCAACAACCCCACAACAGAAGGATCCTCTGAGAGTCCAGGCAAGTTACACAACTGTTCAATTTCGTCTGTCTCCACAGCAGCTATTCCAAAAGCCCACCGGTACCCTTTTGGGTCTTTGAAATACCCTCTACGGAGATAGTCTATACCTAGAATGCATGGAGCTTCTGGGCCAGTCACAATGGGGTGTTTCTCCCAGTCCTTTCCAGTCAGGCTTACCTCAGCCTCTAATACAGTCAATTGTTGGGATCTCCCTGTGACTCCAGAAATGCAAACAGGTTCTGTGCCTTTATAATTTGATGGCGTTAAAGTACACTGGGCACCAGTATCCACTAGAGCCTTGTACTCTTGTGGGTCTGACGTGCCAGGCCATCGAATCCACACCGTCCAGTAAACTCTGTTATCCCTCTCCTCCACCTGGCTGAAGGCAGGGCCCCTCTATTGCTGCTGATCATACTTGCCGTTCATTGAGTGCATGAATGACTTGGAGGTTCCCTCAAGAGGATCAGACATATCAGGAGTGTAGATAGGCCTTCTGCTTGGTCGAGGGTTCTGTTCGGTGGTAACTGGTGCAGCGTTCTTCCTGGTGAAATCTCGACGTGCGATTGTTTTACCTTGCAGCTCGTTCACTCGTGCTCGAAGGGCTGAAGTGGGCTGCATATCCCACTTCCTCATGTCCTCCCCTTGGTCAACCAGGTAAAACCACAGTTTACCTCGTGGTGAGTACCCTCGGTTTTCTCCCTCTCGGGATGATGGACGCCTTCTTCCAAAAGCTGCCACACTGCTCTGCAAGGGTCGGGAGCTGTACACATTGTTGTCAAGGCGCTGGACCAGTTTCTCTACTGCTGCGATGACAGAGAGGGAAATATTGTCTTGGTATTTGCGGAGCCTATAAGACACATCGGCTACAGTTGGTAGATCCGTATCACTCCAGTCTATTGCTGCCAGTGAATTGACGTGCCCTGATGGTACACTTTGTACAACCTTTCGCCACATGCCTGGGGTGCACGGGACTTCATCAGGATCAGCAGGGAGTTGTGAATTGTTCAAATCATAACTAATTATCTCCCGTACAGCTAATTCTCTAAGGTACTGGACAGCTCTTTCCATACTGTTGCACTTGGGCATATGGCATGTAATGTATTCTTTTATGGGGTACCTTTCCTTCACACTTAACAGTAACCGTTTCCAGAGGCTGAGGATTCCTGACCTTTTTCCAATGGCTTTATCAATGCCTCCTTCTCTGGCAAGGGATCCCAACTGCTTGGCCTCCCTGCCATCTAACTCCAAGCTATTAGCCCCATGATCCCAGCACCGAAGCAACCAGGTGACAATGGGCTCACTAGGTTGGCGGCTAAAATCCTTTCTAACCTCACGAAGCTCACTCAGGGACAGGGATCGGGTGACAACCTCTGGTTCTGCCTCATCTTGATATCCCCCTGATGGCCCCGGTTGATCATCATCATCAGCTGTTGTACGAACTGATTTTTTTGTGTATTTCCTCTTTTGTACCGGGGCGACAGACACTGGTGGGGATTGTTTCTTTTGATCATCAGTGGTGTCTGCTGTGGGGATTGCAGTAGCTGCAGTGCCAGTTACAGGGGTTGCAGTAGCTGCAGTGCCAATTACGGGGGTTGCCGCAGCTGCAGTGCCAATTACGGGGGTTGCCGCAGCTGCAGTGCCAATTACAGGGGTTGCCGCAGCTGCAGTGCCAATTACAGGGGTTGCTGCAGTATCTGACAATCTGTTTTCTTCCCCTCCCCCCTGACAGTACGGACAATGCTGACAGCGCTGTCTGCTATCAAGCAGTGTTTGAGCCCAAGTGGCCAGAGCCCAGCACAGTGCAGTGCTTTTCACATCCCTGGGAAACCTACAACAACTTTTTTTCAGAAATGCAGCCATTTTATTAGAGTCATGCAGCTGCTCAGGAGTGAAGCTCCAAGTCATCGGGGGTGAGAGAGTACTTAGTTAATGGCCTATGTTCTGCCCCTCGTGGTTGTCCTGCCCCTCGTGGTTATCCTGCCTTTGGGAAACCTCTTGAGCAGTATTCATAAACCTGCTCTTAATATATGATGAAAGCAGGATCAAGTGCAGAAGAACTTCTAGCACTGTGGCCATAGTTTCCATGTCAAGGTGATGGTGAAAGTTTTCAAAAACTCTCATAAGAGCTGTTATGTTTAGCCCAGAAAGGAAAAAACCAGTGTAGTTCTCTCCCTCTGTGCTCTCACCAAAATGGCCACCACCACCAGCCCCTCTCAGCCCAGGGACTAGACAGGACAGCAAAACCTCATACACTTTCCAGATTAAACTCATAGTCACTAATATAACTGCATCATAAAACATTGTCATAAAGCACACTAGAGCAAAGTATGGGAACAAGCAGGGAAGCTGCAGCCCCGAGATGATACAACATCCTGCCAGGACTGCAAACAGCCTGCTGAGGTTTTTTTTCCACAGCCAGGACCACACCTTTGTAAATAATACCCACAGCATCTTAAACAGCATCCTTACAACTTTTACCGTAATTGCAACCGGGTCAGAGTCAGATCTACCGTTATCCCAACCTTTATTGCCCCACGTTCAGGCGCCAAAATATCTTGTGGTTTCACCGGAGCTCGGGACCACGCGTTCAGATTTCCCCCAGAGCGGGGGGGGGGAGAAAACCAAAACAGCCCGCAGGTTGGGATAAGGGTATTTTTACTGGAAATAACAGGGGAAGAACAGATAACAATGAACGATACAACCTTTTGCTGAGATGAGCAGTTCAGATCGCGCACTCCCCGTAACGGACACCGCGCCGCAGCCCGCGCAAACCCCAGCCGCAACACAAAGGACCCGAGCTCGCGCTGCGAGTAAACCAAGCCCCGAGCTGAGAGCACACTCCCGCCCGGTCCCTGCTGTTCGCGCCCCCACACTGCAACACCCCCTGCTTTTTATACTCGGCATGATGTAACTGGCATGGAATGATCCTATTGGTCAATTTGAGTTACTTGTCCCGAGCCCAGCAGGTTAGCCCCTTCCTGGCTGAAGCCCCTGGCTGAAACCAGGACAACAACAAACCATCAACAAATGGTAGGTGAGTTCTTCATACCTTGAGGCAGAACTTTCCAATGATACCTTTTTGCAGGCTCATTATAATTTACAGTTGTTGGTACAGTAAAGGCAAATTTCTCCTTGACTGGAGGGCCCAAGGGTATAGTAAAGAAGCAGCCTTTTAAATCCATAACTACCATATCCCAATCCATAGGTATCATTGCTGGCGACGGAAGACCTGATTGCAAGGCTCCCATAGTTGCCATGATTGCATTTATTTGCCTTAGGTCATGTAGAAGTCGCCATTTCCCTGGTTTTTGCTTTACTACAAACACAGGCATATTCCAAGGCCTTTTGGATGGTTCAATATGTCCCGCAGCCAATCGCTCATTCACTAAGTTTTGCAGGACCTGCAGTTTTTTCAGAGGCAGGGGTCACTGATCTACTCACACAGGTTTTTCAATTAACCATGTCAAGGTTAAGGTGGGCTGTTTAACGCCCTGCAACACAGTGGCCCCTATCAAAAATCCATTGTGATTTTTACTCCCCATTGTGATAAACAATCTCTGCCCCATAAGGTCAGGGGTGCATGTGTCACATATGGGCAGACCATAGCTGTTTGGCCCTCAGGATTAGTGATGAGAAATGGTTTGGCTGACATCCTGCCTTGCGATTCCCCCCCCCAAGCCAACCACCCCGATGCCCACATTTACAAGTGGCCATGCACTGGGCCAAATAAGGTGTGAGATAATAGTTACATCTGCTCCAGTGTCCAAAAGTCCCTGGACTCAAATGGACAACGGTGAGTGGTCTCTGTTGACAAGTATGCAAGACAGCTAAGGCTGCTGATTGGTCACCTGCTACGATCACAGAATGTGAGGAGGTCCAGTCGACCCGAATCCTCCATCTTGATGCTCCAGTGGCTCTGTTCGGGGAACACAACTCACAAAGGGAATAAGTTGAGCAATACATGAACCTTTTGGGATTGTTACCTGAGGGTGAAGGGTGGAAACCATTGCATTAATTTGTCCTGTACAGTCAGTGTCAATGACTCCTGTATGTAGAAAAATGCCATTAATAGTACTACTGGATTTTCCTATCAGCAAAGCACTTAGTCCTCTCCCTGTTAGTCACCAGGCGTCAGGGGGAACTTTGTTAACATCACAATTCAGTATGGTTACCGTGTTGGCGGTGGATACATCCATGCTGGCAGATCTGCTGCTTTTTCCTGTAAGCTGGTCATATAGGGTGCGCTGCTCTGTGTTCCCAGGAAGGGGTTGTTTGAGGGTACTTGTGTCTGGGCACGCCCCCTCACGATCCGCCTGCTGTTTCCCTGCAAGGGCTGTCCGTTCACATGAAGTTTTGATCTGCACTGTTTTGCAAAGTGTCCCGACTTTCCACAGTGTTTACAGGTTATATATTTTTTGCAGCAGCACCAGTCCCTTTCATTCTGGGTGCTCTTACTGGGCAGTTGCCTTTCATATTTCCCTTCAGCCCACAACCATAACAGAATCACACAGAATCACAAGGTTGGAAAAGACCTTTGAAGATCATCAAGTCCAACCAATCCCATCCTAAGCTAAACCATGTCCCTAAGTACCTCATCTACCTTTTTTTTAAACACATCCAGGGAAGGTGACTCAACCACCTCCCTGGGCAGCCTGTTCCAGGCCCCGACAACTCTTTCAGTAAAATTTTTTTTCTAATGTCTAATCTAAACCTGCCCTGGCACAGCTTCTTGCCCCATTTCCCCTTGTCCTAACTCCTGTCACCTGGCTGAAGAGACCATCACCCACCTCTCCACAACCTCCCTTCAGGTAGTTGTAGGTGGTGATAAGGTCTCCCCTCAGCCTCCTCTTCTCCAAGCTAAACAGCCCCAGCTCCCTGAACCATTCCTCATAGGATTTTCCCTCCAGCCCCTTCCCCAGCCTGGTTGCCCTTCTTTGGACTTGCTCGAGGATCTCAATGTCCTTCTTATGGTGAGGAGCCCAGAACTGGACACAGTACTCGAGGTGTGGTCTCACCAATGCTGAATACAGGGGCACTATTACTTCCCTAGACCTACTGGCCACACTGTTTTTGATACAAGCCAGGATGCCATTGGCCTTTTGGACACCTGGGCACACTGCTGGCTCATATTCAGCCTGCAGTCAACCAACACCCCCAGGTCCATCTCTGCCTGACATCTCTCCAGCCAGTCTCCCCAAAGCCTGTAGCGCTGCATGGGGTTTTTATGTCCCATGTGCAGTACTCTACACTTGACCTTGTTAAACCTCATCCCATTGGTCTCAGCCCATCGTTCAAGTCTGTTCAGATCCCTCTGAAGAGCCTCCCTACACTCAGGCAGATCAACACTTTCTCCTAGTTTAGTGTCATGTGCAAACTTACCGAGGGAGCATTCAATCCCTTCATCAAGGTCATTGATAAAGATGATGAACAGAACTGGACCCAAAACTGAGCCCTGGTGAATGCCAATCATGACCGGCCTCCAGCTGGATTTTGTTCCATTTACCACCACCCTTTGGGCCTGGCCATCCAGCCAGTTTTTAACCCAGCAGAGGGTCCATCTGTCAAGGCCAGTGGCAGTCAGTTTCTCAATCAGAATGCTGTGAGAAACCGTGTCAAAGGCTTTACTGAACTCCAGGTAGACCACATCCACAGCCTTCCCCTTGTCCATTAAGTGGGTTACCTTGTCATAGAAGGCTATCAGGTTAGTTTGACAGGATCTACCTTTTGTGAACCCATATTGACTAGGCCTGATCCCCTGGCCATCATGTGTGTGCTGTGTGATAGCTCCCAAAATGACCCTCTCCATGATCTTCCCCAGGACTGAGGTCAGACTGACAGGCCTGTAGTTCCCCGGATCCTCCTTCTGGCCCTTCTTATGTATGGGTGTAACATCTGCCAGCCTCCAGTCGAGTGGAACTTCCCCAGTCTTCCAGGATTTTTGATAGATGATGGAAAGGGGCTTGTCAAGCACATCTGACAGCTCTCTCAGCATCCTCAGGTGAATCCCATCTGGCCCCATCGACTTGTGGTTATCTAACTGGCCAAGTAGGTCGCTAATCATTTCCTCCTGAACCATAGGAACTTTGTTATTCTTCCCCTCCCTGTTAGCCAGTTCCTGAGGATGAGTACTCAGGGAATATCCATCTTTGCTATTAAGGACTGAGGTAAAGAAGGAATTAAGTACCTCAGCCTTGTCCTCAACCCTTGTCACTAATGTTCCCCCTGCATCCAATAAGGGCTGGATATTCTACTTGACCCTCCTTTTACTGTTAATGTACCTATAGAAAGACTTTTTATTATCTTTTACAGAACTGGCCAGTCTAAGTTCCAGTTCAGCTTTAGCCCTTCTGACTTTCTCCCTACATGATCTCACTACATTCCTATAGTCATCCCAAGACACCTGCCCCTTCTTCCAAAGATCATATTTTTCCCTCTTTTCCCGAATATCTCCCTGGATCTCTCTACTCAGCCAAACTGGCTTCCTTCCTCACCGACTCCTCTTCCGACAGACTGGGACAGCCTGTTCTTGTGCCACCAAGTTTACCTTCTTGAGGAACAACCAACCCTCTTGGGCTCATTTGCCCTCAAGGGCTGTCTCCCATGGAAACTTATCGAGCAGCTTTCTGAACAGTCTGAAGTAAGCCATACAGAAGTCTAAGGTGCTAGTTCTACTGTCTCCCCTCCTAACTTCTCCCAGTACTAGGAATTCTGTCAGCTCATGATCACTGTGCCCCAGGTGTCCTCCAACCTTCACATCCCCCACTAGGCCTTCTCTGTTAACAAACAACAAGTCCAGCAGGGCACCTTCCCTGGTAGGTTCATTCACCAGCTGGATCAGGAAGCTGTCTTCCAAACACTCAAGGAATCTGCCAGTCTGCTTCCTCCCTGCTATATTGTACCTCCAAGAGACATCCAGTAAGTTGAAGTCCCCAATAAGGATGAGGTCTAGTGATAGCGAGACTTCTTCCAGTTGTTTGAAAAACAACTCATCAGCTTCCTCCTCCTGGTCAGGTGGTCGATAGCAGACTCCCATGTTGCCAGCTAGGGTCTGGTGATCGGAAGATTTCATGTTGTATGGAAAAGGTACGGAAAGGTACAGCCCCTCCCTTAAGAGCCAATAGAGTTTAGCCTGTGAAGTAAGCGGACGGAGGTGACGAATCTAGCAGACGGATGTTACGTTGTGTCATGATCCACAACCTAGACAAGACTTTGGTTTGGCAGAGGCGAAACCCCCTTGCGTTCCAGCCGAACCTCAGATCGCTCTGGGTGGCTGGGGGCGGCTGGGCTTAACCCCTGAGTGATGTCCAATCAGTAGATGTTTTATCGTGATAAGTTCTTAATTAAATTCTCGGAGAACAGAATTGAGACTCGAAACGGAGTCAAGGTGAAGGTTGTTTTATTTAGAAAGAAACGTGCAGGGAAAGGGGGGAAGAAAGAAAACGGGGGTGAAAAAAGAGAGATAGAAAGAGAGAGAGAGTGGAAAAAAGGAAGAGGGTTGAGGGGAGGCTATATCTACCACCACGAGGCTACGGCATTCCGTCCGATGGCAGAGTATTCTCTGGGTCCGATGGGATGGGAGAGCGCTCCCTTCATTGTCCCTCCATGACGAAGTATGAAGATAAAGAGAGAGATTTCTCTCCTTGCACCCCTTTTTGTAGGGATACCGCTCCTTTGTCTCACTACAAGCTTCCACCTGGTCTGTGGGAATGCTCCAGGGTGGATGACTGGAATGTCCAATGTGTGAATGGCTCCCGATGTGTGCTCCTGATAGTGGAACAATGGCTCCTGATGTGTGAATGGTTCCTGATGTCTCTCTTCTGGGTGGCTTGTTGAATAGTCATTAGATTCAGAAGCCTGGGCCTGACCAGTGGTGATGTAGTGTCTTAGGAATGAGGTTTGGTAAGGTTAGGAGAAGAGAGGGGGATCGGTTCTGTTGGCAATTGGTAAGGCATAATTCCGGTACCTTACACGTTGTAAACCAAAGCTATAAAATGCTACTGCGCTATGCAATAAACGCCACTTGCCATCCATCAAATTGATGTCTGCGTGCTGGTGGACCGTTGACCAGGGAGAGTCATCGTGCCATGACTGAACCAGGTCACCGTGCCTCGCCAAGGGACAATATTATTATTATTTTAGTGGGCAAGCCTCCATGTAGAGGTCCCCGGTGGGAACAAGTGGTGCCAAAACCCGGGAAGAGGGAACGAGAACTTCTGGAATTCAGTGTACGGCGGCCGGAGCGGCTGGACCAGCCTGGCGGGGGGACGCCCCACTTAGCGCGAGGATCATGGAGGCTCTTGCGAAGGTTCTATCCCAATTACATAAACAATGGGGGATAGATTGTAGAATTAAAGATTTTACTCTCGCTGTTGCGAGATTGGTACTGATTGGTGTTATTGACCAGCCTGTAGATATACTCCACCCTGAGGTGTGGGATAAATGCATGAAAGCATTTGCCGAGGAAACTATGTCCTCGGGTTGTGGGACAAACCTAAAAGCATGGGGAAAAGTTGTGCAGGCCTTGCAAAAGGCTAGGCAAGAGCAGGAGACCTGGAGAGCGGCAAAGGACTGTTTAATGGCTACCCTGAAATTGGGAATCGGGGCCACCACACAGACCTCGCAGCCCCCATGTTATAAACGGTCATTGTTTGCAGAATAATTTACTTTAGGCTTTGCACAAAGATTGTCAAGGTGTTCAGGGAGATGCCAAATAAGTGGTTTAAGGTGGAGCGGATCTCCCGGAGTAGCAAGGGGAATGCCCTGCCTCTAACACTGATATAGGTTTGAATACACACAGCCTTTTTGCACTGATTCAGCCAGCCCAGATAATTCAGTGGAACCAGCAGTTTTTCACCCAATCCTTGTCCCTTGGGTGAGGGACGATTTCAATGCATCCCAAGATTGTATAACTTATTTATCCCTTCGGGCAGCGAAGAGACATTGTTACAGGTATTGACTGCCTTAGGGGCGGCCATCCTTTAATTACGCAGTTTACATACAGACTTTACAGGGGCAACACATCCTGAGAGGGCCAGACTTTAGTATCCGAATTTCCCCTATTCACTCTCAGGAGGTCACATCATAATTACACAGTTTACGTTACAAAATTCAAATAGGCGCAAACCACACTGTTCACAAAACGGGCAGGACCCGTTCCTGTTCTTAAAGCTTGACAAATCCAATCTTCGAAGGAACCAAAAATGGGCCAATATAAGTGGTCCCTTCTTATTTGCTTTCCACTCCACACCTGCATACAATAATGTACCATCTTTTCTTTACTCTTTCCTTGCCTAGACAGCTAGTCCCCCCAGTGGGCAATCATTAACCCTAAGGGACTGTCTGATGGTGTATCGGGTAGCCCTATCTTTGGACCACCCATGGGATCAGAAGGCTTGTTCTTCTTCTGTCCCATCTTCCGAGGTGCCCCCGCACACACACACACTCGCTCCCCTCGTTCGTGGCCCACACCCTCGCGGGCAATGGGAACCGCACTACAAGAGGGTCCACACTCGCTTCGTCCGGTGGACCACTAAGTCCGGTGGACGTCTCAGTTAATTGCACCTCAGGAAACCCACCCCGACCGAATGGAACATGCAAATACTTACTCAATCCTGAGTCTTCATTCAGGTCTTTGTGCACAAAAATTATGGGGTACCGCGGATTCTTTTGCTTGCTTGCCCAAATTTAGGGTTCGGATGTACAGGATTTGGACGAGGGATCAGTCACCCGAGGGCCATCCGAAGATGGGGCGCCCCCCCCCAAGCTCGGGTCCCCGAACAAATTGATCTGTATCCGAGTCACGGCACCAAATTGTTATAAACGGTCATGACAAATTCATAAAGTTTCCTGATATAAACGGTCGTGACAAATTTACAAAGTTTCCAAAGAGAATTTATTTGAGCAAGCTATCAAGCAGGCAAAACAGTGCTGGGCGGCCCGGGAGACCCTTGCTCCCTCCAAAGGCGCGCACTTCACCCCGCCAAAGCTCCCATTTTTATACTCCAGTAGCTCTGGGTATGCATAGCACATCCTGATAAGCTTCTGCAGCTGCGCATGCTGTTACTGGGGGATGTCGTCCTGGTCCTGGTGGTCGTAAAGGTCGTGGTCTTCCTCTGCGTTGTGGGTCAGTTTCCTTATTTGGTCATGTTGGCCTAGTGTAGAAGAGTAAGGAGTTCTTGTTGATTCAGCAGGATGTCGCCACTCTGAGATTAGGTATCTTGCCACCTTATCAGGAGGTAGTCTCCTGGGGTTTTGCCCATTAGCAACTCTAACAAAGACACAAGGAGCAAGAGGGGGATTTCCCCCCCTTCCCCATCTGCTGGTTTGGAAACAAATTCCTTATATTTTTATTACAATTCCCCCCTTTTAGTTCTTACCATTTTGTTTTTCAAACCAGGTAGCAGTCTCTCGGGCTAGAGAGAGAATTGGAGTCTCTCCTTGACTGGTTTCATCATCCTCTAGGTGTTCGCATTGCCTTTTTAAACAACATTAAATGGGCTGACTCTAATTTACTCTTTACTAATCCAATCACTCTGTTCAAAATGCAAGGCCCAAAGGTTAGAGTAAGCATCAACAACATTAAAGGTTCAGCAATGGTTGACAACAGTGTAGTTAACCAGGGACCACAATTTATACCATCCTTGTTAAGCCTCCTTTATCAGTTCCAGGTTCCCTAATACCTTATTCTTCACATTCTTCCAATTGTCCACCCTCTATGGATTGGGTAGCATCTAAAAAGAGATATTTACAGTTTCCATGTCCTCTCCACCCCCGCAGTGGGATGCACCCATATGTACCCCACTGGACCCTTAGGTATTTATCTATATATCATCCCATGGTATCCAACTAGGGGCTATGGTCTCATAATCCCAATAACTGCAGCAATATTGATTAGGGGAGTTGCAGTACCCCTTTCCAGGATCCGAACTAGGGCACATATAAAATTCCATATATTCCCAGTATCGGGGCCTCAGGACTAGCTGACATAGAGTGGAATTAAAGCTTGGTCCCCTTGTAGTTATCTGAAGATCGTCAAGGGGCAGTATAATCAAAGTATTACTACCCCTTTTAGGAGAATTGGTGGGTCGATGGTGACCACTTCAGAGTGGTGGTAGCTATTCTCGGGTATTTTAGTTTGGGAGGTTTGGGGTTTAGGTGTTATGTGCCATCCCGGACCTAGATTTAGGGGGCTTTCTCGCAACTGTATTGAAGGTTTTGGTTCCCCACAATTTCCTTACATCTCTGCCTCCTTTGCCTACTCCGTTGCTTGGAGCAGCAAGGTGTTGCATCTTCTCGGCAGCAGTCATAGTCTTCAGGGGTTCTCCCTTCTCTCCTTTTGCAAGTGTTATATGCCCCCCAATTTTTATTCTTTACTTCTGGGGCTAAACTTGGTTGGTTTTTTTGGCACACCACTTTAACTGTTTTCCAGATTGGCCTCCCTATACTCATTAGAGTGTACACATCCAAGCTCTGGATTTACACATTTTGTGTATATTTTCCACCACTCTGTACACTTCCAGATGATTTGTCTGGTTTTTACTGTGTATTAAAGGGTTAGTTCTGTTAATTTTCTTTCAGCCAAATAACACTCCTCACAAATATCTGGGGTAAAATTTCTTTCTCTACAATGAACCCACCAATTGTCCTTACACAAACAAAAGGGTAACATATACAACCAGGAATTGGGCAGAATGTAGTCCCATTCATTAAGTCCTTCGTGTGATAGTTTCACCCATAAGTCTTTCTCTGGAAGGTGACTTTCAGGTTGTCAGGGTTCCTTGTTGCCTCCCAACGAGATTCTTGAACAGGTCCTTTTATTCTGGTAGTGTGAGTCCAACCTCATTTGGCCATTCGAACCGCAGTATCTGTGGTAAGCAACACAAGAAAGGGTCCCTCCCTACGAGGGATCAGTGAGGATTCTTTCCTGGCCTTAATCAACACTTTGTCTTGACCTGGTGTATTGCTATATCTAAGAGTGGTTTCTGTATTACCAATCCTTTCTTTATTAGTTCTCACCTTCACCTCATTAATTCAATGATATATTCTTGTAACACTATTTCAACTTTGGGGTGCTCGGCTGGCATTTCCAGGTCATAGGGTATCCCATACAACATTTCAAAAGGGAAGATTCCTATATCTGTCCAGGGTTGTGTCCTCAGACTTAATAAGGCCATTGGAAGGCATTTTACCCAGTTCATCTTAGTGTCAATCATCAGTTTGGTCAATTGTTGTTTAATTTCTCTATTCATCCTTTACACCTTCCCTGAACTTTGTGGGTGCCACAGGGTATGGTATTCCCATTTCATCCCCAAAGGATTTAAGACTTCCTTGATTGCTTTAGAGGTAAAATGGGGTCTCCCATGTGAATCAATTACAGCTATGTTTCCATACCTTGGCACAATATTTTTTAATATTATTTTTACTACTGTTCGTGCAGTGGCACGAGCTACCGGGAAGGCTTCCACAGAGTGAGATGATCTACTAAAACTAAAATGTATTTATACCTTCCTACCTTTGGGAGTTCGGTAAAGTCGACCTGTATTCTTTCAAAAGGTCTCCTTGTCAACCCTCGCCCTCCTGGTACCCTTTCCCTGAGTTGCTGTTTATTCACCTTGTAACAGGTTAAGCAACCCTCCAAGATTCTTTTTTCTAGTCTGTGTATCTCCACACAGGCATAGTTTGTTTCAAATTAATCTACTAAGGCTTGAACTCCCCAGTGAGTTTTAAGGTGCAGTTTGTTTAATATTTTCCATGCTCTTCCTTTGGGGAGTACTTCTCTGACATCTGGCAGCAACAATTTATTATTTTCTCTTTTTGCTCCAATTTGTTTTAGTTTGGCTATCTCTTGGGTGGTGAAAATTTTGTCTATCTCTGGTCCTTCAGGTTCTTTCTCCAATGTTTTAATCATTAACAGTGCTGCTCGTTTTGCCTCTGCATTGGTCAAATTGTTCCCTCTTACAGTGTGATTTAGTCCCTTTTGGTGTCCTTTTATATGAACTAGAGCTATTTTTGAGGGGCCTCGTAACGCTTTGAGGACTTTTAGGATGAGTCTTTCGTGGACTAATCCTTTCCCTTGTGTGTTAATCACATGAGAAAAGTTTTATCATTTGAGCAAGACCCTGTATCATTTTATAGATCACATTGTCTGGTTCAATGCCATTTACAATCAAAGAACCATCAACATATTGTTCAAAAGCTCAAGGCTGTATATTCCATATACTAGATTTTTTTACAACTACAGCCATGATGCAGCACCTATATCAAAATTTGAGTTGCAAACAATTACTCCCACTGAAACAAACAGACAGACAAAAGCAAGACCAGAGAACCAAAACTGCCAGTCTGTATTTCAGGTTTCAGTATTTCTTATTACTTGCAATTTCTGCGGGGAAAGAGAGCATTCCCGGGGCACTGTTTGGACTGTGGATCTTTCAGCCCCGGAGTCCACAAGGAACTCCACTTCTTGGTGTTGGGGACTCAATTTCAACTTTATCAAGGGCTCTGTTTTCCTATGGGTTCCCAGCAAATAAAGAGTCCCTGACCCCACCTAATCCTCCTTAAACATCTGCTCATCCTGTAGGCGTTTTTTGCAGTGCTTTTTCATGTGCCCTTTTCTCTGACAATAAAAACACTCAGCTTGTCTCAAATCACTTTGGCACCTCGGGAGTTTCCCCTAGGCCCTGAAACACCCACTCCCCCTGTACGGGTCAGAACCACCTTTTGTCCTTCTTGGACTGCAGTCACCAAAATCCTTGCCTGTTTCTTTTGAGTCTCCTCTCTTCGCACACACACCTTCTGAGCCTCCCTCAATAATTCATCTAATCCTCTCTTCTGCCAGTCTTCCAACTTTTCTAATTTTCTCCTAATATCCACCCATGATTTTGCCACAAACTGAGTTTTCAACAGGGCCTGTCCTACAGGAGTGGCAGGGTCTAACCCTGAATAGAGCTGCAAATTCATCCGCAGCCTTTCTAGCCACTCAGTGGGGGTTTCATCTTCCTTTGGTGTTCCCTAAAGGCTTTATTAATGCTTTGTCCTCTGGGAACAGATTCCTTCATTCCCTGAACAATGATAGTGCGTAGATCCACCATGTGTGTCCTGTGATTAAAAGAGGAGAACTGCACAAACATACATACGCTCAAAAGTGAATTGGTTAGAAATCTGGTGTAATTAATCTTTAAGGATATAATTTTTCTTCAGTATTCTTGCCAGTGCACTATGGGCAATGGCAGAGGAGTATTTGCATCCTTGGGGAAGTTGGTTGTACTCTCTCCCAAGTGAACACAAATTGATGATTATCCTCCTCTCGAAGAGGAATTCTCATCTTTAGCTTGTGTTTGGCCGACTGGTTCAGCAGTGTTAGCACCAGTGGCTGAGTGGCACTGTGTTACTGTTTGATTCCCTGTGGACCGCTGCCACTGTCAGGGTGTTCTGGTTGCAGTACCACAGGTGTCCAAATCTTTGATCACCTCTGTGATCCCCTCCTTAGTAGCTGATGGTAAAAGATATTGATTAATGCTCCTTATTCTAGAAGGAGGTGACATAACAGTTTCTTTAAGTACTGGAACCTCACACAACGGGGCTCCAAAGTTCTACACTGTTCCATTAGGTAGTTCCCAGACTTTGCTAGGACATCAAATTCTAGTATATTATTTCAGTATGGTTCAATTACAACCTTAATCTTAGACATTCGGTTTTCCCCTGAAGGCCAAACACACAGAGCACTAATTGGTCTGTTTTCAGGGATCCCAGTTATTCCTATTACATTTTTTTTTTCCTGAGTAGCAGTCAGTCCTAATTTTTTTTTTTTTTTTGGCTGATAACACTTATTTGAGCTTCCATATCAATTGTGAAGTTTATAGGTCTGTGCCTGGGACCACACTGGGTTAGTGTGCTGGTCAGGC
Organism: Laterallus jamaicensis coturniculus; assembly: GCA_022605575.1. Lineage (NCBI taxonomy): Eukaryota > Metazoa > Chordata > Aves > Gruiformes > Rallidae > Laterallus > Laterallus jamaicensis. The sequence goes on from JAKCOX010000255.1 coordinate 88,162, forward strand.
CATTTTAAGGTGGATATTACACGAGTGGATTGGCCTGAAATTCCCCCCACATTTTCTAGTTTAAATCCATCAGGCCCTTCCTCAAGTCTGAGTAAGGACTGACTGGCAGGCACAGAAGATTTTCCCGTCCTGTGTTTTGGTGGTATCAGAAAATTTCATAAATCTACTAATTTGGCCGCTCCACCAAGTTTCCCAATGTGCGAATAATCTGTGAATTGCCCATTTAGGGCTGGGCGAGGTGAACTTAGTGCTAATTCCCTTCTCCACAGATCGTTTCGCTGAGGACTGGTTTGTCGAAGGGGGGGGGGCATCCTTCTCTAAAGAAAGGAAAAGAAAACAAACCTAAACAACCCAAGCCCCATGCGTGACAAACCCAGAGCTGCAAATTTAAACGTTGCTCTAAACATCCCATCTTAGTGCCATAAGTAAAAATTTCTTGTAATAGTTCCACCCCCCTGTTAAAACAGGCTGTTGTTGCTGGTTGGGGCAGCGAATATTATGATCAATTGTTTGCAGAATAATTTACTTTAGGCTTTGCACAAAGATTTTCAAGGTGTTCAGGGAGATGCCAAATCAGTGGTTTAAGGTGGACCAGATCTCCCGGAGTAGCAAGGGGAATGCCTTGCCTCCAACACTGATATATGTTTGAATACACACAGCCTTTTTGCACTGATTCAGCCAGCCCAGATAATTCAGTGGAACCAGCAGTTTTTCACCCAATCCTTGTCCCTTGGGTGAGGGACGATCTCAGTGCATCCCAAGATTGTATAACTTATTTATCCCTTCGGGCAGCGAAGAGACATTGTTACAGGTATTGACTGCCTTAGGGGCGGCCATCCTATCATTATGCAGTTTACATACAGACTTTACAGGGGCAACACATCCTGAGAGGGCCAGACTTTAGTATCCGAATTTCCCCTATTCACTCTCAGGAGGTCACATCGTAATTACACAGTTTACGTTACAAAATTCAAATAGGCGCAAACCACACTGTTCACAAAACGGGCAGGACCTGTTCCTGTTCTTAAAGCTTGACAAATCCAGTCTTCGAAGGAACCAAAAATGGGCCAATATAAGTGGTCCCTTCTTATTTGTTTTCCACTCCATACCTGCATACAATAATGTACCATCTTTTCTTTACACTTTCCTTGCCTAGACAGCCAGTCCCCCCAGTGGGCAATCATTAACCCTAAGGGACTGACGGTGTATCGGGTAGCCCTATCTTTGGACCACCCATGGGATCAGAAGGCTTGTTCTTCTTCTGTCCCATCTTCCGAGGTGCCCCCCCACACACACACACTCGCTCCCCTCGTTCGTGGCCCACACCCTCGCGGGCAATGGGAACCGCACTACAAGAGGGTCCACACTCGCTTCGTCCGGTGGACCACTAAGTCCGGTGGACGTCTCAGTTAATTGCACCTCAGGAAACCCACCCCGACCGAATGGAACACACAAATACTTACTCAATCCTGAGTCTTCATTCGGGTTTTCGTGCACAAAAATTATGGGGTACCGCGGATTCTTTTGCTTGCTTGCCCAAATTTAGGGTTCGGATGTACAGGATTTGGATGAGGGATCGGTCACTCAAGGGCCATCCGAAGATGGGGCGCCCCCCCCGAGCTCGGGTCCCTGAACAAATTGATCTGTATCCGAGTCACGGCACCAAATAGTTATAAACGGTCGTGACAAATTTACAAAGTTTCCAAAGAGAATTTATTTGAGCAAGCTATCAAGCAGGCAAAACAGTGCTGGGCGGCCCGGGAGACCCTTGCTCCCTCCAAAGGCGCGCACTTCACCCCGCCAAAGCTCCCATTTTTATACTCCAGTAGCTCTGGGTATGCATAGCACATACTGATAAGCTTCTGCGGCTGCGCATGCTGTTACTGGGGGGGTCGTCCTGGTCCTGGTGGTCATAAAGGTCGTGGTCTTCCTCTGCGTTGTGGGTCAGTTTCCTTATTTGTTCATGTTGGGCCAATTTAGAAGATAAGGAGAGCTTGTTGATTCAGCAGGATGTCGCCACTCTGAGATTAGGTATCTTGCCACCTTATCAGGAGGTAGTCTCCTGGGGTTTTGCCCATTAGCAACTCTAACAAAGACACAAGGAGCAAGATGGGGATTTCCTCCCCTTCCCCATCTGCTGGTTTGGAAACAAATTCCTTATATTTTTATTACACCCCAGACACTGCTGAGTCTGCTGAGCTCAAAGATCCATCCGAGGGTGGCGTGCCCCCTCAGTCACCGAACCCCAACCCTCTTACGGAGGGAGAAATGAAAGCAAAAGCATTCTGGGGCGAGTTAGCTGAGGAAGCCAAGGGTGCAGCGGAGAAATCCGAATCATTGGAGGTCTGGCCGATTCCACCTCCGTATGCGACCCAAGATGGCGCCGAGCAGAGCGGGAAGGGGCAGGGCGAAGATTTTTTCACTGGGAACAAAGGAGACGCGGTACACCTAACTAGCTCAAGCAGACCGGAGGGGAAGGAGTATGAGAAGGCAGAGAGTAATGGGAATGCCCAGGGGCGGGATAAGAACGCGAGTGGCGGGTGGGGGACTAATCAGAACCCGCCGAGTAAAAAGGGGGGCGGGTTGAGAGAGCGGGAGCAGCCTGCCCACAAATGAAGTAGACGGGGCTGAAGCTGGGTAAAAGAGCCCTGACATCTGGAAGTGGCTAGTCAGTCGACTTCCGGCTCCGACTCGGATGTGAGCTGTGCGGAGCGGCCCGACTCAGGGGAGGAGGCAAGGAATTTAGATAAAGTCAAATGCCAAACTATTTCTTTCCGAAATACAAATAAATCACAAAAGGGGGACTTTCCTCTCACAGATTGGAGGACAGTAAAAATTGAGTGCGCCGATTGGGGCCCATCAACGTCAGCAGTGCAATTCAACAACCAAAGAGATTCTGCAGTCACTACCACTAGAGTCCAGCATCACAGACATGATCAAACATGTCGCAAAGGGAGGGAGTTTAATCCCAATTCAAGCGGCTGTCCACACTGCAATAACTAATATAATGGCATGTTCTAGATGTAGCCAGACAGGCCATGTTGCAGCAAACTGTCCTCAACCAGCACCGCCTCCACTTCCGAACGGACCCACAGGACCGTGTTGGGTCTGTGGAAAGAAAGGACATTTCGCCAGGAACTGCAAACAAAGAAATCAGGGAAACGGCAAGGGGAGAGGATGCTCAGACCGCACACAGCCCTCTCCCACTTGGAATACAAAGCAGCCCACTTACATCAACCCCAGATGGAGCGGGGTATATTTGAACCCACTACCATCCCGAGAAGCGGTCAACTTCATGGCTCAACCCACTCAAACAGGCCAGACCTTATCCCAGGGACAACAAAATCCACCTTTTGGGAGCGGGACCCCAGGGTGGCCTTAGCAATATGGTGTGATGACCCGCCGGTGATGTGGGGAGTCTGTTCCCTTTATAAGGCCTCAAATGACACCACAATTAACATCCCCATTTTGATCGATACTGGAGCAGACGTTACAATTATCCCTGAGTCAAGCTGGTCTCCATGTTGGAAACTAGAAGATACCCGCACAGTAGGGGGAGTAGGAGGATTAACCCAAGCTCAGAAGAGTGCCTGATTAGTAGCAATCACACTTTATACCGAAAAAGGCACAGAAAAAACTATCACCCTCTTCCCATATGTTATGTCAGGAGTACCAGCCCTGTAAGGAAGGGATGCGCTAGCTCTGCTGTAAGCTAGGGTGACAAATCTACCGTAAGGGCCACTGCTACGTACCCACTTCCACCAATTAAATTGACATGGAAATTATCTGACCCAGACTGGGTCAAGCAGTGGCCCCTGTCAAAGCCTCGAATGGATGCTCTTCTCGAGCTGGTTGACCGAGAATTACAGCGAGATCACATAGAACCTTCTACTAGCCCATGGAACACCCCAGTTTTTGTGATACCCAAACGGACCGGCGAAAGGTTTCGCCTCCTCCATGATCTACGTGAAGTAAACAAAATGATTCAACCAATGGGTCCTGTCCAGACACTCTTGCCCATGAACTCTGTGATACCAAAAGGGCAACCTTGCGCCGTCCTTGATATTAAAGACTGCTTTTTCTTGATACTGTTGCATGAAGCAGACAAGGAATGATTTGCTTTTTCTGTGGTCTTCCCGAACAGCCAACGCCCTAACCTGTGCTTCCAGTGGAAAGTGCTACCTCAAGGAATGATCAATTTGCCTACAATCTGTCAAATTACGGTAGATCGGGCACTAAGACCAGTTCAGTGCAGTAATCCGACTGCGACTATTATTCAGTACATGGATGACATCTTGATCACCGCACCATCAGGGAGTCAGGTGGACCAACTAGTGTCAGCGGTCTCAGAAACCCTGAAAACGAGTGGGTTCGAAATCGCCAGTGCAAAAATTAAGAAGGGACCATGCATGACCTTTTTGGGAGTGAGGATCACAGGTTCTTATGTTACCCCACCTCAAATAAAAATCCGCCGAAATGTCAAAACACTCCACGATATGCAACAACTAGTGGGATCCCTGCAATGGCTCCACAATATTATCCTGATCCCTCCTGAGGCTATGGCGCCTCTGTATGATCTTCTAAAGGGAAAGCACGCATGGGAACAAAAAACTCTGATGATGGAAGTGATGAACTCCCTTGACTTCATTAAGCAACAGATGTCATCAAGTACACTCACCAGATGGAACCCAGATGCACCACTTGACCTCTATGTCCATTTCACGGAAAGGGGGGGAGTAGGGGCATTGGCACAAGGCTCCCCAGAAAAAGTTCAACCGATCCAATGGATAGTTCTGGGGAAATCGTCGCGTGCATTCTCTCCATGAGTCGAGTGCCTTGGTAATCTCATCATGAAAGGCAGGAAACTCGCCCTGAGACACCTAGGCATCAAACCTGCCAGGATATATCTACCCTTCCGCAAACAGCTTCCAACACAATCAGTGATGATGTCAGAGCATCTGGCCATAGCCCTAGTCAGATTTGGTGGAGAAATCCGATACGCAGCAAAGCCCCCCTGGACTCAAATGCTAGCAATTGTCAATATTGACCTTCCTCAGAAGGTCATGGATCGGCCCCAGCAGGGACCAACGGTCTTCACGGATGCATCCTCAATGACCTCAACTGTGGCAGCAGTGTGGCAATTGGAAGGAGAGTGTCATTGTGTTAAGATGACCGATCATACGCTTTCTGTGCAACAGCTAGAAGCGACAGCCATAGTATTAGTGTGCGGATGGTTCCCAATTGAACACCTCAACATAGTGACCAACTCGATGTTCGTGGTCAAGCTTTGCTTAGCCATGTCAGGGCCCAGTGTGTCAACATCCACAGTAGCCCTAATGCTAGAAGCAGCACTTTTTTCCCGAAAAGGCACCATATCAGTCATCCATGTTAACAGCCCTAACCCCATAAAAGGGTTCTTCCAAATCGGCAATGGTAAAGCAGATGCCGCTGCAAAAGGGTTGTGGACGTTAAGAGATGCTCGCCAGCTACACGAGTCTCTTCACATTGGAGCAAAAGCGCTAGCAAAGAAATGTGGGATCTCAGTCACAGATGCGAAGCACGTGCTGGCCACGTGTCCTCACTGTCAGAGAGCACCGCTGTGGCCCAGCAGAGTCAACCCCAGAGGCCTTAAAGCATCCGAGCTGTGGCAAACAGACTTTACACTCTGTCAGCTGATGAAACCTCGAGCGTGGCTAGCAGTAACTGTAGACACATATAGTGGAATGATCATAGCCACACAACATCTTAAAGCAAACTCTAAAGCGACCATCCAACATTGGCTGACAGACATGGTGTGGCTTGGCATCCCAAATCAGATCAAAACAGATAATGGCTTGAACTTTGTCTCTAAGTCAGTCCAAGCATTTGCTTCGAAATGGGGTATAACCCTAACATACAGCATCCCGTACAGGGCAAGCCATAGTCGAGCGAGCAAATCAAACACTGAAATCTAAATTAGAGGTGTTAGCAAAACCAGAAGGATTTACCAATGTTATTCCTGCAGGGGACCAAGCACGCCTTTTAGCGACCGTTTTGTTAGCGTTAAATCAGTTCTCTAGGGGAGAGGAAGTGAATAGCCCCACCCAGAAACATGAGGCCAACCAAACGTTGCAAGAGGGTCCATTGGTCATAGTCAGAAATGAGCTGAGAGAATGAGAGCGGGGATGGAGGTTAGTTGTTATGGGGCGAGGATATGCAGCAGTCAGAAAAGATGGGGGAGTCAAATGGTGTCCGCTTAAGTCCATGTTGTGGTTTAGACCTCAGCGGAAAGCTGGGGCCACAAAGGTCAGAAAAAGGAGCCCCCTACCTCTTTAAGAGGTGGAGGATGGGCGAACGGAGCTAATCGAGGAGCTGCAGAGCCAGAGGAAAAAAAAACCAAAGGCCTGCGGGTTGGGATAAGGATAGTTTACTAAACAACAGGGAAAGGTATGAAAACAACTAACTACAGTGCTATTATATACAGTGCAAACCTCTCACCACACTATGTCATTTAAGCCATGCCCGAACCGATTCAGATTCAGATTCAGATTCAGAGCCCCGAACGCAGCACTCCCCGAGCCCAGCACCCCCGAGCACCCCCCTCACCACCGCCTGCCACGCCGATCCAAAAGAGAGAGCGAGGGAGAAGCCGGAACTCCCAAAACGCCTGCCCAGACCGGGACTTCCCGTGCCCAGAGCAGTTTCACATGGGTCCGGAGTCTCCCCCAGAACTGGCACTGCGCCTGCCCAGAACGGGACTTCCCGTGCCCGCAGCAGTTTCTGATAGGTCCGGAGTCGCCCCCGGAACTGGCACTGTGCCTGCCCAGACCGGAATCTCCCGTGCCTGGGTCCGGAGTCGCCCCTGCAAGGAGGGGCAGCCTGCCTGATCATGATGCAATTGGTATGGAATACTCTCAGGGCTAACATAGCCTGCTGCTGGGCTGAACCCAGGACATTATCCACCCCTTATTCCATACCATTTACATCATGAGCAGGACCAGCAACCTTCTTTGGGTCCAGGGAGTCCCTCGCATCCACACGCATGCATGTACACATGCACACGCATGTATGTGCGTATAGATTCAGTCTGTGGTTTCATTCAGTCCACGATTCTAAAGCTCACTGGTCCCTCTGTCACAACAATCTCTCAGGGTATGAAGAGTCGTATGTGCCACTGGATCGTTGAATGCTGTATCTCGGGCTCTCGAACACTGCACCTGGCATGATCCATGCTCATAGTCCATGGGTCAGAGGTGTTTATTTCAAAAGAGAAAAAGGAGAGTTCTTGGGAGGCTGGTCTTCACTCCATCATCATGGCACTGATGACCCTGGCTGTAATGTCATTAGTATAACATACAGTATCTATAAAAACAATGAGACAGTAGTGAATTATTTAGCATGATATTGGCTATTCTCACCCAAAATCAGATCCCCTTGAGGTACACATCGAGTTTCTCCATTCTTCTGCATTACCCACCAAGTACAACCAGGTCCTTGAGCAAAAACAATCCCAGATATGGGTTTACCTTTGCCTGCAGCAAGGATGACCCAAACTGTCTTTCCCAAAATTCATTTCATGTGCACTACTGGGACTCTGTTTCCTTCTACAATATGTGACAATTCTGACTGGGCTGGACCAGCCTGATTGGTAGATCCCCTAGAGTTAACTAACCACGTAGCTTCTACTAAATGTGTATCCCAATGTTTAAATGTTCCACCACCCATTGCTTTAAGTGTAGTCTTTAAAAGCCCATTGTAGCGTTCAATTTTCCCAGAGGCGGGTGCATGATAAGGAATGTGGTACACCCACTCAATGCCATGTTCTTTGGCCCAAGTGTCTATGAGAGTATTTCGGAAATGAGTCCCATTGTCTGACTCAATTCTCTCTGGGGTGCCGTGTCGCCATAGGACTTGCCTTTCCAGGCCCAGAATTGTATTCCGGGCAGTGGCATGGAGTACAGGATATGTCTCCAACCAGCCAGTGGTTGCCTCTACCATTGTAAGTACGTACCGTTTACCATGGCGAGTTTGAGGGAGAGTGATGTAATCAACCTGCAAAGCCTCCCCATATTTATATTTCATCCACCATCCTCTATACCAGAGGGGCTTTAACCGCTTAGCCAGCTTGATTGCGGCACATGTCTCACATCCATGGATAACTTGTGCAATAGCATCCATGGTTAAGTCCACCCCTCGATCTCGAGCCCATCTATATGTTGCATCTCTTCCTTGATGACCTGAGGTATCATGAGCCCATCGGGCTAGGAATAACACACCCTTATGTTGCCAGTCCAAATCTACCTGGGCTACTTCAATCTTAGCAGCCTTATCAACCTGCTGGTTGTTTTCATGTTCCTCCATGGCCCGACTCCTAGGTACATGGGCGTTCACATGACGTACCTTTACAGTAAGCTTCTCTAATCGAGTAGCAATATCTTGCCATAAGTCAGCAGCCCATATGGGTTTGCCTCTACGCTGCCAATTGTTCTTTTTCCACTGCTGCAACAGCCCCCATAAGGCATTAGCTACCATCCATGAGTCAGTATAAAGATATAGCATAGGCCACTCCTCCCTCTCAGCAATGTCCAGGGCTAACTGGATAGCCTTTACCTCAGCAAATTGGCTTGATTCACCTTTTCCTTCAGTGTCTTCTGCTACTTGCCTCATAGGACTCCATACAGCAGCTTTCCATTTTCGATGTTTACCCACAATACGACAAGATCCATCAGTGAACAGGGCATATTGCTTTTCACAGAATCACAGAATCACAGAATCACAGAATCTTAGGGGTTGGAAGGGACCTCAAGAGATCATCGGGTCCAACCGCCCTGCCAAAGCAGGTTCCCTATCTCATATTACATAGATAGGCATCCAGACGAGACTTGATTATCTCCAGAGAAGGAGACTCCACCACCTCCCTGGGCAGCCTATTCCACTGCTCCGTCAACCTCACTGCGAAAAAGTTCTTCCGCATGTTGGTGCGGAACTTCCTGTGCTCCAGCTTACAGCCATTGCCCCTAGTCCTGTCCCCACAGACCACTGAAAAGGGGGTGGCCAATTCCCCCTGCAACCCATGTCTAAGATATTTGTAAACACTAATTAGGTCCCCCCTAAGTCTTCTTTTCTCCAGGCTGAAAAGACCCAGCTCACTCAGCCTTTCCTCATAGGGGAGATGTTCCAGACCCCTAATCAACTTTGTCGCCCTTCTCTGGACTCTCTCCAGAAGGTCCCTGTCTTTTTATACCAGGGAGCCCAGAACTGGACACAGTACTCCAGGTGGGGCCTGACCAACGCAGAGTAGATGGGGAGGATCACCTCCCTTGACCTGCTGGTTACACTCTTCCTGATACATCCCAGGATCCCATTGGCTCTCTTGGCCACCAGGGCGCACTGCTGGCTCATAGCCAACCTGTCATCAACCAGGACCCCCAGGTCCTTCTCCACAGAGCTCTTTTCCAACAGGTCATCCCCCAGCCTGTACTGATACAGTTGGTTATTCCTCCCCAGGTGCAAGACTTTTCACTTGTACTTGTTGAATTTCATTAGGTTTCTCCCTGCCCAGCTCTCCAGCCTGTCCAGGTCTCGCTGGATGGCAGCGCAGTGTTCCTGCGTGTCAGCCACCCCTCCCAGCTTTGTATCATCGGCGTACTTGCTGAGGGCAGATGCTATTCCCTCATCAAGGTCATCAATGAAGATATTAAACAGGACTGGACCCAACACTGAGCCCTGGGGAACACCACTAGTCACAGGCCTCCATTCAGATTCTACTCCACTGATCACGACCCTCTGAGCCCGGTCTGACAGCCAGTGCTCAACCCACCTCACTGTCCACTCATCTATCCCTTGTTTCCTTAGCTTCTCTATCAAGATGTTGTGGGAGACAGTATCGAAAGCTTTGCTAAAGTCAAGGTAGATGACATCCACTGCTCTCCCTCCATCCACCCAGTTGGTAACGACATCATAGAAGGCAATGAGATTGGTCGAGCACGATCTCTCCTTGGTGAATCCATGCTGACTACTCTTCATGACCTTCTTCTCTTCCAGTTGTTTGGAGATGGCGTCCAAAACAAGCTGTTCCATCACCTTTCTAGGGACAGAAGTGAGGCTGACTGGCCTATAGTTACTGGGATCCTCCTTCTTGCCTTTTTTAAAGACTGGAGTGACATTGGCTATCCTCCAATCCTCAGGCACTTCTCCTGTAGTCCAGGATCTATCAAAGATGATAGAGAGCGGCTCCGCAATCACCTCCGCCAGCTCTCTCAGCACACGTGGGTGTATCCCATCCGGGCCCATGGATTTGTGTGCATCCATTCCTTTGAGTCGCTCCTGGACCACCCTTACCTCTACTAGAGGGGAGCCATTCATTCCCCAACCACACCTACGTTTATCTGGGATCAGTGGGTCTCTAGAGGCCTTCGGAGTAAAGACCGAGGCAAAGAAGGCATTAAGTATCTCAGCCTTCTCATCATCTTCCGTTACCAAGACACCCGCCTCATTCAACAAGGGACCTACATTATCCCTGGTCATCCTTTTACTATTCACATACCTGAAAAAACTCTTTTTATTGTCCTTTATGTCCCTTGCCAGCTTAATTTCTAAGCAGGCCTTAGCCCTCCTAGTTGCATCCCTACAGGCCCTGGCAACATCCTTATATTCATCCCATGATCTCAGACCCTGTTTCCACAGTTTATAGGTCTTCTGCTTCTCTTTGAGTTTACTCATTAGCTCCCTGCTTATCCACGCAGGTCTTCTGCCTTTCTTTCCCGATTTCTTACTCAAAGGGATGCACCTATTCTGTGCTTGGAAGAAGTGCTGTTTGAATGTTAGCCAGCACTCGCAGGCTCCCATTCCTTCAAACAGAGCAGCCCATGGGATAGCCCCTATTTGATTTCGGAGGAGATCAAGGTTAGCTCTTCCAAAATTCAGGGTATCTATCCTACTTTTTGGCTTGCCTCTTCCACTCAGGATCTTGAACTCGACCATTTCATGGTCGCTTTGTCCTAAGCTGCCCCCGACCTTCACTTCACTAACGAGCCCTTCCTTGTTAGTAAAAACAAGGTCAAGCACCCGCCCTCCCCTCGTAGGTTCATGCACCATCTGTATCAGGAAGTTGTCTTCCATATACTGCAGAAGTTGTCTGGACTGCATACGACTGGCATTATTGCTTGCCCAGCAAATATCTGGGTAGTTGAAATCCCCCATAAGGACCAACGCCTGTGATCTTGAAGCTACTTCCAATTGCTTGTAAAATGCATTATCCACCTGCTCCTCTTGATCAGGGGGCCTGTAGTACACGCCCACAACTATGTCACCCAAACTGGCCTGCCTTTTAATTCTTACCCACAAGCTCTCGACAGATGGTTCATCCCTACCCAGGTGGAGCTCAATACATTCTAGGTGCTCTCTAACATAAAGAGCAACTCCCCCCCCTCGTCTCCCTAGCCTATCTTTCCTAAAAAGCACGTAGCCATCCATGGTAGCGTGCCAGTCATCCATGCTGTCCCACCACGTCTCTGTGATTGCAATGAGATCGTGGCCCTGTGACCGCACAAAGATCTCTAATTCTTCTTGTTTGTTCCCCATACTACGTGCATTTGTATAAAGGCATTTTAGTGGGGCAGCAGATGTAGGTATCCTCAACAGCCCACAGCGAGATTTCTGACAGGGGACTGCCAAACGTGGCTCCAATGAGGAGTACTCAGGGCAACCCACAGAATTTTCCCTACGGTCACATGGGGAAACGTCCCCAAGTCCTCCACTGTACTTTTGGTATTTACCTTTTTCCACCATTAGATCCCGCTGTGACTCCCGAAATGCTTGCCTAACCCCAGCAGCCTTCTTAATACCCCCTTCCCCCTTCCTAACTAGTTTAAAGCTCGCTCAATGAGCCCTGCCATCTCCTGGGCAAGGATCCACTTTCCTTTATGGGACAGGTGAGCCCCCTCAGCAGTCATCATGCCAGGAGCAGAGTACACCATCCCCTGGTCGAAAAAACCAAAGTTCTTGTTTTGGCACCAGCCTTTCAGCCACGCATTCAACTCGTGGGTTCTACTGTCCTGCTCTGAGCCCCTCCTCCCACAAGTGGGGATAGAAGAGAATATTATTTTGCCTCCCCCCCCTTTGACAAAGCGCCCCAGGTTCCGGAAGATTTTCTGGCAGTTGGTTATATGGTGGAGCTTCTTCTGTGCGTGTTACCTCCTCATCCTCTGGTGACATCCCAAAGTCTTTGCCTTCTGGCCAGTCTGTAATCACCTCCACAATTCCTGGGCGATTGGGCTTTCCTATTCAAGCTCGTTGCGTAATTAGTGCAATCCACTTGCTCCATGTAGCATCAGTTGCATGGTGTGTGGAAGGGACCTTCCCTTTAAACATCCAGCCCAGCACCGGCAGTCGGGGTGCTAGGAAAAGCTGAGCTTCAGTTCCAATTGCCTCTGAAGCAGCTCGAACCAATTCATAAGCGGCCAGTATTTCCTTTTCTGTTGGAGTGTAATTGGCCTCAGATCCTTTGTAGGACCGACTCCAAAACCCTAACGGTCGCCCTCGAGTCTCCCCTTGTGTTTTCTGCCAGAGACTCCAGGTAGGACCATTGTCACCAGCTGCGGTATAGAGCACATTTTTAATATCTGTCCCTGTACGGACAGGTCCAAGGGCTACTGCATGGACTATTTCGCGTTTGATCTGCTCAAAGGCTTGCTGCTGCTCAGGGCCCCATTCAAAATCATTTTTCTTCCGAGTTACATAGTAGAGTGGGCTCACAATGAGACTATAGTTTGGGATATGCATTCTCCAAAATCCTATAACACCTAAGAAAGCTTGTGTTTCCTTTTTGTTACCTGGTGGGGACATAGCTGCAATTTTATTAATAACGTCCATTGGGATCTGACGACGCCCATCCTGCCATCTTATTCCTAAAAACTGGATTTCTCGCTTAGGCCCCTTGACTTTACTTTGTTTTATAGCAAAACCAGCTTCTAAAAGGATTTGAATTATCCTTTCTCCTTTTTCAAAAACTTCCTTTGCTGTGTCGTCCCATACAATGATGTCATCAATATACTGCAAGTGCTCTGGGGCTCCACCCTTTTCTAATGTACTCTGGATTAGTCCATGACAGATGGTGGGACTGTGTTTCCACCCCTGGGGCAGACGATTCCATGTGTATTGGACACCTCTCCAAGTGAAAGCAAACTGTGGTCTGCACTCTGGTGCCAGTGGGATTGAGAAGAAAGCATTTTCGCACCTTACGCAATTCACTCAGGGTCAGGGATCGGGTAACAATCTCTGGTTCTACTACATCCTGATCTGCTCGAGATGGCTTTGCCCCATTCTGACTTTTCTGAGATGGCCCTGCCCCATTCTGACTTTTCTGAGATGACCCTGCTCCATTCTGACTTTTCTGAGATGGCCCTGATTTTTCATCATCATCCTCATCCAGCCATTCTTGAGATAATGGTTTTTCAACATCATCCTCATCCTGACATTCTTGAGATGGCACCTCATCCTGACATTCTTGGGATGGCCCCAGTTGTTCACCATCATCATCTGGCACTACGCGAACTAACTTCCTGGTGTGTTTCCTCTTTTGAATGGGAGCCACAGACTTTGGTGTGGGTTGGCCAAAATCTATTGTAGAGGTTGCAATATCTGCAGAATGTACTAGTCTATTTCCTTTTCCTCCCTGACAGTGCCGACAGCACTGACAGTGCTGACACCTCTTTTGAATGGGAGTAACAGACATTGGGGTGGGTTGATTCTCCGAATTAGGGGCAAGGTCTATTGTGGAGGTTGCAATATCTACAGTGTTCACCAGTCCATTTCCTCTTTCCCCCTGACAGTACTGATAGTCTGAATTAGGGGCAAGGTCTATTGTAGAGGTTGCGGCATCTGCAATATTCGCCAATCCATTTCCGCTTTCCCTCTGACAGTGCTGATGGTCTGAATTAGGGGCAAGGTCTACTGTAGGGGTTGTAGTAGCTGCAGTATTTGCCAATCCATTTCCTTGTTCCCCTTGACCGTGCTGACAGTACTGACAGTGCTGCTTGCTATCAAGCAGTGTTTGGTAGATGGTAGCCAAGCCCCAGCACAATGCAGTAGGGCGTATTTCTCTGGGGAGCCCACTACAGTTCTTTTTCAGATATGCAGTCATCTTATTAGGATCTTGTAGCTGTTCAGGAGTGAAGTTCCAAACCACTGGGGGTAAGAAAGTGCCTAGGTACCTGCTCATATTTCACCATTTGCCCTGCCACTCAAGCCTATCCAGCCTCAGGGAAAACTCTTGGGTAGTATTCATAAACCTGTGCCTAATATATATACATATATATATCGAAAGCAAAACCATTTGCGCCAAAACCAACAGTAGGAAAATGCTAGTTTGAATATCCCAGGGATATTGGAAATGGTTAAAGACTCTTACAAGACTTGTTTTATCCCTCTTTGTACTGAACAGCAAAAGCTGATACAAGTACTCTTTTAAGTTCATGAACATCAACGTTATCCAATCATAGATGGTTATCACAACATACACTAATCAGACGTACGGGATGGCAATGAATCCTGGCAGGATTAAATGCAGCATGCCACGAATTGGCAACCATGGCAGCATCCTTAAGAGTAAATGCCACAACATTGTACATAGAAATTACTTAATTGAGTTAAGGTCAAATCTATCGTTACCCCAACCTTTCTGCCCCCCTTGGGGGTCCCCCTCGGGCCCCACGTTGGGCGCCAAAAGTTGTTGTGGTTTAGACCTCAGCGGAAAGCTGGGGCCACAAAGGTCAGAAAAAGAAGCCCCCTACCTCTTTAAGAGGTGGAGGATGGGCGAACGGAGCTAACCGAGGAGCTGCAGAGCCAGAGGAAAAATAAACCATAGGCCTGTGGGTTGGGATAAGGATAGTTTACTAAACAACAGGGAAAGGTATGAAAACAACTAACTACAGTGCTATTATATACAGTGCAAACCTCTCACCACACTATGTCATTTGAGCCATGCCCGAACCGATTCAGATTCAGATTCAGATTCAGAGCCCCGAACGCAGCACTCTCCGAGCCCAGCACCCCCGAGCACCCCCCTCACCACCACCTGCCACGCCGATCCAAAAGAGAGAGCGAGGGAGAAGCCGGAACTCCCAATACGCCTGCCCAGACCAGGACTTCCCGTGCCCAGAGCAGTTTCTGATGGGTCCGGAGTCTCCCCCAGAACTGGCACTGCGCCTGCCCAGACCGGAATCTCCCGTGCCTGGGTCCGGAGTCGCCCCTGCAAGGGGGGGGCAGCCTGCCTGATCATGATGCAATTGGTATGGAATACTCTCAGGGCTAACATAGCCTGCTGCTGGGCTGAACCCAGGACAGTCCATTAAACCAGATCTCCAGAATAAAAACTAATGAAAACTGCAAGTTTCTATCCACAGGATCGCATCATCGGACGCCCCTGTAACCCGTACACCCCGGTGGCGAGAGAGGACGATCACTCAGCAAACGTTCCATCCACATCGGAGGGTCCCGCACCAGCAGAATCCAAACAGCAGCAGAACGGCCCCTTTCGGGGAGGGCCGAGATCACGATGTTTTTGTGTAATTTTACTTCTAGGGCTTGTCAATTCATGTGCAATTTCGTACGAACATCAACCATGGGAATGGGTGTTAGGAAGGTGGGCGGACCAGAAAATACTGCAAAAGGTAATCACCTCAGGACCCTCTAGCTTCCATGTATCTACCTGTGATCTAGCCCCACAAACCCCTGCTTGGAAGACATGATCATAGAATCATAGAATCATAGAATGGCAAGGGTTGGAAGGGACCCCAAGGATCATAAAGCTCCAACCCCCCTGCCACAGGCAGGGCCACCAACCTCAGGCCTGGAGCTACACAAGGTGGCCCAGGGCCCCATCCAACCTGGCCTTGAACATGATGTTCTATATGTGTCCAAGCTCTAATCCCGGCAGACCTTATTGCAACGCTCCTAATCAATACTTCTGTGCTTCTTGGGGATGTGAGACCATAGCCTCTGACTGGAAACCAGGAGCAGGGCTGGACAAGTATTTAAAGGTGCAGTTTGGGCCTCACAGATGCGTCAGATGCAAAGATGCACCGTGGCTAAGAACCTCTAGGATTCAGTTAGCATTGAAACCTGAGGGAAAGGAGTAGTGTGAATACCTTATAATAAATGTAACCAATGAAAATGACCTGGGATGGACGTTTGGCAAGAACTGGGGTTTTAGACATTGGGAATCCGGTAGAGATAGGGGAGGATTCTTCTTTTTCAAAAAAAAGGAGATGAAGAGCAGGGCAGCGGTCAGCCCCAATGTTATGATTAAAAATGACAACCAGCCAAGAAAAGACAATTCACCAGCCTCTACCCTCATTTCAACCAATCCTTTACCAACTAAGCAAACAATTAGAATCATAGAATTGTAGGGGTTGTAAGGGACCTCGAGAGATCATCGGGTCCAACACCCCTGCCAAAGCAGGCTCCCTAGGACATATCACTCAGATAGGCGTCTTGAATATCTCCAGAGAAGGAGACTCCACCACCTCCCTGGGCAGCCTATTCCTGTGCTCTGTCACCCTCACTGGGAAAAAGTTCTTCCGCATGTTGGTGCGGAACTTCCTATGCTCCGACTTGCAGCCATTGCCCCTTGTCCTATCCCCACTGACCACTGAAAAGGGGCTGGCTGATTCCCCCTGCATCCCCTGCTTCAGATAATTATAGACTTTAATTAGGTCCCCCCTCAGTCTTCTCTTCTCAAGTGTCCCAACTTACTCAGCCTATCCTCATAGGGGAGATGCTTCTGGCCCCTAATCATCTTTGTAGCCCTTCTTTGGACTCTCCTCAGGAGATCCCTGTCCTTTTTAAACCATGGAGTCCAGAACTGGACACAATTCCCACAAAGGAACCCATCATGGACCCCCATCACTTGTCCAACAAGCCATTTTTTGGTGTGTTGGATGCTACCTTCAAATCGTTAAATCAATCAAACCCAAATCTCACGAGGTCTTGTTTGTTATGTTATGATGTGTATCCCCCTTTCTACGAGGGCATTGCCCTCAATGCTTCCTTTGAATATTCATGGGATGACAATCCAGCCCAGTGCAGATGGGACACACCATGGAAAGGAACCACCCTGAACCATGTCAGACGCCAGGGCATATGTTTCGGTAATACTGCCCTAGCGGGATGGGACAATGCAGTTTGTGCAAAAACAGTTGCAATAAATAAAGCCTATAAGTGGGCGATCCCATCCGCATCCGGGATGTGGATCTGCCACCGGTCGGGAGTAACCCCTTGTGTATCCCTTAAGCTTTTTGACTACTCTGCTGACTTTTGTGTACAGATTTTGATTGTTCCCAGGGTCCTATACCATCCAGAAGAAGAAATGTACCATCATTGGGAAGAAGTAGACAACAGACTTCAGAAAAGAGAGGTACTAACAGCTGTAATAATAGCGACGCTGCTTGGCCTGGGAGCAGCAGGCACAGCCACGGGAGTGACTTCGTTGGTGATGCAGCAGCGAGGCCTGTCTCAACTGCAATCCACCATCGACGAGGACTTGCAAAAAATCAAAACATCCATGAGCTTTTTGGAACAATCCGTCTCCTCACTCTCAGAGGTTGTCTTACAGAACAGATGGGGATTAGATCTCCTATTCATGCAACAAGGAGGCCTTTGTGCCACCTTGAAAGAGGAGTGTTGCTTTTACGCGGACCACACCGGAGTGGTCAGAGACTCGATGGCTAAGCTGAGAGAGAGGTTAGCTCAAAGAAAAAGAGACAGGGAGGCCCAACAAGGATGGTTCGAATAATGATTTAACCACTCACCATGGTTGACCACTCTAATATCTACCCTGATAGACCCAATTGCAATGATCATGATGGCACTAATATTTGGACCCTGTGTACTAAAAAAAATTGTGTCTTTTGTCAAAAGCTGGCTGGAGAAAGTTAACATTATGTTTGTAGAGCACCGCCAGCTACTTTAAGAATATATTTACTCAGTATCACACCCAGGTAGTTTAGATTATCCATAGTCACACCCCATAGTTCTTAAGTTACTAAGTTACCCCCAATTATCACTTATTCGGTGTGCCTTATATCATAAGAGTGCCTTATAGCCTTAGTATTTTAAGCCTTCTATATCATAGCCAATTTAGTTAAGCATAGAGGGGGGGGAGATGTTGCCGGCCAGGGTCTGGTGGTCGGAAGATTTCATGTTGTACGGAAAAGGTACGGAAAGGTACAGCCCCTCCCTTAATAGCCAATAGTGTTTAGCCTGTGAATTAAGCGGACAGAAGTGACGAATCTAGCAGACAGATGTTACGTTGTAAACCAAAGCTATAAAACGCTACTGAGCTGCGCAATAAACGCCATTTGCCGTCCATCAAATTGATGTCTGCATGCTGGTGGACCGTTGACCAGGGAGAGTCATCGTGCCATGACTGAACCAGGTCACCGCGCCTCGCCGAGGGACAATATTATTATTATTTTAGTGGGCAAGTCTCCATGAAGAGGTCTCCAGCGGGAACACTCCCATCACTATATATCCCTGATTTCGTGCACCTCTGATTTTTACCCTGAGACACTCAACCCTATCTTCACCATACTCCAGCTCCAGGCTGTCATAGCATTCTCTGACATACAGAGCTACCCCACCTCCTCTCCTACCTAGCCTGTCATGCCTGTATAGTTTATAACCTGCAATTACAGCATTCCAATCATGTGAATTATCCCACCACATTTCCGTGATGGCAATCACATCATAGTCTCCTTTCATTACAAGGACTTCCAATTCCTCTTGTTTTTTACCCATGCTGCGTGCATTGGTGTAGATGCACTTCAGCTTGTCTATTGATCTCGTTATGCTCTTTAGGGAAGCCTTGCTTCCCAAGTGATAGCTGGTTAAGTTACCTAGCTTATCAGTAGTACTTACATCTCTACTCTGAATTAGCACACTATCCCCCTGGTTAACTAGGGTGGCTGACCAGAAATTGCCAGCACACCATCCCTTGGTAACTCGACCACCACACCCAGGCTTTTTTCCATCTAGCCTGGCCCTGTCCCCTTCCCCCTTCTTATCTAGTTTAAAGCTCTATTAATGAGCCCTGCTAGCTTCTTTGACAGTATCCTTCTGCCCCTTGGGGATAAGTGCTCCCCATCCCTAGAATGCAAGGCTGGTGAGGCTCGAGCCAGCCCATTATCAAAGAAACCAAAGTTCTGTTTCTCACACCATACTCTGAGCCAGGTATTAATTTCCTGGCTCTTCTTATTCCATCCCTCCCCATTCCCTGTAGTAGGAATGATGGAGGAAAACACTACCTGTGCTCCAGATCCTTGTACCATGCATCCCAAGGCCCTTAAATCCTTCTTAATGGTCCTCAGTTTTCTTTTATGTATTTCATTGCAACCTATTTGGAAAATTAAAAGTGGATAATACTCCGTGTGCCTTACCAAGGCTGGGAGTTGCTTTAAGTCCCTAACTGAAGCTCCCTTAAGGCAGCAGAGTTCCCTATGTAGAGGGTCCGGTCTACAGATCAGGCCCTCAGTTCCCTCCAGAAGGGAATCTCCTAAGACAATGACCTGTCTTTTTGTTTTAACAGAGGCTGTTTTGATGGTTGGCTTAGGGGGTCTTGTCCTAGGGAACACAACCTCAGGAGTAATTTTCCTATCAGCGGTTTCATTATCTGGCTGGTTCCCTTGTAGTAGGGCCTCATATCTATTGCTCAGAGGCAGAGGAACTTGGGGAGGAAGGACAGGCATGGAAGGCACTCTCCTACTGCCCTTGCCATGTACCTGCTTCCATTCGTCCCTGTCATTTAGACTGTCCTGTCTGGGGGAGGGTACAGGGTCACTCTGGTCGCTATCTGGACGCTATCTACTGGGTACTCACATTTCTGTGGCTGGGAGGACAGAATCTGGCTCATCCAATCTATCTCCATTTCAGCCTCCCTGATGCTCATGAGCCTGTCTAGTTTATCTTTGAGCGCATCTACCTCTTCTTGTAAGTATGCTGCTCGGCTGAGGAGATCCCTTATCATCTCACACAGCACACAGCCATGATCAGAGCTGTCTCCTGCTGCAAGGATGTTGTGACATTCCCTGCACCCCAAGACCTGCACTGCAACATGCTTCTGCAGATGTTTGAACTGGGTTCCTACTTCCACATTGGAAGGTGTTGGGGTCATGGCCCTGCGCCAGATAGACACCATCACTCAATACCTTACCAAAGATTAATGACCCTCACCTGTCAGTTGGCTGAGCTCCCCTACTTCCTCTGCCCAACAGGCAGGCAGGCAGGCTGGCTGTCTTGTCTGAGCTCTCCTGCTTGCTTGCCTGCCTTTTAAAGTTAGAGAGTGGGGTCATGTGGTGACAGAGGGCGGGTGAGCTTTGGTGTGCTTCTGGGTGGTTGCTGCAGGTCGAAGGAGCTGCATGGGATGCCCAGGTGAAGGGAACCTCTTGATACAGCGCGATCTCATGCACAGCCCCTGAGCTTACCAGAATGATTGCTGTCACCGCTGATCATCACTCACCGACTGGTGGCCATTAAGGTTTTACTGCTTTTAAATCCCACACGATTGCTCCGGTCCTGCCTCCTTCCGCGCCTGATTGGCTGGGTGAGCTTTGGCACAGTTCCAATTTGTTTCTCAGCATGGCAGCTAGAGCGGTCAGTTTATGCTCTACAATGCCGATCTTCCGAGCAGGCAGTCACCATTTCCTCTATAGAGGGATCCCTGGGTCATGCTTCTATGATCTTATGGCAATCATCATTAGCGTTATCTTTTGCCAATTGTTTACACAGGAGGTGTCACAGTCTTTCATCCTCAACTTGCTTTTCAAGTGATGTGAGGGTATAGGATCATAAGTATATGTAGTGTAGTATATGTGTAGTGTAGTCATGGGGGTAGCTCTTAGAACTCAGCAAGGTAATCATGGAGGAGGAGGAAGTCTGTTTTTTCCATAGCAAGGGGCTTATTGTGAAAGCCTCACACTATCTCGAGGAGAAGATAAAGAGCAAGAATTCAAGGGCGGAATGATATCCATCACAGATACATCACTTATCCCTTCATTAAAGAAAAACAGATGGCTGACAAAGGACTCAAATTACATCCACAAACCTCCTTACTAGAGGAAAACAGATAGTTAACAAGGACATAAATTAGCTCAAACTGATAAGAACACTGCAAGCTTGCAAGACCCTCACATTAAGGATCTGCTCAAGGACTGATAAGCTAATTAGCATGTGAAGCAAGAGTTTAGGTAATAATTATGTATATGCGTGTTGTGGTTTATACCTCAACGGAAAGCTGAGGCCACAAAGGTCAGACCAAAAAGCCCCCCTACCTCTTTAAGAGGTGGAGGATGGGCGAACGGAGCTAGCTGCAAAGCCAGAGGAAAAAAAACCACAGGCTTGCAAGGTTAGGATAAGGATAGTTTACTAAACAACAGGGAAAAGTATGAAAACAACTAACTACAGTGCTATTATTATATACAGTGCAAACCTCTCACCACACTATGTCATTTGAGCCATGCCCGAACCGATTCAGATTCCTGAACGCAGCACTCCCCGAGCCCAGCACCCCCCGGGCACCCCCCTCACCACCTCCTGCCACGCCGATCCCGAAAGAGAGAGAGAAGCCGGAACTCCCACATGCCTGCTCAGACCAGCACTTCCCGTGCTGGGAGCAGTTTCTGATAGGTCTGGAGTCTCCCCCGGAACTGGCACTGCGCCTGCCCAGGCCGGGACTTCCCGTGCCTGGGTCCGAAGTCGCCCCTGCAAAGGGGGGGGGCAGCCTGTCTGATCATGATGCAATTGGTATGGAATACTCTCAGGGCTAACATAGCCTGCTGCTGGGCTGAACCCAGGACAATGCGTTAATAGAATATTCATTGTTTTACTGTATAAATGTGGGGTCCGTTCACTAGATCGGGGTGCATGTTTTTGTGGTGGAACGATCCCCCGTGCACCTGCATGAAATAAACATACCTACTTTATAACTTTCGAGTTATACAGTCTATTTCCGTACATCACAAGTGCGGCAGCTACTTTCTCCACAAATTGTAGGAAGGGCTCTTTTGGCCCCTGCCTTATGGTTACATAGCACTGAGGAGGGGCAGTCATCTCCGTGGTTTTAATCAAAGCAGATATACCAGTTCTTTGAGCTTGTTCAAAAAAGGGTTCAGCCCACTGCGCTTGTATTTGTGGATTAGCATAAGGACCCGTGCCCATGAGGGCAACCTGGGTGTTTTGGTTTCACCGGAGCCGGGGACCACGCGTTCAGATTTCCCCTGGAGCGGTGAGGGAAAACCAAAACACCAGACCCCCGCAGGTTGGGATAAGGGTATTTTTTACTGGAAATAACAGGGGAAGAAAAGATAACAATGAACAATACAACCTTTTGCTGAGATGAGCAGTTCAGATCGCGCACTCCCCGTAACGGACACCGCGCCGCAGCCTGCGCAAACCCCAGCCGCGACACAAAGGACCCGAGCTCGCGCTGCGAGTAAACAAAGCCCGGAGCGAGAGCACGCTCCCTCCCGGTCCCTGCTGTTCGCGCGCCAACACTGCAACACCCCCTGCTTTTTATACTCGGCATGATGTAACTGGCATGGAATGATCCTATTGGTCAATTTGAGTTACGTGTCCCGAGCCCAGCAGGTTAACCCCTTCCTGGCTGAAGGCCCTGGCTGAAACCAGGACATCATCCACCCCTCATTCCATGCCATTTACGTCATAACCAAAACCAACAAAATCTTTTATACAACATATAACAATTATAATTATGGCAGTAATGAATATACAACAACAAGTTATTTTACAGTCATTATACTACAATTTCTACTTAGTAATTATATTGGTTATTCTCCCTCAAAATCAAATCCCGTTGAGGTACACATCGCACTTCTCCATCTCTCTGCATTACCCACCAGGTACAACCAGGTCCTTGTGCAAAAACAACTCCAGATATGGGTTTGCCTTTGCCCGAAGCAGGGATGACCCAAACTGTCTTTCCCAGTATGCTCTTCAGATGCACTACTGGGACTCTATTTCCTTCTACAGTATGTGGAAACTTTGTTTGGACAGGGCCATCCCGATTGGTAGATCCTCTGGAGTTGACTAACCAGGTGGCTTCGGCTAGGTGTGTGTCCCAATGCTTGAATGTTCCACCCCCCATTGCTTTCAATGTAGCTTTTAAAAGTCCATTATATCGCTCAATTTTCCCAGAAGCTGGTGCATGGTATGGAATATGGTACACCCACTCAATGCCGTGCTCTTTGGCCCAGGTTTCTATTAGGGTGTTCCGGAAGTGAGTCCCGTTGTCGGATTCAATTCTTTCAGGGGTACCATGTTGTCCTGGTTTCAGCCAGGGGCTTCAGCCAGGAAGGGGCTAACCTGCTGGGCTCGGGACAAGTAACTCAAATTGACCAATAGGATCATTCCATGCCAGTTACATCATGCCGAGTATAAGAAGCAGGGGGTGTTGCAGTGTTGGCGCGCGAACAGCAGGGACCGGGCGGGAGTGTGCTCTCCGCTCCGGGCTTTGTTTATTCGCGGCGCGAGCTCGGGTCCTTTGTGTCGCGGCTGGGGTTGCGCGGGCTGCGGCGCGGTGTCCGTTACGGGGAGTGCGCGATCTGAACTGCTCATCTCAGCAAAAGGTTGTATTGTTCATTGTTATCTGTTCTTCCCCTGTTATTTCCAGTAAAAAATACCCTTATCCCAACCTGCGGGGTGTTTTGGTTTTCTCCCCCCCCCCGCTCCGGGGGAAAATCTGAACGCGTGGTCCCCGGCTCCGGCGGAACCACAACATATTTTGGCGCCTGAACAGGGGCAATAAAGGTTGGGATAACGGTAGATCTGACTCTGTAGCTTTTAAAAGTCCATTATATCGCTCAATTTTCCCAGAAGCTGGTGCATGGTACGGAATATGGTACACCCACTCAATGCCATGCTCTTTGGCCCAGGTGTCTATTAGGGTGTTCCAGAAGTGAGTCCCGTTGTCAGATTCAATTCTTTCAGGGGTACCATGTCGCCACAGGATTTGCCTTTCAAGGCCCAGGATTGTATTCCGGGCAGTAGCATGGGGCACAGGGTATGTCTCTAGCCAGCCAGTTGTTGCCTCCACCATTGTAAGTACATAATGCTTTCCCTGGCGGGTTTGTGGGAGAGTGATGTAATCAATCTGCCAGGCCTCCCCATATTTATATTTCATCCACCGTCCTCCATACCAAAGGGGCTTTAACCGCTTGGCTTGTTTAATTACAGCACGTGTCTCACATTCATGGATGACTTGTGCAATAGCATCCATGGTCAAATCCACCCCTCGATCGCGTGCCCATCTATATGTCGCATCTCTCCCCTGATGACCTGAAGTATCATGAGCCCATCGAGCTATGAATAGCTCACCCTTACGTTGCCAGTCTAGATCTACCTGAGCTGCTCCAATCCTAGCAGCCTTATCCACCTGATGGTTGTTTTGATGTTCTTCTGTGGCCCGACTCTTAGGCACATGGGCATCAACATGACGTACCTTTACGACAAGCTTCTCTACCCGAGCAGCAATGTCTTGCCATAGATCAGCAGCCCATATGGGTTTACCTCTCCGCTGCCAGTTGTTCTTCTTCCAATGCTGCAGCCACCCCCACAGGGCATTGGCCACCATCCATGAATCAGTGTAGAGATAGAGCATTGGCCACTTCTCTCTTTCAGCAATGTCCAGGGCTAGCTGAATAGCCTTAACCTCAGCGAACTGGCTTGATTCACCTTTTCCTTCAGTAGCTTCTGCTACTCGTCTTGTTGGACTCCATACAGCAGCTTTCCACATGCGATTCTTTCCCACAAGGCGACAGGAACCATCGGTGAAAAGAGCATATTGCTTCTCATTTTCTGGCAGTGTGTTGTAAGGTGGGGCTTCTTCAGCACGTGTTACCTCCTCATCCTCTGGTGACATTCCAAAATCTTAGCCTTCTGGCCAGTCTGTGATTACTTCCACGATTCCAGGGCGATTGGGATTTCCTATTCGAGCTCGCTGTGTAATTAATGCAACCCACTTGCTCCATGTAGCATCAGTGGCGTGATGCATAGAAGGGACCTTCCCTTTGAACATCTAGCCCAGTACTGGCAGTCGGGGTGCCAGGAGGAGCTGGGCTTCAGTTCCGATCACCTCTGAAGCAGCTCGAACTCCTTCATAGGCGGCCAATATTTCTTTTTCTGTTGGAGTGTAATTGGCCTCTGATCCTTTGTAGCCCCGACTCCAAAACCCCAGCGGTCGACCCCGAGTCTCCCCTTGTGCTTTCTGCCAGAGACTCCAAGTAGGGCCATTCTCCCCCGCTGCAGTGTAGAGCAGGTTTTTAATATCCGTCACTGTCCGGACAGGTCCAAGGGCTACTGCGTGGACTATCTCACGTTTAATCTGCTCAAAGGCATGCTGCTGCTCAGGGCCCCATTGGAAGTCATTCTTCTTTCGAGTCACATGGTAGAGTGGGCTCACAATAAAACTGTAGTTTGTCACATGCATTCGCCAAAAACCTATAACGCCCAAGAAAGCCTGTGTTTCCTTTTTATTGTTTGGTAGAGACATGGCTGCTATTTTATTGATAATGTCCATGGGGATCTGACGACGTCCATCCTGCCATTTTATTCCTAAAAACTGGATCTCTTGTGCAGGACCCTTGACTTTACTTTGTTTTATGGCAAGGCCAGCCTTTAAGAGGATTTGAATTATCTTTTCTCCTTTCTTAAACACTTCTTCTGCTGTGTCGCCCCATACAATGATGTCGTCAATGTACTGTAAATGCTCTGGTGCTTCACCCTTTTCCAAAGTGGTCTGGACTAGTCCATGGCAGATGGTGGGACTGTGTTTCCACCCCTGGGGCAGACGATTCCACGTATATTGTGTACCTCTCCAAGTGAAAGCGAACTGTGGCCTGCACTCTGGCGCCAGTGGGATTGAGAAGAAGGCATTGGCAATGTCAATCGTGGCGTACCACTTGGCTGCTTTCGATTCCAATTCATATTGGAGTTCCAGCATGTCCGGCACAGAAGCACTCATACCTGGAGTGACTTCATTTAGGCCACGATAATCTACTGTCAGCCTCCACTCTCCATTGGACTTCCGCACTGGCCATATGGGACTGTTAAAGGGTGAGCGAGTCCGGCTGATCACTCCCTGACTCTCCAGTTGACGAATCAGGTTGTGGATGGGGATCAGAGAATCTCGGTTGGTTCGGTACTGTCGTCTGTGTACTGTTGTTGTAGCAATTGGCACTTGCTGTTCTTCAACTTTCAACAACCGCACAACAGAAGGATTCTCTGAGAGTCCAGGCAAGTTGCACAATTGTGTAATTTCCTCTGTCTCCACAGCAGCTATTCCAAAAGCCCACCGGTACCCTTTTGGGTCTTTGAAATACCCTCTACGGAGATAGTCTATACCTAGAATGCATGGAGCTTCTGGGCCAGTCACAATGGGGTGTTTCTCCCAGTCCTTTCCAGTCAGGCTCACCTCAGCCTCTAGTACAGTCAATTGTTTGGACCCCCCTGTGACTCCAGAAATGCAAACAGGTTCTGTGCCTTTATAATTTGACGGCATTAAAGTACACTGGGCACCAGTATCCACTAGAGCCTTGTACTCTTGTGGGTCTGACGTGCCAGGCCATCGAATCCACACCGTCCAGTAAACTCTGTTATCCCTCTCCTCCACCTGGCTGAAGGCAGGGCCCCTCTATTGCTGCTGATCATACTTGCTGTTCATTGAGTGCATGAAGGACTTGGAGGTTCCCTCAAGAGGATCAGACATATCAGGAGTGTAGATAGGCCTTCTGCTTGGTCGAGGGTTCTGTTCAGTGGTAACTGGTGCAGCGTTCTTCCTGGTGAAATCTCGACGTGCGATTGTTTTACCTTGCAGCTCGTTTACTCGTGCTCGAAGGGCTGAAGTGGGCTGCATATCCCACTTCCTCATGTCCTCCCCTTGGTCAACCAGGTAAAACCACAGTTTACCTCGTGGTGAGTACCCTCGGTTTTCTCCCTCTCGGGATGATGGACGCCTTCTTCCAAAAGCTGCCACACTGCTCTGCAAGGGTCGGGATCTGCACACGTTGTTGTCAAGGCGTTGGACCAGTTTCTCTACCGCTGCGATGACAGAGAGGGAAACATTTTCTTGGTATTTGCGGAGCCTACAAGACACATCGGCTACAGTTGGTAGATCCGTATCACTCCAGTCTATTGCTGCCAGTGAATTGACGTGCCCTGATGGTACACTTTGTACAACCTTTCGCCACATGCCTGGGGTGCACAGGACTTCATCAGGATCGGCAGGGAGTTGTGAATTGTTCAAATCATAACTAATTATCTCCCGTACAGCTAATTCTCTCAGGTACTGGACAGCTCTTTCCATACTGTTGCACTTGGGCATCTGGCATGTAATGTATTCTTTTATGGGGTACCTTTCCTTCACACTTGACAGTAACCGTTTCCAGAGGCTGAGGATTCCTGGCCTTTTTCCAATGGCTTTATCAATGCCTCCTTCTCTGGCAAGGGATCCCAACTGCTTGGCCTCCCTGCCATCTAACTCCAAGCTATTAGCCCCATGATCCCAGCACCGAAGCAACCAGGTGACAATGGGCTCACTAGGTTGGCGGCTAAAATCCCTTCTAACCTCACGAAGCTCACTCAGGGACAGGGATCGGGTGACAACCTCTGGTTCTGCCTCATCTTGATATCCCCCTGATGGCCCCGGTTGATCATCATCATCAGTTGTATGAACTGATTTTTTTGTGTATTTCCTCTTTTGTACCGGGGCGACAGACACTGGTGGGGGTTGTTTCTTTTGATCATCAGTGGTGTCTGCTGTGGGGATTGCAGTAGCTGCAGTGCCAGTTACAGGGGTTGCAGTAGCTGCAGTGCCAATTACAGGGGTTGCCGCAGCTGCAGTGCCAATTACAG
Organism: Laterallus jamaicensis coturniculus; assembly: GCA_022605575.1. Taxonomy (NCBI): domain Eukaryota; kingdom Metazoa; phylum Chordata; class Aves; order Gruiformes; family Rallidae; genus Laterallus; species Laterallus jamaicensis. The sequence goes on from JAKCOX010000255.1 coordinate 116,062, forward strand.
GGGTTGCCACAGTATCTGACAATCTGTTTTCTTCCCCTCCCCCCTGACAGCGCTGTCTGCTATCAAGCATATCAAGCAGTGTTTGAGCCCAAGTGGCCAGAGCCCAGCACAGTGCAGTGCTTTGCACCTCCTTGGGAAGCCTACAACAACTTTTTTTCAGAAATGCGGCCATTTTATTAGAGTCATGCAGCTGCTCAGGAGTGAAGCTCCAAGTCATCTGGGGTGAGAAAGTACTTAGGTACTGGCCCATGTCCTGCCCCTCGTGGTTGTCCTGCCCCTCGTGGTTGTCCTGCCCCTCGTGGTTGTCCTGCCTTTGGGAAACCTCTTGAGCAGTATTCATAAACCTGCTCTTAATATATGATGAAAGCAGGATCAAGTGCAGAAAAACTTCTAGCAGTGTGGCGACAGTTTGCATGTCAAGGTGATGGTGAAAGTTTTCAAAAACTCTCATAAGAGCTGTTATGTTTAGCCCAGGAAGGAAAAAACCAGTGTAGTCTCCTCCCTCTGTGCTCTCACCAAAATGGCCACCACCACCAGCCCCTCTCTGCCCAGGGACTAGACAGGACAGCAAAACCTCATACACTTTCCAGATTAAACTCATGGTCACTAATATAACTGTATCATAAACCATTGTCATAAAGCACACTAGAGCAAAGTATGGGAACAGGCAGGGAAGCTGCAGCCCCGAGATGATACAACATCCTGCCAGGACTGCAAACAGCCTGCTGAGGTTTTTTTTCCACAGCCAGGACCACACCTTTGTAAATAATACCCACAGCATCTTAAACAGCATCCTTACAACTTTTACCGTAATTGCAACCGGGTCAGAGTCAGATCTACCGTTATCCCAACCTTTCTTGTCCCTGTTCGGGCACCAAAATATGTGGTGGTTTCACCGGACCCGGGGACCACGCGTTCAGATTTCCCCTGGAGCGGCGGGGGGAAACCAAAACACCAGAACCCCGCAGGTTGGGATAAGGGTATTTTTTACTGGAAATAACAGGGGAAGAACAGATGACAATAAACAATACAACCTTTTGCCGAGATGAGCAGTTCAGATCGCGCACTCCCCGTAACAGGCACCGCGCCGCAGCCCGCGCAAACCCCAGCCGCGACACAAAGGACCCGAGCTCGCGCCTCGAGTAAAACAAAGCCCGGAGCTGAGAGCACGCTCCCTCCCGGTCCCTGCTGCCAACATTGCAACACCCCCTGCTTTTTATACTCGGCATGATGTAACTGGCATGGAATGATCCTATTGGCCAATCTGAGTCACTTGTCCCGAGCCCAGCATGTTAACCCCTTCCTGACTGAAGCCACTGGCTGAAACCAGGACACTGGGGTTGCCTTGTTGCAGCCCCATATTATTCACGGCTGCTTTCTCAGCCAGCTGCTTCCAGGCTGATTGGAATACCATCATCTGAATCGGCTCAAACAACACTTGTGCCAAATGCATTATATCAAACGGAGCAAGCAAGTCAGTGTTGATAACACAAATGAGATGCATTACTTCATGAGAATTAAGTCCAAATTTCTGGGCTTTGGTTTGCAAATCCTGCACCGCCCTCCACGACAAAGCATTATGCTTGTCTCACTGCCCGGTACCCGGTGCAGCTTTAAAAATGGGATAAGCTATTGCATCAGCTTCAGGGGGCTCAGCGGCAGCTTCCCATCTGGGTAATATCTTGGGGCAAATCAAGTTTTTCCACCAAGTCCCAGTCCCCCACTTCAGTTGTATTTTTCATACTCTCTTCCAAAAGTGCTCTGGCTGCCGCAGCAGCATGGTTACCGTAGCCAGAGGCAGTGCCCTTGCCATTTGCCTTTTAGGCAGGCAACCCCCTTTTGGAATTTCTGTCTGTTTAACAGATCCTTCTTCCTCATCATCATTGTCCCCACTATCAGGTGGACACAGAGTGCAGATGGCTTCAAAGGCTTATCAACTAAACGCATCCCTGTTAATTTGCTGTGCCAGTGTTTTGCTAAATGACCGGTCTTTCATCCTGGCTAACTCCTGTGCCGGGGCTTTCCAATTTGGCAGATTATCCAGACACTCCTCTGGAATTGTGCCAGGTTTTTTAGGCAGCAGCAAATTGTGTTCAGCAAAAATTAAGGTAGTTGCTGGAGTGGAGGGCTCAGTAGGGGGTGAAGGCGGTTGGGCTGGCTTATCGGAAAATTTAGAGCCTTCACTCTTTGTTTCTCCCCCGGTTGCACCCTCCAATTTGCGCTTTCTTAAATTCCTTTCATTTTTTCACTGTTTTAATGATTCCAACAGCAAACGCCAGGTAGTGGCCAATTCAGTAGCATCTTTAGATCCTGTGGAGACGGCATCCCAAAGCTCTTTCCCCACTTTCTCCCAACATGAGACACTAAATGCTACTGTCTCATCTGCTGAAAACCCTTGCTGAGCGGTCCATAAGAGCATGCTGCAGCACATAGTCATTAGTTTTAACGCCTTTTCCGGCGAGCAGACCTTTCCATGTAGAAAATACTGTTTGCTCCTCTTTTGTCATATGTTGCCCCATTCTCAGGCTTGTCCCCGGTGGCTCACCTTATCAGGTGTCTGTATACTGGTCCAGAACTTGCAGCTCTCCCTGCTGCTTTCAGCTTCACAGAATCACAGAATTGTAGGGGTCCGCACCTGGACTTCATTATCACCCTGTTCCGTGAGCTTGTTACAAAGGAGTAACACATACCTGTTCTCTCTGCTGCTTGCATCTGTTATAAATTACTTGGTCTCAACAGGATTTTAACCAAATTGAACAATTTATTAAACGAACAAAAGCAAGCAAACAGTGCTGGGGTGCACAGTCAGCACCAGGTGCGACGGGAGTCTCCGCTCCACCAAGACGCACCCCAAACAGTTCCAGTCCTTGGCTTATATATCTTCCAGGGATAACACAGCACACCGGCTTAAACTGACAGACTGGACTGCTGCCAGGCGACCCCCACAAGACATAACAACCATATACTTATTGAAACTGTCCCTCCCAGGCCCATGACCATACAAGGGTATGTCATTATGCACCCCCAACATTATTCCATATTAACACGAATCAGATGGATATATATCACAATCCCCCATTTTCCTTTTTTATAGTATTGATTCGTGTTTTCATTTCTAATTGATTTAACACTTGCCGAATTGGTATTAATTTTGGATCTTAAAGCAAGATATTAAACATGGAATTATTAACAATCCTCCGCATATCCCCAATATAATTATAGCAAGATTTACAAATAAATTTTTAAGAATTGTGGGAATTTAATATTTTACTCCTGTTTTCATTTCTTGATAAGAAGAATCGAATAACAACTTACGCTGTACCGATTCTTTCACCCGTTCTTTTATTTCAATAGTTCCAAGTAATCTCTCTACTTTTGAATTTGTTCTTATTTCTACCCAATATTGATAAGGAAGTTCTTTTGGATCGTAGCATATGGTCTTGTTCCCAAGAGCATACTGGGTTTGGTTATGCACCACCCATTGACTGCAATTGTTTGCTGTAGCCTGGGTGAAGGAATTCACCCCAAGTAGAATTAGAAGAGGTCTGGTAAGGGCCATAGTATTCGGCGGTCACAGCCCGAAGGGTGCAGCCCTCGTCAGACCTTCCCAGCCGCAACACTGGTTCCCTATCCGGTCTTGCCCTCCTCTATGATCTCAGGGATTGTCCCTTTTCGAGTACCCAAATTAATTTATAAGTTGCCCTTTTATAAGGAAGTTCTTTTGTATCATACTATTCCTAAGAGTCAGTTTTGCCTCAAGGAAGTTCGTGTTATTTACTGGCACACACAGCATTAAACTAATTGCCTGTAGGATTTCTATAGAGTTGAATTGGAAGAGAAATACATAAAAATATGCCCCTTTTAAACTGGTGACTCCGTCAACCTGAAAAGGCTGAAGCACTTATCTAATTTATATTATGGTATTCTATAAAGAAATTCACTGTTATTATTCTACCTTTTAAGACCCTGCATATGTTACAACAGCGCATTAGTGATACAAGTTGCAAAATACTTTTCGGTTCCTTTGGATTTTCATATGATGGTATTTGCATAATTCAACTAGATATTGTGATATATGTTCCTGTGATTCGTGTTAACATGAAATAATGTTTGGGTGCATAATGTCATTCTCTTGTATGGTCGCGGGCCTGGGAGGGACAGTTTGAGATTCTACACATACTCTGTTGAAACAGTAATAAACTATATAAAGGATATGCAAATCTTCACCTAAAGGACCACAATGTAGCACATTGTGTGCATTGTGATACCTCTGGAGAAACATCTTGTCTCTGAAAGGAATGTGATCAACAGAGGCGCCCTGAACCATCAGAACCAGATACCTGACCATTAACAAGACAAAAGCTACAGGATGTCTTGTGGGGGTTACCTGGGCAGCACTCTAACATGTCAGTTAAAGATGTATATGGTTATGTCTTTTGGGGGTCGCCTGGCAGCACTCCAGCCTGTCAGTTTACACAGCGGGGCTGTGTTATCCCTGGAAGGTATATAAGCCAGGGACTGGAACTGTTCAGTGTGCGTCTTGGTGGGGCAGCGACTCCCAGCGCACCCGGTGCTGACCGTGCACTTCAGCATCGTTTGCTTGTCTTTATCCATTTAATAAATTGTTCAATTTGGCTAAAATCCTGTTTCGGACCAAATCATTTATAACAAATGGGAGCTCGTCCGGGATGGCTATAGCTCCTGAATTCTGACTTGATCTAGGAGGGGCGCCCCACCATTAGGTGGCTCCTGTTCAGGCCAGATCGGGACTAACACTGTTAGAAATGACAAAAGGTCCTAAACCAAGGACTCAAGGTAGAAACGTTAGTGAAGCAGTAATTTATTATACGGTCTTGCAAGAGCGGGTGACCCAAAAAGTAGGCACAACTTTGGTCAGAGCCCGCAACCTTTTTATACCATGTTCTTGTACATTATTCATTACTTGTCCCGCTTCGTATTAAGATGAGTTCTAGGAAATGATTTCCATAAACACTTCCTAATCGCATCTGCATCCCATGGTGGTGGTCGTCAGGGGTCTGGCAGATTCCTGTTTCCCATAGGTGAAGAGAATTAAAATGCATGAGTCTCTTTGTCTGGGACAACTGCTTACTGGCAAACATTTGTTCTTGTCTTAACTCTTCCCGACAACTGACATGGCCTAGAGCTGAGGGAAATCAAGGCTCGATACAGGTTTCAGATTAGGTAAACCCCACATTGTCTTGCCCGTTTGCGTTAATATGGCAATTTTGGTGCCCCAATATGAATCAGCACTGTGGAAACCAGTTGGTTGAGCTGTTTCCCTCAGTTACATTTTATTGGAGAGAATGGTTTTTGCCATAACAGCAAAACTTATATTAATAGTACTCCCTTCTAGTTCTCCACTTTACAAGTCAGCACAAAGAATTACAACAACCCATTTTGGTTTGCAAAAGCAACATTTCCAATATTTCCCACAACGCCATCCTGAACCTGAATAAGGGCAAGCAAAGAAGCCCTTGCCGGCTGCAGCAGTTTTGTTGCCTGTAATTCTGCGCGCTAGACACGAACGAAGATACGACTGTAGGCGACGCGTAGGCGAATACCGTTCGAGTGCTCGAATGAAGACGACAGAGTCGTGCGTCGTAAGTATTAGGTGTATACCATTTGGTTGGATCCGAGTGAAGACGACAGATCGTAAGCATTTTTTTTGCGTATTCCGTTCGGTTGGGTGGGATTCGTTGCCTGTGTGTGTAAGAGTGTGACTGAGATGGAACGTAGTTCCGAAGTGAGTGCAGAAGTCTTCTAACCACGGTTCCAATCTCCCGCGAGGCACTTGGCCAGTGAAAGACCGAAGCGATTCCTATAATATTCGTGGGTGGGTGATAGGTCTTAAACCCCCTGCAAGACACTCTTTCAGGCAACCAAGGGCGTTAGGAATTGCCACAGTAAAATTCCTAGGTGGGTCAGACGACAGACCTGAGAAGGGAGAAAAGTTATTGGATAGGGTGGGTGATAGGTCTTAAACCCCCTGCAAGACACTCTTGGTGGTAACCAAGGGCTGTAGAAATTACTATGTATCTTTTGGCCTGTTTTTGGATCCTTTGAAACCTGCATGCAAATTCAAAAAAGCCTTTTAGTAAAAAGAATTTGGGAAAAAGATGATAATGGGAGCCATTGGATAATATACCACTTATCTTAGTGGTCCAGCCCTGGCGGCGGCTCCTCCCCCCCCTCCGGTAGTCGTGGTATGCACACCAGTACCACCGTTGTGCAAGAAGTAGGACTACCGTATCTGAGGGAACTTCTCTATGTCTCTCACGAGAGGTGCCCCTCGGAGGCAATAAGGGAGGCATTGTGTTTATGGCAGTCCCATTAAAACTGGAATTTGGGAAAGCCAAATTGCCAAACGTCCATTTTTTCTCTCTCCTTTACATTGTATTAGAGAGATGGGAAAAAATGATTTGAGATAAATGGGCTGGAAATAAAATCTTACCGGCCACAATGCCATTTTAGTCGGGTTTAAAGAGGTTTGCTAGGGAGTTGTTTGGTTCAGCTCTCTGTGCATGGCCTCTTGTTAATTACAAGCATTTTGTGCCAGAGATGTAAATTTGTGCCTCGTTTAGCAGGGAGAGGTGGCACGATGTGCTTTGTCATGCTAAAGGAGGTGCAGAAGCCTGCACATCAGGCTGCAGGACAACCTTTTGTTATGGGATTCTGGGGCCTAACAGGAGGCTGCTGCATCAGCCATGAGAACCTCTGGAGTCAGGAGTGGAAAATTTCAGGATGGATATTGTCAATGGTCAAATTTGGAAAAATGGTCAAGGAGGACAGCAGGCCTGCCGGCAATCTGGCTCTCCTCGCAAAGACACAGGCCCTGACAGTATTCTTGAATTTCCCATGAAATGTAGTAATAAATAAAAAATTAGAACTTGGGGAATCAGGACCTCTGAGCCCATCATGGTCAGCTCAGGTTTGGGAACTGTATGCCTTATGCAGAGCCCTGGAATTATTAAAAGAAAAAAGTGGAACTATATTTACGGATTCTAAATATGCCTATGTGGTGGTCCACACTTTTGGGAAAATTTGGGAAGAAAGAGGTTTGATTAATACTCAGCTCCCATTCTCCCAATTAATTTCTGACTATGACTAACGGACCTTCTTCTAGTGCCCAAGTGGCCCAATGTTTCTGAGCAGGACTATTCACCTCATCTCCCCTGGGGAACTGATTTTATGCTAACAGTGCGGTCATCAAGAAATGTGCTTGGTCTCCTGCAGGAATTACTTTGGTGAACCCTTCTGCTTTCGCTAACACCTCTAATTTAGATTTCAGTGTTTGATTTGCTCGTTCGACTATGGCTTGCCCTGTGCTGTTGTATGGAATACCATACATTAGGGTTATTCCCCATTTCAAAGCAAAGGCCTGGACTGACTTAGAGACAAAGTTCAAAGCGTTATCTGTTTTGATCTGACTTGGTATCCTGGGTTCAGCCCAGCAACAGGCTATGTTAGCCCTGAGAGTATTCCATACCAATTGTGTCATGATCAGGCAGTCTGCCCCCCCCCCCTGCAGGGGCGACTCCGGACCCGGGCACGGGAGGTTCCGGTCTGGGCAGGCACAGTGTCAGTTCCAGGGGCGACTCCGGACCCATCAGAAACTGCTCCGGGCACGGGAAGTCCCGGTCTGGGCAGACGCAGTGCCAGTTCCGGTTTCTCTCTCTCTCTTTTTGGATCGGCGCTGCAGGCGGTGGTGAGGGGGGTGCTCGGGGGTGCTGGGCTCGGGGAGTGCTGCGTTCGGGAATCTGAATCTGAATCGGTTCGGGCACGGCTCAAATTACATAGTGGGGTGAGAGGTTTGCACTGTATATAATAGCACTGTAGCTAGTTGTTTTCATACTTTTCCCGGTTGTTTAGTAAACTATCCTTATCCCAACCCGCGGGCCTTTGGTTTTTTTTTCTTTGCTCGCATCTCCTTGGTTTCCTCCGTTCACCCATCCCCCACCTCTTAAAGAGGCAGGGGGCTTCTTTTTCTGACCTTTGTGGCCCCAGCTTTCCGCTGAGGTTTAAACCACAACACTTGGGATGACGAGCCTTGCTATTACTGGTAAACAATGTTTGATATTTGCTTTAGAATTGGCTTTAAGGTGTTGTGTGGCAACGATCATTCCGCTGTATGTATCTACAGTCACCGATAACCATGCTCGTGGCTTCAGTAGCTGGCAGAGTGTAAAGTCCTTCTGCCACAGCTCGGATGCTTTAAGGCCTCTGGGGTTGATTCCACCAGGCCACAATGGTGCTTTTTGACAATGGGGGTAGGTGGCCACCACATGCTTTGCATTCGTGATTGAGATCTTGCATCTTTTTGCTAAAGCTTTTGCTCCGATATGAAGGGACTCATGTAGCTGGCGAGCGTCCCTTAACGTCCACACTCCTTTCGCTGCGGTGTCTTCTTTATCGTTGCCAATTTGAAAGAACCCTTTTATTGGGTCATGGCTGTTGACATGGATAACTGATACAGTGCTCTTTCGGGACAAAAGTGCTTCCTCCAGCATTTGGGCTATCGTGGACACTGCTATGCCAGGTCCTGACATGGCTATACAGAGCCTGGCCACGAATAGTGAATCAGTCACTATGTTGAGGTGTTCCTCTGGGAATAGTCCACACACCAATACTATGGCTGTTGCTTCCAACTGTTGTACAGAAAGCGCGTAATCAGTCTTTTTAGCACAGTGCCATTGTTTCCCTGAATGCCATACCACTACTGCAGTTGAAGTAGCTGAGGATGCATCTGTAAAGACTGTTTGTCCTTGCTGAGGCCGGTCCATGACCTTCTTTGGAAGGTCCATGTTAACTACTGCTAGCATTTGAGTCCAGGGGGGGCTTTGCAGCATACTGGATTTCCCCACCAAACCCAACTAGGGCTATGGCCAGATATTCTGACATTGCCACTGACTGTATGGAAAGCTGTTTGCGGAAAGGTAGGTATATCGTGGCAGGTTCAATGCCTGGATGTCTTAGGGCAAGTTTCCTGCCTTTCATAATAAGATTACCAAGGCACTCAACTCCCGGAGAAAAGGCTCGTGATGATTTTCCCAGGACTAACCCCAGTCGGCATGCACAATTTTTACTCTCCTCCAACCTGTGAGAGGAAATTCTGCTTCTTGTGATTTTGAAAATGCAGACCCAATTAATTTTGGAATATGCAATGCAGACAGCCTACAGTTTTCCCACTCTGTCACCCAATATTTAGCAAATTAAGTTTTCGGTGGTCTTCTTAGATTTGCGCATGCGTGAGCTTCTTGTTCTAGTACTTTCTGCAAGGAGGTGGGGGAAAACCACACATGTCATGTCTGGACTGCACATGCGCATTTCCAAAGACACAGTTAGGCAAACGAGCACGAGCAGCAGAAAATGGCTGGCGTTGGTGGAGATGAGATCCCAGCTCCCCACCCCGAACCTCAGAGCGTTCCTCCAACTCCTCAATTGGTAAAGTTTCCTTTCTACAGCGCCAGGCACAAGGGACAATGTCCTTGCAATGGCTTTTTAGTGTTGTATTGTTCTTTTACTATCAGGCTGTCAGGTCGTTATTGCCTACCCGAGTACACTTGAACCTCGCAGAGCAACCGGAGAGGTAGGTGTTATTGAGGCTGAGAGGTCTCTTTAAATTCAGGTAGTTGGTTTAGAAAGGATCGAGGCTTCCTTTTCTGTTATTTATTTGCTGCTAGGAAGAGGACCCATGCTTCCCGGCGTAGGGCTGCACAAGATGTGGCAGTGTTGGGGCGACATCTCTCTCGGCGCAGGAGCGCACAAGATATGGCAGCATTCACGCAACGACTAACAATAGGATTCTGTGTACTGTTAGTAGTTGTTGTTTTCCTGGTTTTCTTTTTGATTGTCACTGGTTGCCACTGTTGTCATAGCTGTGCGCACTAATAAAAGTTAGTTTTGTTCTGTTAATCAGGAGTTTCTACACATAAATCTGTTAGACCAAAGCTGGAAAAAGGGAGAAAGTTGCTGCACCACGTGCCTAATAACTCTATAGCAGACAAAGAAGGAATAGGGTTATATGATCCTAATGGTTACTTGTTTTGCTGGTTTTAAAAAGAGCATTAAGGCAAACATAACTAACAAAGCCTAAGTCCTTATTTAGCTAAATCTGAATGCCGTCCCATAAATGAAACGCCATACTATAAAATGTGGCAATCTAAAAACTGCTAATTGGCTACACACACTGCTTGCTTCAAAATTATTAATTAGTAATTATAACGAGTTTTGATAAGCCGATCATATAGCTAAACATTGTTAGTTTACCTTTGATGTCCAGAAGTTATCTGCACGCCTGCTGTGTTTTGGTCATCTCATTATGGCTGGATTATAACATGTTCACTTACTTTCTCACAAGTCCTTCTTGGTTTAAGGCAGTCTGTACACTTGCCTTCTAGGCTGTTGTGTTTTGAAAATGTGATTACCGAATACTTCTCAGCATGAATAATTTTGCTGTTTCATGGGAAGTTCAAAGATATTGTCAGGGTCTGTGTTTTTGCGAGGAGAGCCAGGCTGCTAGCAGGCCTGCTGTCCTTCTTGACAAATTTTTCCCTTTTTGTATCTGCGCCACAAAACTGCTTCTAGAGGTCTCTGCAAGAGCCCTTTGCAGAAAGCTCAACAAGCATGGCAGTAAATTTACTGAATTGCCAAATCCAATAATCCAACTTTGACCATTGCCAATATCCATCCTGAAATTTCCCACTCATGAAACCAATTGTCCTATCCAAAGAATTCCTTTTTGTGTTATAACTTTTGTGTTTGATCTATTAATTTCTGAATGCTCGCATGAATCGACTGAGAGTCGTCAGCCAGATTCCCGCAGCACATACCTTCTAAAATTTTCACAATCATGTTTGTGAGCCAGCAATACAAATCTGCTGCTGCATGTCTCACAGAATTTACATCTGTAGCTAAGGGCCTTGACAGCTTTACTGCTGCATTTGTTTGCTTTGCCAATTAAGAGTGTCAGGAGTGCAGATAACATCAGGCTCACATTTTTGTGCAGGCACCAACTGCAGTCTGTGATCTTAGGCTGTGCAGAAATCCTTATTTCTCTGATTTTCATTTACCACTAACACATAGATCTTTAAAAGACTATTCAATATATCACAGAATCACAGAATCTTAGGGGTTGGAAGGGACCTCAAGAGATCATCGGGTCCAACCCCCCTGCCAAAGCAGGCTCCCTATCTCATATTACATAGATAGGCGTCCAGACGAGACTTGAATATCTCCAGAGAAGGAGACTCCACCACCTCCCTGGGCAGCCTATTCCACTGCTCTGTCACCCTCACTGTGAAAAAGTTCTTCCGCATGTTGGTGCGGAACTTCCTGTGCTCCAGCTTACAGCCATTGCCCCTAGTCCTGTCCCCACAGACCACTGAAAAGGGGGTGGCCAATTCCCCCTGCCACCCATGTCTAAGATATTTGTAAACACTAATTAGGTCCCCCCTAAGTCTTCTTTTTTCCAAGCTGAACAGACCCAGCTCACTCAGCCTATCCTCATAGGGGAGATGTTCCAGACCCCTAATCATCTTTGTCGCCCTTCTCTGGACTCTCTCCAGAAGGTCCCTGTCTTTTCTATACCAGGGAGCCCAGAACTGGACACAGTATTCCAGGTGGGGCCTGACCAGAGCAGAGTAGAGGGGGAGGATCACCTCCTTCGACCTGCTGGACACACTCTTCCTGATGCATCCCAGGATCCTATTGGCTCTCTTGGCCACCAGGGCACACTGCTGGCTCATAGCCAGCCTGTCATCAACCAGGACCCCCAGGTCCTTCTCCACAGAGCTCTTCTCCAACAGGTCATCCCCCAGCCTGTACTGATACAGTCGGTTATTCCTCCCCAGGTGCAAGACTTTACACTTGCTTTTGTTGAATTTCATTAGATTTCTCCCTGCCCAGCTCTCCAGCCTGTCCAGGTCTCGCTGAATGGCAGTGCAGTGTTCCTGCGTGTCAGCCACTCCTCCCAGCTTTGTATCATCGGCGTACTTGCCGAGGGTGGATGCTATTCCCTCATCAAGGTCTTCAATGAAGATATTAAACAGGACTGGACCCAACACTGAGCCCTGGGGAACACCGCTAGTCACAGGCCTCCATTCAGATTCTACTCCACTGATCACGACCCTCTGAGCCCGGTCTGACAGCCAGTTCTCAACCCACCTCACTGTCCACACGTCTATCCCTTGTTTCCTCAGCTTCTCTATCAGGATGTTGTGTGAGACAGTATCGAAAGCTTTGCTAAAGTCGAGGTAGATGACATCCACTGTCTCCCTCCATCCACCCAGTTGGTAATAACATCATAGAAGGCTATGAGATTGGTCGAGCACGATCTCCCCTTGGTGAATCCATGCTGACTATTCCTCATGACCTTCTTCTCTTCCAGTTGTTTGGAGATGGCGTCCAAAACGAGCTGTTCCATCACCTTTCCAGGGACAGAAGTGAGGCTGACTGGCCTATAGTTACTGGGATCCTCCTTCTTGCCTTTTTTAAAGACTGGAGTGACATTGGCTATCCTCCAATCTTCAGGCACTTCTCCTGTAGTCCAGGATCTATCAAAGATGATAGAGAGCGACTCTGCAATCACCTCCGCCAGCTCTCTCAGCACACGTGGGTGTATCCCATCCGGGCCCATGGATTTGTGTGCATCCATTCCTTTGAGTTGCTCCTGGACCACCCTTACCTCTACTAGAGGGGAGCCATTCGTACCCCAACCACTCCTACTTACATCTGGGATCTGTGAGTCCTGAGAAGCCTTCGGAGTAAAGACCGAGGCAAAGAAGGCATTAAGTATCTCCACCTTCTCATCATCTCCCGTCACCAAGACACCCGCCTCATTCAACAAGGGACCTACATTATCCCTGGTCATCCTTTTACTATTTACATACCTGAAAAAGCTCTTTTTGTTGTCCTTTATGTCCCTTGCCAGCTTAATTTCTAAGCAGGCCTTAGCCCTCCTAGTTGCATCCCTACAGGCCCTGGTAACATCCTTATATTCATCCCATGATCTCAGACCCTGTTTCCACAGTTTATAGGTCTTCTGCTTCCCTTTGTGTTTACTCATAAGTTCCCTGCTTATCCACGCAGGTCTTCTACCTCTCTTTCCCGATTTCTTACTCAAAGGGATGCACCTATTCTGTGCTTGGAAGAAGTGCTGTTTGAATGTTAGCCAGCACTCGCAGGCTCCCATTCCTTCAAACAGAGCAGCCCATGGGATAGCCCCTATTTGATTTCGGAGGAGATCAAAGTTAGCTCTTCCAAAATTCAGGGTAGCTATCCTACTTTTTGGCTTGCCTCTTCCACTCAGGATCTTGAACTCGTCCATTTCATGGTCGCTTTGTCCTAAGCAGCCCCCGACCTTCACTTCACTAACGAGCCCGTCCTTGTTAGTAAAAACAAGGTCAAGCATCCGCCCTCCCCTAGTAGGTTCCTGCACCATCTGTATCAGGAAGTTGTCTTCCATATACTGCAGAAGTTGTCTGGACTGCATACGACTGGCCGTATTGCTTACCCATCAAATATCTGGGTAGTTGAAGTCCCCCATAAGGACCAGCGCCTGCGACCTTGAGGCTACTTCCAATTGCTTATAAAATTCATTATCAACCCGCTCCTCTTGATCAGGGGGCCTGTAGTACACGCCCACAACTATGTCACCCAAACTGGCCTGCCTTTTAATTCTTACCCACAAGCTCTCGGCAAGCGGTTCATCCCTACCCAGGTGGAGCTCAATACATTCTAGGTGCTCTCTAACATAAAGAGCAACAACTCCACCTCGTCTCCCTAGTCTATCTTTCCTAAAAAGCACGTAGCCATCCATGGTAGCATGCCAGTCATCCAGGCTGTCCCACCACGTCTCAGTGATCGCAATGAGATCGTGGCCCTGTGACCGCACAAAGATCTCTAATTCTTCTTGTTTGTTCCCCATGCTACGTGCATTTGTATATAGGCATTTTAGTGGGGCAGCTGATCCAGATATCCCCAACAGCTCACTGCGAGATTTTCAATAGGGGGTGGGCAAAAGCAGCTCCACCGAGGAGTTCATGGGGTAGTCCACAGAGTTATCCCTACTCTCGTGTGGAGCAACATCCCCAAGTCTGCAATTGTGCTGTTGGCATTTATCTATTTCCCCCAGCAACTCGTGCTGTGGCTCCCAACGCATCTGCCTTACCCCAGCAGCCTTCTTAATATCCCCTTCCCCCTTCCTAACTAGTTTAAAGCCCTATCAATGAGCCCTGCCATCTCCTGAGCAAGGATCTGCTTTCCTCTATGGGACAGGTAAGCCCCATTAGCAGTACTCATGTCCGGAGCAAAACTCCTAGTCCATTGTGGCTGCAGATGAAACACTTGATTCAGTTACTGTGATCAGGATCCCATCGCGGTTCGTGCAAGCTTGCTTTTTTCTGGATCCACGGCTCTATCCACTTGGTTCCCAAATCTGTAATGACACAGGCATATCTCCTTTCCCAGGTTAGTATCTGTAACTTCATTTTTTATTTTCACATTTTCCCTTCCAAAAGCATCATAAGGGGGGGAGTGCAGACCGTGATGGCATATTTACGTGCACTACTCTCTCCAGTTCTGACAGATTTATAACTTTGCTCTGATAACACAGCATTTTAACTTAGCACAGTAACTGGAGTAGGTGAAAGAGTACCCAGAAATAAAAACACATAGCAACTGGTGTTAAAGCTGCAGCGGCTGAAGCAGTAGCAACGCGTTCCACTTCCATGTCTCCTCCTCTGAGTCTGAACCGGACATAGGCTGCCCCGAGCAACTTATTTCTGAATCAGAGTCAGAAGCCGACTGACAGGTCACTTTCGGGTATCTGTATCGTTTTGTTAGGCTGTTGCTCCGCCTACTTCCTTTAATGGTGGGCTGTTCCCACCCATGGGCGGGCCACTCCCGCCCAGGGGCTGACCGTTCCCGCCTTGGGGCGGTGCTTTGTGGGCTGAATGTTGCTGCCCACGGGCGGGCCGTTCCCGCCCAGAGGCGGATTGCTCCCGTCTTATCCCGCCCCATTTTCTCTCCGGAGGACCCCGATCCGTCCTCCTGCAGTAACTTAAATTCATTTCCCGCGTGCAAACACCTCCCCCAAATTCACTGCAAACACTCCCGACGCATGCCCCGTGATTCCCGACGCATTTCTCATAACACTCGTGATTCTCATAACTCTCGTGATTCTCGCGATTCCCGTGATCCCCGTGCCCCCACGGTCTGTTAGAGCTGGCCCGGTGTACCGCCCCTCCTTTACTCTCGTCTAAGGAATTTACGACCCGCCCCTCTCCGCTTTGTTCGGCGCCATCTTGAGTTGTACGCAGAGACTGGCTCGGCCGAAATTCCTGAGATTCCAACCGCCCCCCCCCGCAGCTTCTTTAGCTTTCCCTGCCAGCTCTCTCCAGAATAACTCTGCTTGCTGTTCTCCCTCTGTAAGCTGGCCAGGCTCCTCCGGGGGCAGAGGTGGCACACTACCCTCGGCTCGATCTTTAAGCTCAGCAGACCCAGCCGCGTCTGGGGGCAGTAAGGTCTGCGTGGCCGCTCCAATTCCCACTTTTGGAGCAATCATTAAACAGTCTTTAGCAGCCTTCCAGACTTCCTGCACCTGTCTGGCCTTTTTCAACGCATGCACTACTCTTCCTCATGTTTAAGATTCTTCCCGCAACCCGAGGACATAGCCTCATTAGCTAAAGCATTTCTACACTTAACCCACACCTTAGGGTGGAAAATATCCGCCGGTTCATCTACTACTCCCATTTCTACTAATCTAGCTACTGACTGTGCAAAACCCATTTGTCGACAATGTATCCCCCACTGCATATGCAACTCACTTACTACTTTCACAAGCACTTCCATCTCTTCTTCCGGTCCGGCACCCGGTTTTCGAGGGCGTCCCCTCCTACTAGAAGCTTACCCTGTAGCACGAGCTACAGCACAAGTTGTGGTTAAAATTTTGTTGGAACATTTAATACCTAGATATGGGATAATCCAGTATATTGATTCTGACCAAGGCACACATTTTACTTACCATTGGCACTTTTGAACATAAGAACAAAACCACATAGTGAAACTGGATTTTTGCCACATGAAATGTTATATGATTTGCCTTATTTCCAAGGAATGCCATTGGGGAATAATGTAATTGAGGATCATGATATCCAAAAGTATGCAATTACCATTGGAAAAAGATTAAAATAATTGAGAGATTGGGATGATGGCCCGAACACCACCTTTGGGGGTTGTGATCCATCAGTTGGAGCCAGGAGATAAAGTTCTAAAGGAAGAAAGCTTATCTCCTCTCTGGGAAGGACCTTTTCTTGTTTTATTAACTACAGAAACAGCTGTGAGAACTGCTGAAAAAGGATGGACACATGTGTCACGAGTGAAAGGTCCAGTAAAGGAGTGGAAAGTCATGTCAGAACCTGGAGCATATGCTTGTCGTATCCTACAGGCCTGACAAGAGCACTTCACTCTGAGGTTTAAACTTGTGTAGAGTGAAGTAACTTTATGCTCACTTCCAGCAGTGCCTTTGACTTGGGGAATGCAGGCAGATAAAAATTCTCAAATTCTGAAATCTAATATCAGGATGTCTCTCTGTTTAGTGTTTCATTTATTTTGAAGAAAGGGACATCTTCTGATGTAAAGGCCAAATGCATGTAGACAGATGCATTTGTTTTCTGAAGAAGGAACTGTTCTTACAGTTTTGGGAAATACTGTACTTCAGATTGAGCCATACTTATTAGCTTCTCATTTGGAAGAGCACTAGGAAAGAACCTGTCACCTAATACTTTGAGAATTTATTTCCTGAAATACCTTACTTCTTTGTCAAACACCCAAGTGCTGTCCACCAATCAGCAAAGATGCTGCTCATTTTGCCAAATTTGGAGTATGCTTTTACTGAAAGACTGGCTCAAAGTAAGCACAGGACAGTGGGAAGGTCTGGCTGAGGTCAGGTTGTCTGGTAATGGTTTGTACATTGCATTGGATGCAAGCAGCAGAGAAAGCACGTATGTGTTACTCCTGGATATTATCAACACTTCAGGAGTTAATAGTTTGTTTCTTTTCTGCCCTTGTATGTGACACTGTTCATGGGGATTGAGAATGTCTGAACTGTAAAAGTGTAAGTGGATGCATTTGCATTTATGACTGTTATTGCTGGTTACCCGTATTGTATTTCTGGTTGGCTTTTTATGTTTATAAAGTGTGTGTTAATGGTGTTGCTTGTTGTAATGATAATATTAGTAATGTTGATAAGTGATTCAGCCTTTTCAAATTGACGGAGTCACCAGTTTTTAAGGGGCATATTTTTATGTATTTCTTTTCTGTGTATGTCCTGGGGAGAGGTTAATTTCCATTGCTCCTGTTCAGACTGGCCAGCTGCTTCAGGAGAAGCATCAGTGCTGGTTGAGAGCTGCCATTCAGTACCCTGCCCCAGTGGGAGGCTTACACACGTCCATAACCAAACCTCCATGCCCCTGGGTGGTTAGAGCCTTCAGTGACTTTATTTTAGTATAAGCTAAGTTGCTGCGGGAATTTTACTGTGAATACTCCTGTAAGAATAGTAAACGGGTATACATAGCATACAAATTAGAAAAGGGCAACTTACAAATTCATTTGGGTACTGTGAAAAGGGACAACCCCTGAGATCATAGAGGAGGGCAAGACCGGATAGGGAACCGGTGTTGTGGCTGGGAAGGTCTGCCGAGGGCTGCAACCCCTTTGGGCTGTGACCGCCGAATACTATGGCCCTTACCGGACCTCCTCTAAATTCTACTTGGGGTGAGTTCCTTAACCCAGGCTGCAGCAAACACTTGCAGTCAAGGTATGGTGCTCCAACACTTTGGTGTACCATACGTATGCTATGATCCAAAAGAACTTCCTTATGTCACGAAATGGAAAAAGGAGTGAAATATGACATTCCCACAGTTGTTAAATTATTTGTAAAACAAGGTGCTAAAAGATATAATTGTATTGAGGATTGTTAATACTTCCATGTTTATTACCTTGTTTTAAGAACAATTATAAATGAAAACACGAATCAATATTAAAAAAAAATATGGGGGATTGTGATATATGTTCCTGTGATTCGTGTTAACATGAAATTGCGGGAAATATTGGAAATGTTGCTTTTGCAAACCAAAATGGGTTGTTGTAATTTTTGTACTGACTTGTAAAATGGAGAACTAAAAGGGAGTATTAAGTTTTGCTGTTATGGAAAAGAACCATTCTCTCCCATAAAAGGTAGCTGGGGAAGACAAAGCTCAACCAACAGGTTTATCTAAAACCTGTTTCAAGCTTTGACTTCCCTCAGCCCTAGGCCATGTCAGTTGCCGGGAAGACTTAAGATAAGAAATGTTTGCCAGTAAGCGGTTGTCCTAGACAAAGAGATTCATGCATTTTAATTTTCTTCACCTATGGAAAAGAAAATCTGCCAGACATGCAATGAGTATTGTAAGGCGCCGTCGTTAATCCTGTGAAAATCCATAGTTAAACGGGGGAAGGAGGAAAACTTGAAGCCTACCACCATGATGCAACACTACCACCATGAGGCAACACTACCACCATGATTGGGAGGAGTTTATGGAAATCATTTCCTAGAACTCATCTTAATACGAAGCGGGACAAGTAATGAATAATGTACAAGAACATGGTATAAAAAGGTTGCGGGCTCTGACCAAAAGTGTGCCTACTTTTTGGGTCACCCGATCTTGCAAGACCGTATAATAAATTACTGCTTCACTAACGTTTCTACCTTGAGTCCTTGGTTTAGGACCTTTTGTCATTTCTAACAGTTTGGGGGCTCGTTCCGGGATTGATATCATCGCCGTGAGGGGCTCCTGCCACCGAAGGACGGGAAGACTTGTCCCGTTGATTTCAACGGTCTCGTGTATCGTCGACGGGAGTTCCAGCGGTGGACTGATTAGATCCCGAGACCAATTTTAAAAGGTAGACCTAGTGAACCAGAGGGGAGGACAGTAGGCACCATCGTAACAACCAGACAACTCTGTGCACAGACCAAGGTAAGAAAATTGGACGTTAAGTATTGCCTTGGTCGTTGGGACATTCGGGAAGACCTGTGTGTGTGTGTGTGAAAGAGATGTACAATTAAGTACGAAGCGAGTGCGGAGCCCGGATCCGCGGTTCCGTTTTTCCGCGAGGGAAGCAGCCGGAGAAGGGCGAAGCGAAAAGGCTGAGTTGTGGTGTTAAAAGTCTTTGGGCAACCGAATGGGAAATAAGGATAGCCGGCTTAATAAAGTGGGGGGTGGAGAGAAACCCCCTGGAAACATTCCTCCAGACAGTCCCTTAGGGAGGATGTTGGTAAACTGGGAAGACACATCTTGTACCAGGAATAAGGATAAGAAAAAGATGATACAGTACTGTTGTTTTATTTGGACAAAGGAAAGTATTAATCCTCCGGCTGTCTTTTGGCCAAAATTTGGGGCAGAAGAGGATTGGATATGTCAATCATTAAATGTGTATGTTAATATGAAAAAGCCTCTTTCTCAGGAAGAAGTAGACTATGCCTCCTGCTGGAAAGGGGGCCCTGTTACATGCTTGTTTCCATTAAAAACAACTAAGAACGATTCTGAAAAAAAGATGGAGGATTCCAAAGTATGGGATCCCTTAAATTGTTTACCCCCTCCCTATAATCTTCCCCCGGTGGAACTTAACGTTCCCTTGCTTAACCCTGAGGCAAGTCCTTTATTAGAGTCCTTGCCACCTATAGAAAAACACAAGGTTGATCAGGACAGTATAGCCGATGCTCCTGTTCAACCTCTTTACCCTAGACTTAACAAAGAATTGGAACAATGCAAAAAAGGTATTTTGAACTTCCCTATTCCCTCAGTAGATAAACCTCCCACTAAGAAAATAACTGAGGAACTATATCCTCTCTGAGAAGTTCACCTCGGAATAGGACAAGTGAGATATGTTAATTCCCCCCTTACAAGTACAGAAGTAAGAAGCTTTAAAAAAGAAATTAAATCTTTAATTGAGGATCCAATAAGATTATCCGAACAATTGGATCAATTTTTGGGACCCAATTTTTACTCCTGGCAAGAAATTATGTCTATAATGACTATTTTATTTACCGGGGAAGAAAGAGGAATGATCAGGCGGGCAGCCATGCAAGAATGGGAAAAAAGAAACCCGCCAGGCCAGGGAGTCATCCCGGCTGAACAAAAATTTCCTAATACGGACCCTGATTGGGATAATAATAATGCAATACACCGGGGTAACATGAGAGATTTGAGAGATCTAATCATAGAAGGTATAAAAGAGGCTGCTCCTAAGTCTCAGAACTTTACTAAAGCATTTGAGACTGAGCAGGAAAGAGATGAAACACCCTCAGCGTTTTTACAGCGGCTGAGAGATCAAATGAGAAAATATTCGGGTATGAATCCTGAAGATCCTGTATCACAAGGTCTTCTGAAAATTTATTTTGTAACAAAGGCATGGCCTGATATTAGACGAAAGATACAGAAGATGGATGGTTGGAGTGAAAAATCTTTAGAAGATTTACTAAGAGATGCTCAGAAAGTGTTTGTAAAAAGAGAGGAGGCAAAACAGAAGCAGAAAGCAAAAATGATGGTCTCTGCTGTGGATCAGGTGGTAAAAAAGAAAACGGAGCCAGTCTCACCGAGGGGTAGAGGGGAAAGATGGACAAAAGGAAGTAAAAGAGGTGTGAATGATTTAAATAATGTAAGAATTGGTCAAGGTAGGGGAAGACCGTAGCAATCTGCACGGGTTGCTTTTCACTCAGCAGCATGCTATCGGTGTGGCCAACAGGGACATCTTAAGCGAGAATGTCCTGAGCTAAAGAAAGAAGAAAGGGAAATTCCCTTAATGTCTTTTGAACATGAATAGGGAAGTCAGGGGTTTTTCAATTTAAGGTCCTACCAAGAACTCTTGATATAATTGAAGGTGGGACCCCGGGAGGAGGAAGTTGTCTTCCTGGTTGATACTGGAGCTTCTAGGACCTCCTTAAATTTTATACCTCAGGGACTGAAGCTATCAGAACACAGTATAACTGTTTCGGGGGTTAAAGGGGAAGGATTCCCAGTCCCCATGTTTGAAAATACCACCTTAAAATTAGGTGATGAGAAAATTCACGGGCAACTTTTATATATCCCTGATGCCGGAACTAATTTATTGGGAAGGGATTTGATTATACAATTAGGATTGGAATTGAAAACCCAGGATGACCAGATTATGATATCCATGGCTTTGCTAACAGAGGAAGATGAAAACCAAATCGATCCACTAGTATGGGTGCAGGAGGGCAATCGAGGTGGATTAAACATTACCCCTCTAAAGATTAAACTCAAAAAGGATAATGAAATTATTTGCCAAAAACAGTATCCTATTTCACTAGAAAGCCGTAAAGGTCTCCAACCAGTTATAGAGGGTTTAATTAAAGATAAGCTTCTGGAACCATGTATGTCTCCTTTTAATACTCCAATCTTATCAGTAAAAAAACCTGATGGTTCATATCGTTTGGTACAGGATCTAAGAAAATTAAACCAAATAGTTCAAGTGCGTCACCCAGTGGTTCCAAACCCTTACACTCTGTTGAGTAAAATACCACATGACCACGGATGGTTTAGTGTGATTGATTTAAAGGATGCTTTCTGGACCTGTCCACTGGACCCTGATAGCAGAGATTATTTTGCTTTTGAATGGGAAGATCCTTTTACAGGACGAAAACAACAATTAAGATGGACAGTTTTACCTCAGGGATTCGCTGAATCACCTAATTTATTTGGACAAGCATTGGAACAAGTATTAGAAGAGTTTAAAGTTCCAACTGAAGTCACCCTTTTACAATATGTTGATGATCTTTTAATCTCAGGGAAAAATAAGAGAATTGTAAAAGAAACAACAAATGCTCTGTTAAATTTCCTAGGAAAACAGGGACAAAGAGTGTCAAAAACCAAACTACAGTATGTGGAAAAAGAAGTGAAATATTTAGGACATCTAATTAGTGAAGGAAAACGGAGGATAAGCCCGGAGAGGATAAAAGGAATAGTCGAGTTACCTCTCCCGAGAACAAAAAAAGAGCTGCGAAAATTTTTGGGATTAACAGGCTATTTGTCGCCTATGGATTGACTCATATGCATTAAAAACAAAGGGATTATATTTTAAATTGTTAGAAGAAGAGCCTAATGACTTGGTATGGACTAATAAAGAAAAAGAATTAATACAAGAATTAAAACAAAGCTTAATCACTGCTCCTGTATTAGCACTGCCCTCCCTTGACAAACCATTCCACTTGTTTGCTACCCTAGATAAGGGAACAGCCCTGGGGGTATTAACTCAGAAGTGGGGAGGCCAGTGACAGCCAATTGCCTATTTATCTAAACTGTTGGACCCAGTATCCCGAGCGTGGCCTGAATGTGTACAGGCAGTGGCAACCATAGCCCTCTTGGTGGAAGAAAGCAGAAAACCAACTTTTGGAGGAGCACTTATAGTGAGCATTCCACACCAAGTAAGGACAATCCTGACTCAAAAGGCAGGCAGATGGCTCACTGATTCAAGGATCTTGAAGTATGAGGCAATCTTAATGGAAAAAGATGATTTAGTTCTAACTGCTGAATCATGTCTCAATCCTGCCTCCTTTTTATCAAAAGGGGAAACTAATAATCAAGAACTTGAGCATAACTGTTTAGATATAATTGAATATCATACTAAAGTGCGACCTGACTTGAGGGATGTACCCTTGCCAACAGGTCTCCATTTATTTATTGATGGATCCTCTAGAATTGTACAGGGAAAAAGACATAATGGGTATGGAATTATTAATGGCGAAAATCAAAATGTGAAAGAATTGGGAAGACTACCTAACAACTGGTCTGCCCAGACATGTGAATTATATGCTTTAAGTCAAGCCCTACAATTATTAAATGGTATAGAAGGAACTATTTATACAGACTCAAGGTATGCCTTCAGGGTAGTTCAAACATTTGGAAAAATATGGGATGAAAGAGGATTAATTAACAGTAAAGGAAAGGAGTTGGTACATGGGGAACTGGTGAAACAAGTTTTGAAGAATTTACTCCTACCCAGAGAAATTGCAAAAGTCCATGTAAATGGGCATCAAAAAGGGAACTCCTTGGAAGCTAGAGGGAAACGATTGGCAGATGTGGTAGCAAAAGAAGCTGCCTTGGGACCTGAATTTGTTAAAATGTGTAATCTTACTCCTTGTGTATCTGAACCCAAGGAGGTTCCAATTTTCACTGAAGAAGAGAAAAATGAATTAAAAAAATTGTGAGCTATTGAAACAAAAGAAGGGAGATGGATTCTCTCAGATGGACGAGAAATGCTAAATAAACAAATCATGAGGGAAATAATGTCTATTTTACATCAAGGGAGTCATTGGGGGGTACAAGCAATGTGTAATTTAATCCTAAGGAAGTACGGATGCTTAGGAATTTATACTGTAGCTAAGCAAATCTGTGAAAGGTGCATTGTTTGTAAAAAAATAAATAAAAAGGTTCTCAAAAAACAGCCTCAAGGAGGAAGAGAACCCGGTTTAAGACCTTTTCAAAGCATCCAAATAGATTTCACTGAATTGCCACCTATAGGGAGGCTTAAATATATCTTAGTATTGGTTGACCATCTAACAGGATGGGTTGAAGCATATCCAATGGCTTCAGCCACCGCTACAGGGGTAATTAAAATCCTTCTAGAACAAATTATTCCCAGGTATGGAATAATTGAAAATGTGGATTCAGACCAAGGGAGGCACTTTACATTCAGAGTGCTTCAAGGGACTATGGAAGGATTAGGAATATCCTGGGACTTTCATACTCCCTGGCATCCTCCCTCCTCTGGTAGGGTTGAACGGATGAATCAAACTCTAAAAAAACAATTATCAAAATTAATGTTAGAAACCAAATTACCTTGGATTAAATGCTTGCCTATTGCCCTACTGAGAATTCGAACTGCACTGACTTGGGTTTATCCCCCTATGAAATGTTGTTTGGCTTGCCTTATATGGGTGAAATTGGAAAAATCCCAAGGTTTGAAACCAAAGATATTTTTCTTAAAAACTACATACTAGGGCTATCCATTTCCTTATCCTTTCTAAGGAGTAAAGGACTCCTTGCACAGACCCCACCATTGGAATTTGCAGTCCACAATATCCGGCCTGGGGAATGGGTTCTGATCAAGTCATGGAAGGAATCCAAATTGCAGCCTGAATGGGAAGGTCCTTTACAGGTTCTACTGACAACTGAAACTGCTGTGAGAACTGCTGAGAAAGGTTGGACTCATTACACCCATTTCAAAGGACCAGTGGAACAGCTGCCTGAGGACAGCACACCAAGAATCCTCTGCACATCAAACTGAAGAAACAGTAATTTAAGACAGTTTGTAGTATTGTTTTTGTAATCGAGATTTTATTTAATTTTTATTGCATTAATATTTATCTGTTGTGTTTGCGGAAGGTTATAAGGGTTGAAAATGTTCAAAATAATGTTAACATGGTGTTTATACTTTACTATAATGAAAATAGGAATGCTGGGTCATGCTAGAAAACCCCTTAATAATCAAAGGAACTTAAAATTCATCATTCCAGAAGGGTCTGGGCTTCAGAGCATCATGTTTGATGCTTGTCAAATTTTGGATTGTGGGGGTCTAAAGAACCAAAGGGCACTGAGCAGTGCAGAAAAGTACATGTGTCCTGAACCAGTAAAAGGTGGGACACTTCACTGGGAGGGTTATCCTTGCCCCTCTTGGAGCAATGTTTGGTGGACGACTCAGGTCAATGGATGGACCGCAGATATAAAGCGAGAAAGTTGGCATTGGAAACCCCTAAAACAGATGATAACAATCTCAAAAGGACACACTACCCACAATTGTGAGGAAGGGGCATGTAATCCTATAATAATTACTATTAATAATGCTAACAATACGGTTACTCGAGCCTATGGACTAGGGATAGAGGTCACTGGGAAAGATCCATTGGGGCGATTCAGAATAATGGTACAAAAATTTGAAAATAAGAGTTCAAATAAAGATGGAGAATGGAAAAGTACTCAGAAACCTAGGTCAGAGGTGGAAAGATTTTTTAATGATCCTACCATTGTAAAAGTAGTAAAAATTGAGGATTTGAGACAAACATTTGAAGTAGAAACAGGATATGGAGAAACTAATGCCTGGGTGGAATGGGTAAAATACACTGTGAAAAGTTTAAATAAGAGTAATTGCTATGCATGTGCCTCAGGTAGACCTAAACCACAAGTTGTGCCTTTTCCCCTAGGATGGTCCAACGATCACACAGGCATGGAGTGCATTATTGCACTATACCAGGAAAAAACAGCCTGGGGAAATGATACCTGTAAAACACTCTCACTTCTGTTCCCAGCCTTGCTGAAAAAGGACATTCAAACACCCCCTGTTCTCACAAGTGTAGTTGGAAACCACACGGCTTGTCTCTCATGACAGGGTGGGGTGGCTACACAATTTTTAGCGGAGTTCACAGGATGTAAGAGAACGTTGAATGTGACTAATGTTAAAGGTGGGAACTATTCATCATTACAGGTTCCAAGAGCTGACTTGTGGTGGTATTGTGGAGGAAGTGTTCTGAGGAATATTCTTCCATCCAACTGGAAAGGCACTTGTGCTATAGTACAATTGGCTATCCCATTCACCTTGGCATTTAGAGAAGATGAGACTTCTAAAGAGAAAAAAATTAGGACCAAAAGGAGCATATTGGGAACCTCCTTTGATGACAGAATATACATAGACTCAATTGGAGTTCCTCGAGGAGTTCCCGATGAATTTAAAGCCAGGAATCAGGTTGCTGCAGGGTTTGAATCATCCTTTTTTTGGTGGGTCACAGTAAACAAAAATGTAGATTGGATCAATTATATCTATTATAATCAACAAAGATTTATAAATCATACAAGGGGTGCTGTTAAAGGAATATCTGAACAATTGGATGCCAATAGCAGAATGACATGGGAAAACCGGATGGTCCTAGATATGATGCTAGCAGAAAAAGGAGGGGTATGTGTTATGTTAGGGGGACAGTGTTGCACCTTTATACCAAATAATACTGCTCCTGATGGAACAATTACTAGAGCCTTACAAGGTCTTACCACGTTGGCCAATGAGCTAGCAGAGAACTCAGGAATAGATACTTCTCTTACTGGGTGGTTGGAATCTTGGTTTGGAAAATGGAAGGGAATGGTGGTGTCGATTTTCACTTCTCTGGTAGTGGTAACAGGGATGTTAGTGGCCATAGGGTGTTGTATAATCCCTTGTGTTAGAGGTCTAATACAAAGATTAATAGAAACAGCAATAACTAAAAAGATGCCCTTGGGACCACCACCTTATAACATGCTTCTCCTAGAGGAACAAGAAACTGATAATAAAAAAACTCAGGAAAAAGAATGTGAAGCAATGATGGCCAGGTTAAAAGCTTCATATGAAATAGGACTTTGAAAATATGCAAAAGAAAACAATGAGCATAAAGAAAAGAAGGGGGGAATTGTGGGAAATATTGGAAATGTTGCTTTTGCAAACCAAAATGGGTTGTTGTAATTTTTGTACTGACTTGTAAAATGGAGAACTAAAAGGGAGTATTAAGTTTTGCTGTTATGGAAAAGAACCATTCTCTCCCATAAAAGGTAGCTGGGGAAGACAAAGCTCAACCAACAGGTTTATCTAAAACCTGTTTCAAGCTTTGACTTCCCTCAGCCCTAGGCCATGTCAGTTGCCGGGAAGACTTAAGATAAGAAATGTTTGCCAGTAAGCGGTTGTCCTAGACAAAGAGATTCATGCATTTTAATTTTCTTCACCTATGGAAAAGAAAATCTGCCAGACATGCAATGAGTATTGTAAGGCGCCGTCGTTAATCCCGTGAAAATCCATAGTTAAACGGGGGAAGGATGGAAACTTGAAGCCTACCACCATGATGCAACATTACCACCATGAGGCAACACTACCACCATGATTGGGAGGAGTTTATGGAAATCATTTCCTAGAACTCATCTTAATATGAAGCGGGACAAGTAATGAATAATGTACAAGAACATGGTATAAAAAGGTTGCGGGCTCTGACCAAAAGTGTGCCTACTTTTTGGGTCACTCGATCTTGCAAGACCGTATAATAAATTACTGCTTCACTAACGTTTCTACCTTGAGTCCATGGTTTAGGACCTTTTGTCATTTCTAACAAAATAATGTTGGGGTGCATAATGTCATTCCCTTGTATGGTCGCGGGCCTGGGAGGGACAGTTTGAGATTCTACACATACTCTGTTGAAAGAGCAATAAACTATATAAAGGATATGCAAATCTTCACCTAAAGGACTACAATGTAGCACATTGTGTGCATTGTGATACCTCTGGAGAAACATCTTGTCTCTGAAAGGAAAGTGATCAACAGAAGCGCCCTGAACCATCAGAACCAGATACCTGACCATTAACAAGACAAAAGCTACAGGATGTCTTGTGGGGGTTACCTGGGCAGCACTCTAACATGTCAGTCAAAGATGTATATGGTTATGTCTTGTGGGGGTCGCCTGGCAGCACTCCAGCCTGTCAGTTTACACAGGGGGGCTGTGTTATCCCTGGAAGGTATATAAGCCAGGGACTGGAACTGTTCAGTGTGCGTCTTGGTGGGGCGGAGACTCCCGGCGCACCCGGTGCTGACCGTGCACTTCAGCGCCGTTTGCTTGTCTTTATTCGTTTAATAAATTGTTCAATTTGGCTAAAATCCTGTTTCGGACCAAATCATTTATAACACTTACTTTGAGCCAGTCTTTCAGATGGGGTACTAGGCTCTCCCCGTTTT
Source organism: Laterallus jamaicensis coturniculus (assembly GCA_022605575.1). Lineage (NCBI taxonomy): Eukaryota > Metazoa > Chordata > Aves > Gruiformes > Rallidae > Laterallus > Laterallus jamaicensis. The sequence goes on from JAKCOX010000255.1 coordinate 143,878, forward strand.
TGTTTTAAAAGCATACCCCAATTTTGGCAAAACTATCAGCATCTTCGCTGATTGGTGGACAGCACTTGGGTGTTTGACAAAGCAGTAAGGTCAAAGAATTAGGTGACAGGCTCTTTCCTTGTGCTATTCCAAATGCGAAGCTAAGAAGCAAGGCTCAATCTGAGGTACAGTATTTCCCAAGACTGTAAGAACAGTTCCTGCGTCAGAAAACAAATGCATCTGGCTACATGCGTTTGGCCTTTACATCAGAAGATGTCCCTTTCTTCAAAATAAACGAAACACTAAACAGAGAGACATCCTGATATTAGATTTCAGAATTTTAGAATTTTTATCTGCCTGCAGTTCCCAAATCAAAGGCGCTACTGGCAGTGAGCATAAAGCACTCAACGCAAGTTTAAACCTCAGAGTGAAGTGCTCTTGTCAGGCCTGTAGGATATGACAACAAGCATATGCTGCAGTTACAGGGTCAGCCATCTCCCCTTGCAAAAATGATGCAGCTTCAGTTCTATCGCTGTAATACAAAGGAAAACAGAAAACTTAATAGTGCTACAAAATGCTGCTAATGAGCCTCTAACATGGCTTGTTAGCAGCATAGGACCTAAAACTACATTTTCCGTCTTTTTTCTTTTTTTTTTCCAAACCATTTCCTTCTTATCCTTACAAAACTAAGATAACAACTGAACAAACTTCCATACCCTCTCATGGCTGATGCAGTGGCCTCGTGTCAGGCCCCAGAAACTAGAACCACAGCATTCCCATAACAAATGTTGGAGAAGAGCTCTATGGAGAAGGACCTAGGGGTCCTGGTTGATGACAGGTTGGCTATGAGCCAGCAGTGTGCCCTGGTGGCCAAGAGAGCCAATGGGATCCTGGGATGCATCAGGAAGAGTGTGTCCAGCAGGTCGAAGGAGGTGATCCTCCCCCTCTACTCTGCATTGGTCAGGCCCCACCTGGAATACTGTGTCCAGTTCTGGGCTCCCTGGTATAGAAAAGACAGGGACCTTCTGGAGAGAGTCCAGAGAAGGGCGACAAAGATGATTAGGGGTCTGGAACATCTCCCCTATGAGGAAAGGTTGAGTGAGCTGGGTCTGTTCAGCCTGGAAAAAAGAAGACTTAGGGGGGACCTAATTAGTGTTTACAAGTATCTTAGACATGGATGGCAGGGGGAATTGGCCAGCCCCTTTTCAGTGGTCAGTGGGGACAGGACTAGGGGCAATGGCTGTAAGCTGGAGCACAGGAAGTTCCGCACCAACATGCGGAAGAACTTTTTCACAGTGAGGGTGACAGAGCAGTGGAATAGGCTGCCCAGGGAGGTGGTGGAGTCTCCTTCTCTGGAGATATTCAAGTCTCGTCTGGACGCCTATCTATGTAATATGAGATAGGGAGCCTGCTTTGGCAGGGGGGTTGGACCCGAAGATCTCTTGAGGTCCCTTCCAACCCCTAAGATTCTGTGATTCTGTGATTCTGTGATTCTGTGAAAAGGCTGTCCCCAAGCCTAGAGGACTCCTGATGTGCAGGCTTCTGCACCTTCCTTAAAGCACATTGTGCCACCTCTCCCTGCTAAATGAGGAACAAATTTACATCTCTATTTGGCACAAAATGTTGGTAATTAACAAGAAGCCATGCACAGAGAGCTGAACCAAACAACTCCCTAGCAAACCTCTTTAAACCTGACTAAAATGGCATTGTGGCCAGTAAGATTTTATTTCCGGCCCATTTATCACAAACCAATTTTTCCCATCTCTCCAACACATTGTACTTGGATCTAGTTGTGAAGGTGTAAGTAACACATTTGTTACCTGCAGGCAATCAATTGGAATCAATAGGCAGCTTCAGTTACCTGCATAACTTTTTGAAACTGAATTTAGATCATCATCAGTTCTTCATTTATAAAAGCAGAAAGTGCTACAAGATAGCTACAACTTGAAGGCTCTAGCCCTGCTACCAGCACCTCTTCTGAAATTTCTTAATAATAGATTTTTCACCCCCCGTGTTTAATAAAATTTTTCTCTCTATGGGAACCAATTAATAATTTTATCAAGGACTCCGTTGATGTTGAAATCCCTATAATATAGAGTCCCTGACACCCCTATTCTCCTTTGCTTGTTTCCACTTACGACAGCTCCTCTGAATATGTCCCTTCTTGTGACAATAGTAACAAATGGGAATCATGAATCTCTCTTCATTGGGCTGTTCCCTAGGTGCTTTTCTCACTCCCTCTTCCCCTATTTCCCTTCTCCGTGCTTCCAACTCCTCCAGCTTTTTTAATTTTCTTCTTATGTTCCCCCTCCCCCAGGATTTAGCTACAAATTGTCCATTTTTCAGGGGTCCTGCCTGATTCTGTCTTTCCCAAATTCTCGTTCCAGCATGCTAATCTTTCCTTTCTTGAAATTTCATTCATTTGTGGTGTTTATTGGGACTGACACAAACAGAATGCCTCCTTTATTGCCTCCGAGGGGTACCTCTCGTTAGAGATACAGAGAGGTTCCCCTCACATACGGCAGTCCTACTTCTCGCACATGCTGCCAGAGGTCAGTCTAATTCTGGTGCTGTTGATTGTGGAGGCAGGGGCAACTGTGGTACAGGTATAAATACCATGACTACCAGAGGGAGAGCTGCCGCCGAGGCTGGACCACTAAGATACAGAAGTGGTATATTATCCAATGGCTCCCATTTATCATATTTTTCTTTTTCCTGTTCTTTTTCTTGAAGTCCTTCTCCTGCTTTTCGTGCAAACATTGAAGCAGGAAAAGGACGTAAAGTCCTGATTGCACAATCACTCTCTGTAAAAATCGTTTGCTGATTCTGCTTGAGTTAACAGAAATGTAAGTTGATCTTGTGTAAAGGTAATAATCTTTCTAACATTATGTAACTTGCTATGCTTAAAACAAAGAGCTTTCTGCAAAAGAGCTGATGCGTGCAAGGTAGCTGATGTAAGAAGAACAGAACGGGAAGTCTCATGATCACGACTCAGAATGATACTTGTCTTGATCAGACTGAAAAGGAAGGATACGGTTTGTGGAGGAGAACAGAGGAAAAATTTCACTATGATCATGTAGTTGTGGTTAACGGTTAACTGTACAAAATTAAAGTATCTTAGCCAATAGAAATATGTTGTAAGACCCCCTTTTGCAATCCCCCTGTGCATTGTATAAATACCTGCAAATTTATCTCGCTCGGCGCGGTGGTTGGGACTCCTGTCCACACTCGCCTGGCGCCGATTCTTTCTCTCTGAATAAAACACTGCTGCTACATGTCAGGAGTACGTGTCAATTTATCAATGTCGATAACACTCTCCTCCTGACTAAAAGGCCTTTTTGAATTTACATGCATGTTTGTGCATCTTGGTGTTTCAAAAAATCCAAAAACAGGCCAAAAGATATGTAGTCTTAAAAGGTCCTTTGGCTATTCTATCATACAACACTGAACTAATTTTAATTTACTTTTTCCTTTTCTGGGGCCCCCATCATTCCAATTTTTCATTTCAATTTTTAATCATTATTCCTAATGGACATCTAATAATTTGCTCCCTGGGTCTGTTGTCTGACCCACCCAGGAATTTTACTATGGCAATCCCTACAGCCCTTAGTTACCTTAGAAAGAGTGTCTCGCAGGGGGTTTAGTGCTTCCTCCACAGTCACCTATCACCCACCCGTGAATCCTATAGGAATCGCTTCGGTCCTTCACTGGCCAAGTCCCTCGCAGGAGATTGGAACCGCGGTTAGAAGACCTCCGCACTCGCTTCAGAACTACGTTCAGTCTCAGTCACACTCTCAACACACACAGGCAACCGATACCCAACCGAACGCATTAAATACTCATACTCACGAAGCACGACTCTGTCGTCTTCATTTGGGATCGAACTGAATGGTCGTTCACGTCTTTGCGCGCAGAATTATGGGCAAAATACACCTTCATTCGGGATCAAACCGAATGGTATATTGCTGCAGCCAGCAAGGGAGCTTAAAAAAAAATCAAATTCTTTTCTTGTCTCTATTCAGGTTCAGGATGGCGTTAGTACCAATCTGACCTGAACAGGAGCCACCAAATGGTGGGGTGCACCTCCTAGATCAAGTCGGAATTCAGGAACTATAGCCATCCCGGATGAGCCCCCAATTGTTATAAATTACTTGGTCCAAAACAGGATTTCAACCAAATTGAACAATTTATTAAACGAACAAAAGCAAGCAAACAGTGCTGGGGTGCACAGTCAGCACCAGGTGCGACGGGAGTCTCCACTCCACCAAGACGCACCCCGAACAGTTCCAGTCCCTGGCTTATATGTCTTCCAGAGATAACACAGCCCACCAGCTTAAACTGACAGACTGGAGTGCTGCCAGGCGACCCCCACAAGACATCCTGTAGGTGAGCTTTAGCTTTTGTATTGCTAACAATCAGGCAGCTGGTTCTGCAGACTCCAGATGCCTTCTTCTTCTTCCCTTCTTCTTTATCACCTCCTTCTCAGAGACAAGTTATTTCTCCTGAGGTATCCCAATGCACACAATGTGCTACATTGGGGTCCTTTGGGCAAAGCTTTGCACATACTTTATATAGTTTGTTCCTGCTTCAACATACTTCATTCAGTACATGCAAAAATCTTAAACTGTCCCTCCCGGGCCCATGACCATACAAGGGTATGTCATTATGCACCCCCAACATTATTCCATATTAACATGAATCAGATGGACATATATCACAAGGGAGCTGGTGGAAGTGCTCGCCAAGCCACTTTCCATCATCTATCAGCAGTCCTGGCTAACTGGGGACGTCCCACTTGACTGGAGGCTCGTGAATGTGATGCCCATCTACAAGAGGGGGCGGAAGGAAGACCCGGGGAACTATAGACCTGTCAGTCTCACCTCGGTGCCAGGGAAGGTTATGGACCATATCATCTTGAGTGCCATCATGCAGCACATGCAGGACGACCAGGTGATCAGACCCAGTCAGCATGGGTTCAGGAAGGGTACGTCCTGCTTAACCAACTCCTTCCATGATCAGGTGACCTGCCTAGTGGATGAGGGAAAGGCTGTGGACATTGTCTACTTGGACCTCAGTAAGGCCTTTGACACTTTCACACAGAATTCTCCTAGAGAAGCTGGAGGCTCACGGCTTGGATGGGCTAACGCTTCACTGAGTGAAACACTGGCTGGACAGTCGGGCACAAAGGGTTGTGGTAAACAGAGTAAAATCCAGCTGGAAGCCGGTCACCAGTGGTGTTCCCCAGGGTTCAGTACTCGGGCCAGTTCGTTTTAACGTCTCAGTAAGTTTGCGGATAATACTAAGATTGACAGGAGTGTTGATCTCCCAGAGCGTAGGCAGGCTTTACAGAGGGACCTGGACAGGCTGGATTGATGGGCTGAGGCCAGTTGCATGAATTTCAACAAGGCCAAGTGCTGTGTCCTGCACTTGGGTCACAACAACCCCATGCAAAGCTACAGGCTTGGAGAGGAGTGGCTGGAGAGCTGTCTGGAGGAGAGAGACCTAGTGGTGTTGATCAACAGCCAGCTGAAGAAGAGTCAGCAGTGTGCTCAGGTGGCCAAGAAGGCCAATGCATCCTGGCCTGCATCAGGAACAGTGTGGCCGGCAGGAGTAGGGAAGTTATAGTTCCATTGTACTCTGCTCTGGTGAGGCTGCACCTCAAGTACTGTGTTCAGTTTTGGGCCCCTCAGTACAAGAAGGACATTGAGATGTTTGACCGTGTCCAGAGAAGGGCTACAAGGCTGTTGAAGGGTTTAGAAGACAAATCTTATGAGGAGTAGCTGAGGGAGCTGGGATAGTTTAGTCTGGAGAAAAGGAGACTGAGGAGAGACCTCATTGCTCTCGACAATTACTTAAACGGTGGTTGTAGCGAGGTGGGAATTGGTCTATTGTCGGAGAAGGGAGACTTCGACCACCATATGGTTCATCAGCAAGTCCCAATTTTTATTCAAGCAAGCCTTGGTTAAATACACTGCTTAATTAGCTCATGCATATTGCAGAAGTCAAGCTCACTATTGGTCAAGCAGATAGATGCCGGCCCGTCCCCTCTTTGTTCTGTTTCCACATTCCTGAAGTTTAAACATCCTTTTATCGCATCCTGCAGGTGTCCGAGCACCAGCAATATCCAGTTACAGCTAGCTACTGGGTCAAGCTGACCTAGAGCTAACACTTACCCTAATTACACCATCTCAAGCAAATCCATGCTGTTGTGTCCTTTCTCTGATAGCCAGCACTGAACCAGGCTCTCCACGTTTTCCCCGTTTTTGTTTTGGGCTAACAATGTTTGATCAGAAGACTGTCGATACCATTTTTTGCATCATGTTTTGTAGACACATACAGACACATGGTAAGAGTAGGGTAAGAGTTAGTAATACTGCTCCTATCATCATGGCTGCTTTTAGAATAGACAGCAGCCAGGGTCCCAGTCCCAGTGATTGCAACCATCCATCTAGACCTAAACCAGAGTCCATTTGTAAGTTATGAGTTAGTTTTCGTAACTCATCAATTTGGGACTGTATGGACCACAAATGATCAGAGAGGTTCATACAACACATACCTTCAAACTCTTCACGTCCATGGCCTTGGGCAAGCAAAAGAAAATCAATTGCAGCTCTATTTTGCAGCATAGCATGGCGGACAGAATCAACATCAAGCAAAAGACTAGAAAGTGCAAGAGAAGTAGCATTTGTTTGTTTTGCGAGCCAACACCCCAACTTGTTTAGGTGATTGTGTGCAGCTGCTGCTGACACTCCTGGAGCAAGAAGAGATGCAGATATAATCTCTTCCAATGACCAGAATGTTACCTGGCCGTTGCATTCTTTGTTAAAAACATGTATCTGCCTCCTGGTTCTGCGATGCTGACGGCTCATGTTAAATATCATAGGGGTGTTAGGCGTTAGCAGAGATAAGCGGCCAAACATGCATGGCCCCCCTCTTAGATGTGACGGGATACCTGGCAAGGCACGGTCTCCGCATATCAAAAAATTACCAGGCGGTAGCTGCAAGGGATGGTTATTAGATGTTAGGCGAAGTATAATTGCACAAGCTAGTAGCGTTGCAATAAAAAGCCATGCTAGAATTTACATTGGTGGGCGAGTTTTGGTCCCCACTTGGGTGGTTAAAATACAAGCATGCATCAGCCTTTACTGAACCCGGAAGCTGTGGTTCCTGAGGTGATACAGGAAGGTAACCAGCCCATCCATCCCATAAACGAAAAGCCATACTATAAAATGTGGCAATCTAAAAACTTCTAATTGGTTACACATGCTGTTCACACCAAAGTGATTAATCAGTAATTATAACGAGTTTTGATAAGCATACCTTCTAGCCAAGCATTGTCAGTTTACCTTTAATGTCTAAAAGTTATCTGCACACCTGCTGTGCTTTGGCCATCTCATTATGGCTGGTTCATGACATGTTCACTTACTTCCAAATACTTTCTCACAGCTCCTTGATTTAAGGGAGTCTGTACACCCGCTTTCAAGGCCACTATGTTTTGAAAAAGTGATTACCAAAACTTCTCAGCATGAGTAATTTTGTTGTTTCACGGGAAATCCAAGGACACTGACAGAGTCCGTGTTTTTGCGAGGAGAGCCAGGCTGCCAGCAGGCCTGCTGTCCCCCTTGACAAATTTTTCCCTTTTTGTATCTGCGCCACAAAACTGCTTCTAGAGGTCCCTGCAAGAGCCCCTTGCAGAAAGCTCAACAAGCACGGCAGTAAATGTAAGACAAGTACCGAATTGCCAAATCCAATAATCCAAATTCGACCATTGACAATATCCATCCTGAAATTTCCCACTCATTAAACCAATCTGTCATTGTTATATCTTTTCTGTTCCATCTTTTAATTTCTGAATGCTCACATGAATCGACTGAGAGTGGTCAGTCAGATTCCTGCAGCACATACCTTCCAAAATTTTCACAATTATGTCTGTGAGCCAGCTGCACAAATCAGCTCCTGCATGTTTCACAGAATCCGCATCTGTAGCTAACTGCCTTGATACCTTTGCTGTTGTATCTGTTTGCTTTGCCAATCAAGAGTGTCAGAAGTGCAGATAACTTCAGCTTCATATTTCCGTGCAGGCACCGATTGCAGCCTGTGACCTTAGGCTGTGCAGAAATCACTGTTTCTCTAATTTTTATTTACCACTAACACACTCATATTTAAAAGAGTATTCAAAACTTCCCGCAGCAAAGCTCTGACTCCACTGTGGCTGCACTTGGAACACTTGACTTCAGTTACTGTGATCAGGATCCCGTCCTGGTTCATGCAAGCTTGATTTCTTCTGGATCCACAGCTTTATCTGCTTGGTTCCCATATCTGTAATGACATAGGTAGATCTCCTTTCCCTAGTTAGTACCTGTAACTTCATTTCACTAACACCTAACATGAACTTTTCCGTTCAAAACATACAGAGCCTCATTTAATCAATCAGCTGGAGAGCTATCCTTCTCTCCCCCTTATTGTTTGTGAAGCAAACGCTTGAGAGTTTGATTCATATGTTCTGCCATGACTTTGCACTGTACAAGCCCTTTAGTCTCAGCAACCAACAAGTGGTATTGTCGTTAAAGCACTTTAGCAGATTGGTAAACAAAATTTCATGTAACTTCTGAGCTTGTGCAAAGCTGTCTGCTGAGGGAGCAGCCCCAGCCGGTGCAACCAGCCTGTCTGCTCTCTGATTTCTCCCTGCTAGACCTAGAGGTAGTCAGTTAGCTCAGTGTGGCTGTGAGTCTGGGAAACAGAGTACTGATGCATAAGACCACACAATGATCTAATCCAGTTAACATTTCTAAGCAACTTCTGAACATCATTTAACATGCCAACCCCAGTTTTGATTGCAATCCTCTGAGGTGTTACAGTATTTTTATCAATCTGTCAGTCCAAATATTTTCACACTGGCTTATTTTGAATTTTTCTATGGAGTAATCTGTAACCCCTTGCTTTTCAAATGCACTGTTAACTCATGAATCAAACTTTCAACGTCCAAGTTTTTTCCCACAATCAATATAGCAACCATATAATGATAAAAGATTAGATCAGGATGTGTTTTTGATACTGGAGCAAACGCCCAGCCTACATAAGCCTGGCACATAGTTGCTGAATTTTTTCTGCCTTGTGGGAGCTTACCCAGTGACACCTTTTGAAAAGAAAAAACCCAATCTTTTTAAAAATTTTTTTGCTTGTTCCACAAACTTGTGGAAGGCTTCATATGACCCTTAGTCAGTTGCTCCCGTATTAAATCATGTAATTAGCCAAATTTTTTTTATTTTTTTTTCTCAAGAAAGCAGCTATTGATCATTGTTTTCCAGGTTAACTTTTAATATGAGCTGCCCTATTTCAATGTTCACTATAAAAAATTCATGTTTGCTAAGTAACCAGCCTTGCTCTCAGTGGACAAACACAGCCTTGAACTTATAGCACATACGAACAAACGAATGCTGCAAACCAATTAATCAGACAAACGACATTGCAAGACACGAGTTGTCACATCCAGCCCATATGGGGGGGAGGATGTGGTGTGTGTCGGGGGTGGATCTTGACCACTGCCTGCAGTGCTGTTCTCCCCCTGCCATAAACCACAGTGTGATCCCGTTGTTCACTATGACTGAGCCCCGGGTGAGTGCTAGGACCCTGTTCCTTCCACCTCCCACTGGCTCACTACTAACTCTCTCTGCCACCTGCTTTTTCCCACATAAACTTTTCCCTGGTGATTTCCGCGATTGAGTAGGAATCAAAATACCCTGATTTAGCTGTTTTTCCCATTCTGATGCCACCTTACATGACCAGGCTCCTCTGAGCAGTCTGTGCAGAGTCTCTCGGGTGTCAGGAGACAGCGATATATTGATGAGTGTCCCTGATCCGATGGTTGTTGAAGCTGATACTTGTCGATCTCCATAGGATTCTCTGTCCTTAGGTTTCTTGTCTGTGCTCATAGGTCTTTGTCCATGGGGGGAAAACTGTTCTGTGCCTGAATCGGTGATTCTCTGTCTTTGTAGTTTTCGGGTGGAGGCTCAAACCCTTTTACAACAGGGCATGCCGTTGCCTGCTCCGCTTTATGTTTTCCAGCTTTTCAAGGACAGATCGAAGTTGTTGATGCTGGTTAACATTTTTGACTGCGCCATGGGGTGTTTTAGGCTCAGTGGAAGTCAGAAGCAGATAGATATTAAAGGCAGTCGGTTGTATGTTTGTTTTCACATTTTTTCCTTCCAAAGGCATCACAGTGGAGGGAGTGCAGACCGTGGTGGCAGATTTACGTGCACTACTCGCTCCCCTTCAGTTCCGACTGATTTATAACTTTGCTCTGTTAACACGGCATTTTTACTTAGTCTAGTAACTGGGATAGGTGAAAAAGCACCCAGAAACAAAAACACATTCTCCGTAGTAGATTTTCTTTTTCTTTTTGAATCAGTTCTGCAGAACCCGTAATCGGTGTTAAAGCTGCAAAGGCTGAAGCGGCAGCAACGAGTTCCGCCTCTATTTCAGTTAAAGTTCTTTTACTTAATTTCCTGAGAGTTGTTAACGACTTAGCTTCTTTCACCCCAACTGAGGGTTTGTCAAGGATTTAAATTCCTATAGTTTCCTAAGTAGGTAAATCAATGCTTTTCAGCAACACTGCGTCCAACCGCAAAAAATTTGCCTTTCCGGGTCCACTCAGTTAACTCGTGAACTGTATGCGGGTTCTGAAAACAACCCTTGTCATACCCATAAACTGACAACCCCGTTAATTCCTTCTTTAAATCTATGCCCTTAACATCCCTTTTTCGTAAAGCCACTTGCCTATCCATTTGCAGACGTCCGCTGTTGCAGCTTTTCCAGGCTTCGGTGGCACGTATGGCCCAAAATCACCAATGTGATCTTTGGGGGCGCACTCCTCTATTTCAATTGATCTGGGCGCCGTCCTGGCTGCAAACAGGACCCAACTACTCCAACCGTGGTCGTAGTCGCCTGCTATCAGGTCCGGACTCGCCCTCTTGCAGGGGGCCCTGTGCGGGGTCGGTTGTCGGCATCACGTCGGGGTCACCATTTGTCAGAGAAGGGAGACTTCGACCACCATATGGTTCATCAGCAAGTCCCAATTTTTATTCAAGCAAGCCTTGGTTAAATACACTGCTTAATTAGCTCATACATATTGCAGAAGTCAAGCTCACTATTGGTCAAGCAGATAGATGCCGGCCCGTCCCCTCTTTGTTCTGTTTCCACATTCCTGAAGTTTAAACATCCTTTTATCGCATCCTGCAGGTGTCCGAGCACCAGCAATATCAGTTACAGTTAGCTACTGGGTCAAGCTGACCTAGAGCTAACACTTACCCTAATTACACCATCTCAAGCAAATCCATGCTGCTGTGTCCCTTCTCTGATAGCCAGCACTGAACCAGGCTCTCCACAGTCTCTTCTCCGTGGTAGCTAGTGACAGGAAAATTGCACCAGGGAAGTTTAAGTGGGATATTAGGAAAAAAGTCTTTACTGGAAGTGTTGTTGGATACTGGAACAGGCTGCCCAGGGAGGTGATTGAGTCACCATCCCTAGAGGTGTTTAAAAGAATAGTAGATGTTGTACTTGGTTATATGGTCTAGTGTTGGACTTAGTAGGGCTGGATAGATGGTTGGACTCAGTGATCTTGAAGGTCTTTTCCAACCATTACCATTCTATGATTCTAGGAGTCTAAGTATGAAGAATAATAAGATTTAAGCAATTTGGGAGCTGATTAAATGGCAAGACAGAAATTATCACAGTTTACTTCTTTATGTTATTGTTTTTAATGTGAGTTTTGTGTGATAGAAGAACATGCCACTTTCTCCAATATAAGTAGTGGTTCTATAACAACAGAGCTCTGCAGTGATCTCTTTTTGTTTACCCATATCTGCAGTGGATAAAATTATTGGGTGAAGTGGAAGTTTGAAACAGTGGCCTTGGGTAGTAGGAGAGATAACAGTATTACTATATTATTGCTTTGGAAAGCTTTCTCTAAGCATGCACAAGTCTACCCAGATTGTGAAAGCCTACTTTAAACTTAAATATCTGCAAAGTGTTTTTGAGACTGGAAAAGGAAGGTTTGTTCTTTACTCATTTCCACTTCTGTATCATTCAGGATACAACTACATAGCAGGAGTTTGCTCAGATACGGGGAGCTGAAGGGTTCTTGTACAATGCATTTCCATGCATTTTATGTAAATAATTTCAGAGTAATAAAAGAAAATAAAATAGCAGTACCTTAAATATGTGAACATATCAGAGTGATTTATTAGTTGGGAGGCAACTTGTTTAAAGTCAGCCACTGTTCCAGGATTCCCCTAAGTTCAGACATCTAAATCCCAGCATCTAGAGTTGTTTTCTTCAACTGCCTCCATTGGACAAACGATTGTGCGTATCTTAGGCAGTGGTCTTGCAATGTGGTCCCAGAGGGAAGTTATTTCTCTTTGTTACACAAAAAGGGCTTTAGATTAACTTGTATATAGAAGAAACCTCAGCCTCTTGCTTTGAACATAAGTGTGGTGGGTGGGTTAACTCTGGCTGAACTTCAGCTCCCCATGAAAACCATTCTATCACTCCCACTCCTCAGCTGGACAGGGGAGAGAAAACATAATGAAAGGTTTGTGGGTCAAGATAAGGACAGGAAGACACCATTCAGCAATTACTGTTAGGGGCAAAACAGACTCAACTCGGAAAAAATTAATTTAATTTGCTACCAATGAAATGAAGTTGAATAATGAGAAACAAACCCAAATCTTAAAAGCATTTTTCCCTCACTTTTCCCTTCTTCTTGGGCTTAACATTACTCCTGATTTTCTCTACCTCCTCCCCTGAGCATCACAGGGCAATGGGGAATGGAGGTTGTGGTCAGTTCATCACATTCTTTCCTGCCTTCTCAGGGGGAGGGCTTCTCACACTCTTCCCCTGCTCCATTGTGGGGCCCCTCCCATGGAGGACAGTCCTTCAAGAACTTCTCCAACATGGGTCCCTGTTGCAGGGTGTCTGCGGGAGGCCACCGGAGTAAACAACAAAGTAGAAGCATTGCTCATTTATTGCTGCAAAGTAGAAGCATTGCTCATTTATTGCTGCAGCCACACACATTTATACCTTGTACAGGGTTTACTCAAAAGAGCAAGCTAACAGATCGGTTACATAGTGAAGTGCACGAGCCCCCCTTTAAGGATTATTGGCTAGCCAAGGGTCAGCACGTGATGTACAGGCTCTTGTAGGAATGCTGTCTTATCTGGTTTCCTTTCCGTTTCTTTTGTTTGCAGTTTTACATTATCTCCTCATAGCCCTGGGATGGAGACAGGGTGCCCAAAATAGCTGGGGTTAGGATGATACAGCTGCAGAGTAACAGCTGCATCAATAATGCTCTCTACAACTCCCCCTTTTTCTTTTTGCACAATCCACATTTGTACAATAGCTTTATTAGCTGTTTAACAAGCCCAATGAGGCATCATCTTAAGGAGACACATTCCCCGACTGGTGAATCCCCATTGGCGTAAACAATCTCCCAAAGGGTCGTCCTGCATCGAAATCTTATGCAAATCATTTCTTAGTTTCTGAAATTTTTCATTAATGTTTTCCAAATGATCACTTCGCTTTATTCAAGACAGTTGCTGTTTATATACCTTCAAGGGAGGTTTCTCAATTGCTCCACAATTAGCTGAGGGTAAGAAAAGGCAGGGGGGAAAAGGCCATCTGCACCGCACCAGGCCTGCACCACCACAGCGGAACTTCTCAGCAAAAGGAGATCGCCACAGTTGCTTTAGCTCCTCATCAGTGATCCACTCTGCCTCAATGTTCAGCAAGAAGCAAAGCCTTCCCATGGCTGTTTTGCAAGCAGCAGTGAGATGTAACTATTGCCTGGATCGGCTAGCCAGGCGCCCACAATTCCTTCTTTTTATTTTTGCGCAATCGAAACAGCCGAAGTAAGGGCCTTGCTAATCAGTTTTTTAAGCAATTGAACCAAACAGGGCGCTATAATGAGCATAGACAATATTATCAGTAGGATGACAAGTTCAGCCTTAATAACATCTCTGAAACAGACAGCAATTCCCCAGGTGTTAAACCATCCATCCAGCCAACTATCCTCGTATTTTACCTTCATCATTTGTTGTTTTAACATTGCTATGCTATTGTGGATTGATTCAGAGTGTTCTGATAATTCATACAAAACAAACCTTCAAAATCTTTACATCCGTGACCATATGCCAAAAGTAAGAAATAAATAGCAGCTCTGTTTTGCAAAGTAGCATGTCTCACACTATCTACATCAGTAAGCAGGTCACTAGGAACAAGAGATGTAGCATTTGTTTGTTTACCCAGCCAACATCCCAAATTTGTTAATTTTTTCAGAGCAGCTACAGCAGTCACCCCTGGGCTAGTGCTGATTTGCCGGAGCCCAATTTCTGTGGACTCAACTTGGATCAATGTGATCAAGTTCTGAACTCCTTCAGTGAAACACACACAGAGCTTATATAGGTTTCTATATCAGTACAGGAGTTACATTACATTTCTATTGGTTAGATGCTCTGTTCACCTGCCTTACATGTGTCTCACTATTGCTAATAATTGGTTAAGACTACACAGTCACTTTGTTCCTTTTTAAGGCAGTTGTTAACATTCTTGCAGTTTGTTATCTCATTCTCAGACTTCTGCTCTTCTACTGCATTTCAATTGTGCCTTAACATATCTTTGCTCAACCCCCAGGCCTGATTTATGGGAGTTGAGCTGTGTGGCAATAAATCTGGGTGGGCCAAAAAACCACATTCCTCTCAAAATGCACTGCTACAATTTCCCCTTCTTGTTTATGCACCAGCCAGATTTTTGTGTAAAGCAGAATCCATCCTGCAAGAGAGACACTGGGACCTACAAGGCAAAAAGAGCACTAAGGCAAAAATAACTAACAAAAACATAAGTCCTTATTTAACTAAATCTAAAAGCCATCCCATAAATGAAAAGTCATATTATAAAATGTGGCAAGCTAAATCCTGCTAATTGGCTACACACACTGTTCACACCAAATCGATTAATTAGTAATAATAATGAGTTTTGATAAGCATATCTTATAGCTAAACATTGTTAGTTTACCTTTGATGTCTAAAAGTATCTGCACACCTGCTGTGTTTTGACCATCTCATTATGGCTGGTTCACGACATGTTCATTTACTTCCAAATACCTTCTCACAACTCCTTCTTGGTGTCCTGGTTTCAGCCAGGGGCTTCAGCCAGGAAGGGGTTTAACCTGCTGGGCTCGGGACAAGTAACTCAAATTGACCAATAGGATCATTCCATGCCAGTTACATCATGCCGAGTATAAAAAGCAGGGGGTGTTGCAGTGTTGGCGCGCGAACAGCAGGGACCGGGCGGGTGTGTGCTCTCAGCTCGGGGCTTGGTTTACTCGCGGCGCGAGCTCGGGTCCTTTGTGTTGCGGCTGGGGTTTGCGCGGGCTGCGGCGCGGCGTCCGTAACGGGGAGTGCGCGATCTGAACTGCTCATCTCAGCAAAAGGTTGTATTGTTCATTGTTATTTGTTCTTCCCCTGTTATTTCCAGTAAAAATACCCTTATCCCAGCCTGCGGGGCTCTGGTTTTGGTTTTTCCCCCCCCCCGCTCCGGGGAAATCTGAATGCGTGGTCCCTGGCTCCGGCGGAACCACAACATATTTTGGCGCCTGAACGTGGGGCAATAAAGGTTGGGATAACGGTAGATCTGACTCTGACCCGGTTGCAATTACGGTAAAAGTTGTAAGGATGCTGTTTAAGATGCTGTGGGTATTATTTACAAAGGTGTGGTCCTGGCTGTGGAAAAAAAACCTCAGCAGGCTGTTTGCAGTCCTGTCAGGATGTTGTATCATCTCGGGGCTGCAGCTTCCCTGCTTGTTCCCATACTTTGCTCTAGTGTGCTTTATGACAATGTTTTATGATGCAGTTATATTAGTGACTATGAGTTTAATCTGGAAAGTGTATGAGGTTTTGCGGTCCTGTCTAGTCCCTGGGCTGAGAGGGGCTGGTGGTGGTGGCCATTTTGGTGAGAGCACAGAGGGAGAGAACTACACTGGTTTTTTCCTTTCTGGGCTAAACATAACAGCTCTTATGAGAGTTTTTGAAAACTTTCACCATCACCTTGACATGGAAACTATGGCCACAGTGCTAGAAGTTCTTCTGCACTTGATCCTGCTTTCATCATATATTAAGAGCAGGTTTATGAATACTGCTCAAGAGGTTTCCCAAAGGCAGGATAACCACGAGGGGCAGAACATAGGCCATTACCTAAGTACTCTCTCTTTCCCCCGATGACTTGGAGCTTCACTCCTGAGCAGCTGCATGACTTTCATAAAATGGCTGCATTTCTGAAAAAAAGTTGTTGTAGGTTTCCCAGGATTGTGAAAAGCACTGCACTGTGCTGGGCTCTGGCCACTTGGGCTCAAACACTGCTTGATAGCAGACAGCGCTGTCTGCATTGTCCGTACTGTCAGGGGGGAGGGGAAGAAAACAGATTGTCAGATACTGCAGCAACCCCCGTAATTGGCACTGCAGCTGTGGCAACCCCCGTAATTGGCACTGCAGCTGTGGCAACCCCCGTAATTGGCACTGCAGCTGCGGCAACCCCCGTAATTGGCACTGCAGCTGCGGCAACCCCCGTAATTGGCACTGCAGCTGCGGCAACCCCCGTAATTGGCACTGCAGCTGCGGCAACCCCCGTAATTGGCACTGCAGCTGCGGCAACCCCCGTAATTGGCACTGCAGCTGTGGCAACCCCCGTAATTGGCACTGCAGCTGCGGCAACCCCCGTAATTGGCACTGCAGCTGCGGCAACCCCCGTAATTGGCACTGCAGCTGCGGCAACCCCCGTAATTGGCACTGCAGCTGCGGCAATCCCCACAGCAGACACCACTGATGAACAAAAGAAACAATCCCCACCAGTGTCTGTTGCCCCGGTACAAAAGAGGAAATACACAAAAAAATCAGTTCGTACAACAGCTGATGATGATGATCAACCGGGGCCATCAGGGGGATATCAAGAAGAGGCAGAACCAGAGGTTGTCACCCGATCCCTGTCCCTGAGTGAGCTTCGTGATGCTAGAAGGGATTTTAGCCGCCAACCTAGTGAGCCCATTGTCACCTGCTTGCTTCGGTACTGGGATCATGGGGCTAATAGCTTGGAGTTAGATGGCAGGGAGGCCAAGCAGTTGGGATCCCTTGCCAGAGAAGGAGGCATTGATAAAGCCATTGGAAAAAGGTCAGGAATCCTCAGCCTCTGGAAACGGTTACTGTTAAGTGTGAAGGAAAGGTACCCCATAAAAGAATACATTACATGCCATATGCCCAAGTGCAACAGTATGGAAAGAGCTGTCCAGTACCTTAGAGAATTAGCTGTACGGGAGATAATTAGTTATGATTTGAACAATTCACAACTCCCTGCCGATCCTGATGAAGTCCCATGCACCCCAGGCATGTGGCGAAAGGTTGTACAAAGTGTACCATCAGGGCACGTCAATTCACTGGCAGCAATAGACTGGAGTGATACGGATCTACCAACTGTAGCCGATGTGTCTTATAGGCTCCGCAAATACCAAGACAATGTTTCCCTCTCTGTCATCGCAGCAGTAGAGAAACTGGTCCAGCGCCTTGACAACAATGTGTACAGCTCCCGACCCTTGCAGAGCAGTGTGGCAGCTTTTGGAAGAAGGCGTCCATCATCCCGAGAGGGAGAAAACCGAGGGTACTCACCACGAGGTAAACTGTGGTTTTACCTGGTTGACCAAGGGGAGGACATGAGGAAGTGGGATATGCAGCCCACTTCAGCCCTTCGAACACGAGTGAATGAGCTGCAAGGTAAAACAATCGCACGTCGAGATTTCACCAGGAGGAACGCTGCACCAGTTACCACCGAACAGAACCCTCGACCAAGCAGAAGGCCTATCTACACTCCTGATATGTCTGATCCTCTTGAGGGAACCTCCAAGTCATTCATGCACTCAATGAACGGCAAGTATGATCAGCAGCAATAGAGGGGCCCTGCCTTCAGCCAGGTGGAGGAGAGGGATAACAGAGTTTACTGGACGGTGTGGATTCGATGGCCTGGCACGTCAGACCCACAAGAGTACAAGGCTCTAGTGGATACTGGTGCCCAGTGTACTTTAATGCCGTCAAATTATAAAGGCACAGAACCTGTTTGCATTTCTGGAGTCACAGGGGGATCCCAACAATTGACTGTATTAGAGGCTGAGGTAAGCCTGACTGGAAAGGACTGGGAGAGACACCCCATTGTGACTGGCCCAGAAGCTCCATGCATTCTAGGTATAGACTATCTCCGTAGAGGGTATTTCAAAGACCCAAAAGGGTACAGGTGGGCTTTTGGAATAGCTGCTGTGGAGACAGACGAAATTGAACAGTTGTGTAACTTGCCTGGACTCTCAGAGGATCCTTCTGTTGTGGGGTTGTTTAAAGTTGAAGAACAGCAAGTGCCAATTGCTACAACAACAGTACACAGACGACAGTACCGAACCAACCGAGATTCTCTGCTCCCCATCCACAACCTGATTCGTCAACTGGAGAGTCAAGGAGTGATCAGCCGGACTCGCTCACCCTTTAATAGTCCCATATGGCCAGTGCGGAAGTCCAATGGAGAGTGGAGGCTGACAGTAGATTATCGTGGCCTAAATGAAGTCACTCCAGGTATGAGTGCTGCTGTGCCGGACATGCTGGAACTCCAATATGAATTGGAATCGAAAGCAGCCAAGTGGTATGCCACGATTGACATTGCCAATGCCTTCTTCTCAATCCCACTGGCGCCAGAGTGCAGGCCACAATTCGCTTTCACCTGGAGAGGTACACAATATACGTGGAATCGTCTGCCCCAGGGGTGGAAACACAGTCCCACCATCTGCCATGGACTAGTCCAGACCACTTTGGAAAAGGGTGAAGCACCAGAGCATTTACAGTACATTGACGACATCATTGTATGGGGCGACACAGCAGAAGAAGTGTTTAAGAAAGGAGAAAAGATAATTCAAATCCTCTTAAAGGCTGTCCTTGCCATAAAACAAAGTAAAGTCAAGGGTCCTGCACAAGAGATCCAGTTTTTAGGAATAAAATGGCAGGATGGACGTCGTCAGATCCCCATGGACATTATCAATAAAATAGCAGCCATGTCTCCACCAAACAATAAAAAGGAAACACAGGCTTTCTTGGGCGTTATAGGTTTTTGGCGAATGCATGTGCCAAACTACAGTTTTATTGTGAGCCCACTCTACCATGTGACTCGAAAGAAGAATGACTTCCAATGGGGCCCTGAGCAGCAGCAAGCCTTTGAGCAGATTAAACGTGAGATAGTCCACGCAGTAGCCCTTGGACCTGTCCGTAGAGGGACAGATATTAAAAACGTGCTCTACACTGCAGCGGGGGAGAATGGCCCTACTTGGAGCCTCTGGCAGAAAGCACAAGGGGAGACTCGGGGTCGACCGCTGGGTTTTTGGAGTCGTGGCTACAAAGCATCAGAGGCCAATTACACTCCAACAGAAAAAGAAATATTGGCCACCTATGAAGGAGTTCGAGGTCCCTTCTACGCATCACGCCACTGATGCTACATGGAGCAAGTGGGTTGCATTAATTACACAGCGAGCTCGAATAGGAAATCCCAATCGCCCCGGAATCGTAGAAGTAATCACAGACTGGCCAGAAGGCAAAGATTTTGGAATCTCACCAGAGGATGAGGAGGTAACACGTGCTGAAGAATCCCCACCTTACAACACACTGCCAGAAAATGAGAAGCAATATGCTCTCTTCACCGATGGTTCCTGTCGCCTTGTGGGAAAGAATCGCATGTGGAAAGCTGCTGTATGGAGTCCAACAAGACGAGTAGCAGAAGCTACTGAAGGAAAAGGTGAATCAAGCCAGTTCGCTGAGGTTAAGGCTATTCAGTTAGCCCTGGACATTGCTGAAAGAGAGAAGTGGCCAATGCTCTATCTCTACACTGATTCATGGATGGTGGCCAATGCCCTGTGGGGGTGGCTGCAGCAATGGAAGAAGAACAACTGGCAGCGGAGAGGCAAACCCATATGGGCTGCTGATCTATGGCAAGACATTGCTGCTCGGGTAGAGAAGCTTGTCGTAAAGGTACATCATGTTGATGCCCATGTACCTAAGAGTCGGGCCACAGAAGAACATCAAAACAACCATCAGGTGGATAAGGCCGCTAGGATTGGAGCAGCTCAGGTAGATTTAGACTGGCAACGTAAGGGGGAGCTATTCATAGCTCGATGGGCTCATGATACTTCAGGTCACCAGGGGAGAGATGCGACATATAGATGGGCACGCGATCGAGGGGTGGATTTGACCATGGATGCTATTGCACAAGTCATCCATGAATGTGAGACATGTGCTGTAATTAAACAAGCCAAGCGGTTAAAGCCCCTTTGGTATGGAGGGCGGTGGATGAAATATAAATATGGGGAGACCTGGCAGATTGATTACATCACTCTCCCACAAACCCGCCAGGGAAAGCATTATGTACTTACAATGGTGGAGGCAACAACTGGCTGGCTAGAGACATACCCTGTGCCCCATGCTACTGCCCGGAATACAATCCTGGGCCTTGAAAGGCAAATCCTGTGGCGACATGGTACCCCTGAAAGAATTGAATCTGACAATGGGACTCACTTCCGGAACACCCTAATAGACACCTGGGCCAAAGAGCATGGCATTGAGTGGGTGTACCATATTCCGTACCATGCACCAGCTTCTGGGAAAATTGAGCGATATAATGGACTTTTAAAAGCTACATTGAAAGCAATGGGGGGTGGAACATTCAAGCATTGGGACACACACCTAGCCGAAGCCACCTGGTTAGTCAACTCAAGAGGATCTACCAATCCGGATGGCCCTGTCCAAACAAAGTTTCCACATACTGTAGAAGGAAATAGAGTCCCAGTAGTGCATCTGAAGAGCATGCTGGGAAAGACAGTTTGGGTCATCCCTGCTTCGGGCAAAGGCAAACCCATATCTGGAGTTGTTTTTGCACAAGGACCTGGTTGTACCTGGTGGGTAATGCAGAGAGATGGAGAAGTGCGATGTGTACCTCAACGGGATTTGATTTTGAGGGAGAATAACCAATATAATTACTAAGTAGAAATTGTAGTATAATGACTGTAAAATAACTTGTTGTTGTATATTCGTTACTGCCATAATTATAATTGTTATATGTTGTATAAAAGATTTTGTTGGTTTTGGTTATGACGTAAATGGCATGGAATGAGGGGTGGATGATGTCCTGGTTTCAGCCAGGGGCTTCAGCCAGGAAGGGGTTTAACCTGCTGGGCTCGGGACAAGTAACTCAAATTGACCAATAGGATCATTCCATGCCAGTTACATCATGCCGAGTATAAAAAGCAGGGGGTGTTGCAGTGTTGGCGCGCGAACAGCAGGGACCGGGCGGGTGTGTGCTCTCAGCTCGGGGCTTGGTTTACTCGCGGCGCGAGCTCGGGTCCTTTGTGTTGCGGCTGGGGTTTGCGCGGGCTGCGGCGCGGCGTCCGTTACGGGGAGTGCGCGATCTGAACTGCTCATCTCAGCAAAAGGTTGTATTGTTCATTGTTATTTGTTCTTCCCCTGTTATTTCCAGTAAAAATACCCTTATCCCAGCCTGCGGGGCTCTGGTTTTGGTTTTTCCCCCCCCCCGCTACGGGGAAATCTGAATGCGTGGTCCCTGGCTCCGGCGGAACCACAACACTTGGTTTAAGGCAGTCTGTACACCTGCCTTCAAGGCCGCTGTGTATAAAAATGTGATTACCAAATACTTCTCAGCATGAGTAATTTTGCTGTTTAATGGCAACTTCAAGGATACTGCCAGGGCATATGTCTTTGCGAGGAGAGCCAGGCTGCCGGCAGGCCTGCTGTCCTCCTTGACAATTTTTTCCTTTTAGTATCTGCGTCACAAAAACGGCTTTTAGAGTTTTCTGCAAGGGCCCTTTTCAGAAAGCTTAATAAGCATGGCAGTAAATGTAAGACAAGTACTATAATTGCCAAATCCAATAATCCAAATTTGACCATTGACAATATCAATCCTGAAATTTCCCACTCATAAAACCAATTTGTTGTTATTGTATCTGTTGTGATAGATATCTTAATTTCTGAATGCTCACATGAATCGACTGACAGTGGTCAGATTCATGCAGCACATACCTTTCAGAAAATGTTTTCACAATTATGTCTGTGATCCAGTGTCACGATCCACAACCTAGTCGAGACTTAGTTTGGCAGAGGCTAAACCCCCTTGTGTTCCAACCGAACCTCAGATCACTCTGGGTGGCTGGGGACGGCTGGGCTTAACCCCTGAGTGATATCCAATCACTAGGTGTTTTATCGTGATAAGTTCTTAATTAAATTCTCGGAGAACAGAATTGAGACTCGAAACGGAGTCAAGGTGAAGGTTGTTTTATTTGGAAAGAAACGTGTAGGAAAAGGGGGGAAGAAAGAGAAAACGGGGGTGAAAAAGAGAGAGAGAGAGAACGGAAAAAGGAAGAGGGGTGAGGGGATGCTATATCTACCACCACTAGGTTACGGCATTCCGTCCGATGGCAGAGTATTCTCTGGGTCCAATGGGATGGGAGAGCATTCCCTTCTTTGTCCCTCAATGATGAAGATGAAGATGAAGAAGAAGATTATTTCCCTCTTGTTGCATCCTTTTTTGTAGGGATACAGCTCCTTTGTCTCGCTACAAGCTTCCACCTGGCCTGTGGGAGGGCTTCAGGGTGGATGATGGAATGTCCAATGTGTGAATGGCTCCTGATGTGTGCTCCTAATAGTGATATGCTCTCCTGATGTGTGAATGGTTCCTGATATCTCTCCTGATGTATATCTTCTAGGTGGCTTGTTGAATACTCATTAGGTTCTGGGAAGCCTGGTCTTGACTGGTGGTGATGTAAATGAGGTTTGGTTAGGTGAAAGGAGAAGGGGGGGGGGGGGACGGTTCTGTTGGCAATTGGTAAGGCATAATTCCAGTACCTTACACCACCCTGTGACTTAACATTGTCAATAGAAAAAGAAGAGAGAGATAGAGAGTGGAAAGTTGAGTATGAAGCTAAAAAATTACAATATCAACTCTAAGCAAGGCCAATGCCTGTCAATTATTTTCTCAGTACACACTGAGAAGGTAAAACATCTTATACAATTTCTACTGTGGATGATACAGATTGACACACAGCTCGAATTCGTTTAATTCCATCAGGTGACACAGTGGGTACAAATTGCATATTGGTGACAATATGTTGGATTAATTGAATAAAGCGTGGGATAACACATGGTAAAAGCAAGGTAGCTAAACCACACAGCAAGTGAAATATTTGTTTCACCCAGTGACTTCCTGGAAGCCAGGAAAACATACTGACATTCCAACATTCACAAGTCTGGATTGGGGCATGGGCTAATTTTTGTATTCCAGCAGTAATTTGTTTAACCACCTTGCAATTGTCAGCAATTTTAAGCAACAATTAGGAACATTCAGTTTCGCTAAGATCCCGCCCTCTGGTTAGTAGGTGGTCGAGAACCATATTATGTTGATAAATTGCATTTCACATTTGAGTTGCTTGATCTGTGGCTAGGTCCAGGGCCTCAGCGTTTGATTAGTGGTGATCTCTACTATGGCTTGAAATTGGATAATGTTTTTGAGGTTGTAGATAGGTTCTCAAGCACCACTAACCCACTCGTTAGGATTCCAAGTTGCAGATCCATAATGTTGTATGATACATTAAGGGATCCACTTGTCTTTACCCCAAATTTGGTTACTCCCAGAGGTGTTAGTGGCAGATTGTTTTTTCCTCATTTCAAATCATATTTTAATACCTAAATTTGAATAATACCTAAATAATGTTCACCTGTTCTGGAAGTAAGAAAAAACAAGGGACTAATCGCCCCAATGTAACACACTCCCAACCAGTTTACTGGCAGCAATTTATATGCATGATTTGCACAACAATATATTTTCACAGCAGGGTATGTCTGAAAATAAATTTCCCACCTTGCCCTCCAATATGACCAGTTTATCTTGTTACAGTATTTACAGTCATAAGCTCCCGCTTCCTGGTCCCAAATACAGTCATGGCCTACAGTGTTACCTTGACTGATGTTAGGTGTAAGAGACCAAAATCGAGGAAATGAGTTCATGTATCCCTCATAACTCACCCAGGCATACATATATGTTTAATCCTTTTCATATGGTTCTTCTCCCACCTAAATGGTTATACTTATGTTTTGATATGTACCATTGCCTATAAAAGGGCCATCAGTTAGTGCTCTAGTCAAACAATATTTACCTTTTCCTAGAATTTGTATGTGCCATGGTGAGATATGTGGGTCTTCCCATGTTTTGTTCCCTCTTGTCTCACTATATCTGCTCACTAACCATTTCAGTAGCAAGGATATAGCTGCCCAAGGTCAATTTGATAGATCAAATGGTCCTACACATATCCAGCACTTTATGAGATTAGAAACATTTGCTACTTGTTCAACCAATTGTACAAAGGAATTCTTTACAACACTCCTTTTATTCCTAAAATCTTGGAGGGGAGAGATGATTGATCTAGAGGTTGTAGTCCATACAATGCACCAAAACAACAAAGTTGCCATTTTGATCCATCTCAAGCTTACAGAGATTATAAAAAAAATTACAAAAAATACAAATTATTAAAATTGTGCCTTGGTCTTCCTGCATTCAGTCCTGTTCCCACAGGGATCTCCTCTGAAATGAAATGAAAAATCGACGGGCCCCTCTTGGGTTCTGCCTACACAGTTAAAGTGAGGGAACAATCCAGCACATGTTCATTTTGTATTCTTTTCCTCGGGCGTCTTTAGCTTTCCAAGCCTCTACAGCCTGCACTTCCACTGTTTGCCCTCTTGTTTAGCAGAGGCATTTGTAAACCACAGATTTCACAGCTCCTCTGAAAACTTTGGGCAATCTTGACAACAAAAGGCAGGGGGTGGGGGAGGGAACGAGGTTTGTTAACAACTTTAGGGGTGCCTTTGTCCTCACAGTATCTCTGAGCCACCCCATCAGGGGGAGGGGTCCCTGCCAGCACAGGCTTCATTACTTTAAAGGGTCCCTTCAGGTTGTTGGCATACTGTTTGCTTCTTTAAGGTCTCAGTTCACTACAAACATCTAAATCTAGAGAGAAGAGAGCAGGCTGCTAGCAGGCCTGCTATCTTCCCCGACACTTCTCTTCATGTCACCTTTGTGGATGGTGGAATGCTCTCTTTTGTAGTCATCCTTGGCATAGCCACACCTTCCACCTGGCTGTGGGAGGATGGGGGAGGGGGGAATGCTCCCCTGATGTCTTCAGGGTGGATGGCGGAATGCTCCTTTTTGTCTTTGCTGGTCTTTCCTTTTATGGTGTTATCTCATTGCATAGCCATTAAGTCCTTGGCATAGCCACACCTTACATGCTTCGAGATAATCCACTTTAAGATAAACAACATGTATATCCAATTGTTTCGTGGGTGTTCTAGGGATGAGGTTTTACGGTGATTGAGAGAGAGGAAAGAGGGGGGTACTGTTCTGTCAGCAATCGTTAAGGCATATCTCAAGTACCTTACAAATCTTAAAGGACCACCCCCTACCCCTCCCTTCTTCACAGAATTAACTTTATTCATGATTTCTCTCCCTTCGCCCCCCACATTGTAGCACTGGATGGAGTGAGACATGGGACGGGGAATTGGGGTTTTCGTCAATTCATCATGAGTTGTTCTCCTTAGCTGGAGGGGCATTCTTCACACTCTTTTCCTGCTCCACTGCAGGATCCCACCCACAGGAGATAGTCCTCCATGAACTTTTCCAACATGAGTCATTTTCTCAGAGGGCTTCATCTCTTCACCAACTGCCCCAATGTGGGTTACTTCTATGGGGTGCAATCTCTCAGGCCCAGACTGCTCCAGCCTGGTCCCCCACAGAGTCACAAGTCCCCCCAGCACACCTGCTTCTCTCTCTTTATCCATGAACTGCAGGTCCTGCCAGGAGCTTGCTCCAATGTGGGTCACAGCATCTTCCATATTTCTCCACCCACGCATGGCGTCTCTGCTCATCTTCCTGTGGGGGGACAAACTGCTCCACCACTATCTTCTCCACAGGCTGAAGGGGAATCTTTCTCTTCACTGCCTGGATTGCCTCCTCCCCCTGCTTCTTCACTGACCTTGGTGTCTGCACAATTTTTTACATCTTCTCAGTCCTTTCTCTGGTGGCAAAAAGCATCTGCTTGTGGGTTTTTTTTTCTCTCAAATATGATTCATAGAGGAACTATGACTATTGCTGATTGGCTCGGCCTTTGTCAGTTGTGGGCCCATCCTTGATTCAGCTGATGTTTACTCTGTCAGGCCTACAGAAATCTAGCTGCTTCTTGCAGAAGCAATTCCTGAAGCCCCCTCCTTGTCCACCAGAACACTGCCATGTAAAACCACAAGTGTTGTTCCAAGTTAATAGGCTTTTCTTATAAATGCTGATTTTTGACACCTTAAACATAACCAGTTTTTCTGTTACAAAGAAGTCATATATGGATATGTATACATGTGATAAATATTTTTCTCTGTTGCAGTTTTGTGTAGCTGTGCTGCTTCAGTGGCTTTTGTAAGCCGCAGTTACAGCTTTCTGCAAGCCCCATATTTTGAAAACATGGTCAATTCAAGGCCAAATTCGAGACTGGACCTATCAGAGCTGGTCATAGTGCCTCTGTGAATCACATATGGGAGAAAAAAAACTGCAGGCAGGCGCACTTTGCCACTGGAGCAGGAGTAAGAAGCTGCACAGACACCAAGTCCAGGCCCAATGGAGTGGGGGGGAACATTCTCCTAGGCACATTTTAATATGCTGGCATTTTATGCAGAAGTATAGCAAGCAAGCATAGTGCTGTGCAGAAGTTGCACTTTAAATTATCCATGAGAGTGCTGAAAAGACCAGTGACAGAAATGCACAGCTTTTACAAAAAGGCATGTAAGGAAAGCATTCACAATTTTCAATTAGTTATTTGATTCAAGTAATAGCATTAATGTCTCTCCAAGAATTAAAAAAGCACTGCATGGGGTTTTTATGTCCTATGTGCAGCACTCTACACTTGGCCTTGTTAAACTTCTAGGTTATTTTGGTTTTAGTTTTGAATATGATTTTGATTTTAAACGAAATACTGCAGCTTTGAGAATTAAAGCATGTTAAGGCCCTTAGGAATAGGTAACTAGGATGGTGTGTGCCTTGATCACTATGGGAATCGTTGTGGACTCTGAATTAAAACAATGGGTACTGGTTATTGACCTTGAGTCAAAAGAATAGGTACCAGAAACAGCTGGCAGTGGTTTTGGAAGATCAGACAAAGATGAAACGAGCATGTGCAAAGATGGGATTCAATCAGTGGACACACTGAGGAAGACTATAGAAAACCACCAAAGGACCCCTGTTCAACATAATTACGCATGTATTAGGGACATTTGAATATGATAATGACTTCTAGGAAATAACATAAATATGCTAATCATTATCCTCCCCTCTTTGAGTTTCAAACAATCAGCATAGTTAACCACTGATTTTTATAGAATAAGAATACAGATAAAGTGAAGCAATCAAAAGCTAGTCATTGCAAAGGTCAAATTAAGAAGTGAGCATTTTAAACAATGACTTTGCTAAAAAATTGTATAAATATGTTGTGCTTTGTATCTGTGGGTGAACACGCCTTTCCTGGAGTTATCCCCCATGTTCCGCTCTGGAATAAAAGAAGTACCTGCTTATCTGTTTTGTGTAAATAAGTTCTTTGCAATTGAGTGAGCAGTGTGTGGTGCTATGCCACCCTAACACCCACCAAAGTCAGTCTATCTCAACCCAATTTTTTTCCATTCTCCTCCCCATCCCCTTGGTGGGGGAGGATTGAGCAAGTGGCTGCAATGGTGCTCAGTTACCAGCTGTGCTTAAAACACGACAATGCCTTTCTTGCTTTTGGTAAATATTTTAGAATTTGATTTTCAATGGGAAAATATTTGTGGAAAGCAAATTTTATATCCTGGAAAGAAGTCTGCTATCTAGAAACATTTAGCAGTTTCTGAATATCAGTAATAAAGTCATATAGTAGGGAATAAAGCTACCATGCAATCTGCCCGTAGATATGACAAGAGATGAAAAAAATTACTAAATTTATCAAATAAATTTGGCCCAGGGATTGTTGGAGTTGGGTTGCTTTGGAATGCAGCAGGTGGTAAAGTCCATCTAAGACGAATACTGACATGAGACTGATACCCAACAAGTACCATAAGAGAAAGTTGAAAAGAACTTTGAAGAGAGCTCAAGGATGATGTGAAACTGTTAAGAGGTTATCTTTTTTTTTTTTTTAATGCACTCTCAAGCACAGCTTCAGACTACAGAGAATGGATTGAAAGCAGCCCTGAGAAGGACTTTAGGGTGTTAGTGAATAAGAAGCTCGATATGACCTGGCAATATGACCTTGCAGTCAGAAAGCCAACTGTACCCTTGCATGAATCAGAAGTGTGAACAGCAGACTGAGAGAGGTGATTCTCCCTCTACTCTGCTCTCATGAGACCCCACATGGAGTACTGTATCCAGCTTTTAGGTCCCCAGTACAAGAAAGACATGGACCTGTTGGAGCGAGTCCAGAGGAGGGCCACGAAGATGATCAGAAGGCTGGAGCACCTCTCCTACGAAGACAGTCTGCAAGAGTTGGGCTTGTTCAGCCTGGAAAAGAGAAGGCTTTACAGAGAATGTATAGCAGCCTTCCAGTACCCAAAGGGGGCCTACAAAATATCTGTACAGGGACTGTTTACAAGGGCATATAGTCATAGGTCAAAGGTTAAGGGACTGTAAACTGAAAGAGGGAAGATGTAGATTAGATATTAGGAAGAAATTCTGTACTATGAGGGTGATGAGGCACTGGACAGGTTGCCCAGAGAAGTTGTGGATGCCCCATCCCTGGAATAGTTTAAGGTCTTGGATGGGACTTTGAGTGGAGGGTGCCAATGCCCATGGCAGGGGGTTTGAAACCAGATGATCTTTAAGGTCCCTTCCAAATCAAACCATTCTACGATTGTATGAAATTATTCATCATGAATTATTTGCTCTTTCTGGTCTTAAATTAGGTTTATTCAGTCTAATGAACAAAGATAGGCCAACGATTAATCCCAAAAGAACAACCCAGTCATATACATAATATATGTGTGCCTGAATACACCATCATAAAATACAGGATGTTAAAACAAGAAAAGAAAGATATATGTATTTTTCTGTATAAAAAACAATTGCTATTTTTCAGGAAGTTTTGTTTAAAAAATATAAAATCTTAAAAACTATAAAACATTTAAACTTGAGATTTTTACCCCATTAAGTTTTCTATTTCTGTTTTAATTTCTCTGATAAATTGGAGTCTCTATCCAAGAGTAAGACTTACTGTTGCTAAGCTTCATATACTGAACTAGACATAGCACTTAAGAATCTGTGCTTGTCCTTCTTGAAACTTAAGCTTAGGTGTGGTGATTTAGCCCTGGCTGGAGGCCAAATGCCCACCAAAGTCACTCTATCGCTCTCCTTTTCAGCTGGACAGGGGATAAAATAATATATTGAGAGGCTTACGGGTTGAGATAAGGACAGGGAGAGATCATTCATCAATTAACGTCATGGGCTAAACAGACTCAAGACAGAATAAAAATAAAAAAATATCATTTATTACACCACCACCCTCCCCAATGAGAGCAGAGTTGGAATCACCCTGAGGAACCATTCTGCTCCAGGGCTCTGGAGCAGAGGATTGCGACAGAGGAACTTTTCCTGAAGAGGCAAAACCGCAGCTAAATCCACAGAGGCAAAAGTTCAGGGAGAGCAGGTGTAACAGCCGCCCCCCGCCCCCCCCCTCCCCCGGAGTGACAAACTAGAGTAGCTGATGCTCCACAGGTCTGACTTATGGGAAGTGTGAAGGGTGATGGTGACTAGATCCAAAATGGGAAATCAAATGGATCAACCATGGAAACACAGCTGTCCAGCTCACAGGCTGCAGGGAGTGCTGGAGCCTCATGCCAGAAGTGGGTGGCAGCTATGAGAGCTGGTGTGTGTGTGTGTGTGTTGTGAACAGGTGGATGATCTGCTCAGCATGGGCTGCAGGGGTGGCTTCTTCAAGAAGCACCTAGAAGCTTTCCATAGGCCCGACAGAGTAAACACCAGCCAACTCAAGGTTGGAGTCATTGTTGACCAAGGCCAAGCCAATCAGCGATGGTCATAGTGCCTCTGTGAATCATATTTAAGAAGTAAAAAACCACTAGCAGCTGCTTTTTGCCCCCAGAGAAAGGAGTGAGAACATTTGAGAAACTGTGCAGACACCAAGGTCAGGGGAGATGGGGAGGATGCACCCCAGGTGCCGGAGAGAAAGATTCCCCTGCTACCTGTGGGGAAACCCATGGCGGAGCAAGTGTTGCCCTGCAGCCTATAGAAAAGGACAAGACCCCACCTGCAGCCTGTGGAGAGGCCCTGCACTGGAGCAGGTGGAGACATACAGAGGAGGCTGTGACCTGCCATGGTGGTTTGGCCCTGGCTGGAGGCCAAACGCCCACCAAAGTCACTCTATCGCTCCCCTTTTCAGTTGGTCAGGGAGAAAATATGTATTGAGAGGCTTAGGAGTTGAGATAAGGACAGGGAGAGATCATTCCTCAATTTGCGTCATGGGCAAAACAGACTCAATGCAGAATAAAGGAAAATAAAGAAAACTCTCTAATTTATTACACTACACTACACAGACAGTGAAACCAGAGTTGGATAATGAGAAGCGTGACCAGATCTTAAAGCACTTTCCCCCCACCCCTCCCTTCTTAGCAGACTTCACTTTAGTCATGATTTCGCTCCCTTCTTCCTCCCATTGTGGCATCGGAGAGGCAGTGAATGGGGGTTATGATCAGTTCCTCAGAAGTTGTCCAGAGGACTGCCACAAAAATGATCAAAGAGCAGCTCTACTATGAAGATAGGCTGGGAGAGTTGGTCTTGTTCAGCTTGGAGAAGAGAAGGCTCTGGGGGAACCTTATAGCAGCCTTCCAGTACCTGAAAGCTGCCTATAAGAAAGCTGGGGAAGAACTGTTCATGAGGGCATGTAGCAATAGGACAAGGGCTAATGGTTTTAAACTAGAAAAGGGGAGATTCAGGTTGGATAGTAGGAGAAAGTTCTGCAATATGAGGGTGGTAGATCACTGGAACAGGTTGCCCAGAGAGGTAGTGGAGGCTCCACCCCTGGAGATATTCAAGGTCAGGCTTGATGGGGCTCTGATCTAGTGAAGATGTCCCTGCTTACTGCAGGGGGGTTTGACTAGATGACCTTTAAAGGTTCCTTCCAACCTTACACATTCTATGATTCTATAAGTTAAACCAAGTCTTAAAACACCTCTCCCCACACCTCTGTTCTTTCTCAGCTCAACATTAATCATTATTTCGCTCCCTTCCTTCCCCCCCAGGTGGCACAGGGGGTGACAGGGAATATGGGGTTTTGGTCAGTTCATCACAAATTGTTTTTCTCTTGGTGGGGGGGATTCCTCATACTCTTCCCCTGCTCCAGTGTGGGGTCCTACCCACCAGAGACAGTTCTCCATGAACTTCTCCAATGTGAGTCCTTTCTGTCAGGGCTTCAACTCTTCAACTTCCACAGTATGGGTCCCTGTGGTGGTTTAGCCCTCGCTGGAGGCCAGAGGCCCACCAAAGTCGGTCTATCACTCCCCTTTTTAGTTGAACAAGAGAGAAAATATATATTGAGAGGCTCAGGAATCAGTGTAAGGACAGGGAGAGATCATCCTGTCATCAACGACATGGGCAAAACAGACTCAACACAGAGTGAAGGAAAGAAAACTATCTAATTTATTACACTGCACTAAAAAAAAACCCAGTGAAACCGGAGTCGGGAGCGCGACCAAATCTTAAACTGGGAAAATGGGGAGGTCGGTCAGTTCCTTGCAAGTTGGTTTCCTTCTCGGCCGGCGGGGGGGCATTCATTCCACCCCTGCTGCACTGTGGGGTCCCACCCACTGGAGACAGTCCTCCACGAACTTCTCCAACAGCTGCCCAGCCATGGGTCACTGCTATGGTAGGCAGTAATAAATCACAATGTCTCTCCAGTCCTCCACAGGGTCACAAGCCTCCCCTCAGCAAACAAATCTCCCTCTCACTCATCTCTGTGTCTCTGCTTCTCTTCATGGGCTGCAAGCGCTGGCAGGGGCTTGCTCCAATGTGGGTCACAGCATCTCCTCTATGTCTCCACCTGCTCCAGCGTGGAGCCTCTCCATGGGCTACAGGTGGGTTCTCGGACTTTTCCATATGCTGGGGGGGGACACGCCATGGGTTACTTCACAGGCTGCAGGGGCATTTTTCTCTCCGGCACCTGGAGCGCCTCCTCCCCTGCCCTCCCCAGCCCTGGTGTCTGCACAGCTCCTTACATCTCCTCACTCCTTTCTCTGGTGGCAAAATGCAGCTGCTTCCGTTTTTTTTTCTCCTAAATGTGATTCACAGAGGTGCTGTGACCAATGCCAATTGGCTGGGCCCTGGTCATCAGCAACTTTGGCCTTTAATTGGCCGATGTTTATAGCCTGGGGCCTACAGAGCATTCCAGCAGCTCCTCACAACACCCATTTTCTGCAGCCCCCGTTCTCTCCCAGCACCCAGCTACGCAAATCTGCAACAGTCCCTTCTGTGGGGTGCAGACCTTTAGGAGCAGACTGCGCAAGCCTGGTCCTGCATGAAGTCACAATTTTTCTCCAGCAATCCTGCTCCAGCATGGGCCCCTCTTTCCATGGGCTGCAAGTCCTGGCAGGAGCTTGTTCCAGCATGGGCTTTCCACCAGGTCACAGCACCCTTCATGTGTCTCCATGGGCTGCAGGTGGGAACTCTGCTCCCTATCATCTTCCATGGGACAACCTGCTCCATCATGATCTTCTCCATGGGCTGCAGGGGAATCTCTCCTCTGGCGCCTGGAGCACCTCTTCTCCCCCCTTCTTCACTGACCTTGGTGTTAGCAAAGTTTCTTAAATCTTCTCACTCCCTTCTCTGGTGGCAAAAAGCAGCAGTTTATGTTTGGGTTATTTTTTCCTTAAATATGTTATCAGAGAGGTGCTACCACTGTCACTGATTGGCTCGGCCTTGGTTAGCAGCAGGTCCATCCTTGAGCCGGCTGGTATTGCCTCTGTCAGACCTTGGGGAAGCTTCTAGCAGCTTGTTGCAGAAGCCACCCCTGAAGCCGCAGCCCTATCACTGCCACCACCACCACCACCACAAAAACCTTGCCACACAAACCTACAAATTAGGGTATTTAATGTATAACTCTTTGTTTTGGTTCTGGCCAGGCCACTCCAGAAAGAATCGAGTTGGACAATGGGACTCATTTCTGTAATAATCTCATAGACAGCTGGGCCAAGTAACGTGGCACTGAATAGGTATATCAAATACCCTACCATGCACCAGCCTCTGGGAAAATAGAGAGGTACAGTGGATGCCTGCGGGGGAAGAAGCAGGCCTACTCAATATGAGTGATAAAAGCAACTTCGTTTATTAGCTCTAAGTTAGCTCCTTTTATACATTGTAGTTAATATATGCCTATTAGTCAATCTATCATTGGTTATTTGTTACAGATTACATCATCATAAGCCTGCCTCTTGTTTTCATTCTTACAGTTCCTTCAACCAGTTTTTCCCGGATTCAGTTGCTTCTTCTGAGGGCTATCTTCGTTTAAGGTCATCTTGACCCTGACGCCGATTGGTCATGCCGCGCTTCTTCTGCTCTGCTTTACTCTGCACTCCGTGCCTGCGTGCACGTACACAGTTCCTTATGTACGCATATGCAGCTCAGCTATATCTCCATGACCATTGTCTGTCAGCCATTCTCCAACAATTCCCCCTTTTTTCTTCTGAACAACAAGAGCGGTACCTTTGCCTTGCAGGGTATAAGCTAATAAAATACGTACTACTATAATAGCAACTATAATAATCAATAGCCATCGTATACCTTCCTTAACCAAGTCACTAAGCCAACCTGTTATTCCCCAAGAGCTTAACCAACCGTCTAACCCCCCATTAAATACTGTAACCTTCTTTACATGATCTTTCAACCATTTTAATTGTTCATGGATTGACTGTCCATGACCTGACAAATTAAAACAACACATTCCTTCAAGACTTTCACATCCATGGCCTCGGACAAGCAAAAGAAAATTAATTGCAGCTCTATTTTGCAGCATAGCATGGCGGACAGAATCAACATCAAGCAAAAGACTGGAAAGTGCAAGAGAAGTAGCATTTGTTTGTTTTGCTAGCCAACACCCCAACTTGTTTAGGTGATTGTGTGCAGCTGCTGCTGACACCCCTGGAGCAAGAAGAGATGCAGATATAATCTCCTCCAGTGACCAGAATGTTACCTAACAGTTGCATTCTTTGTTAAAAGCATGTATCTGCCTCCTGGTTTGGCGATGGTGACGGCTCATGTTAAATATCATAGGGGTGTTAGGCATTAGCAGAGATAAGCGGCCAAGCGTGCATGGCTCCCTCTTAGATGTGACGGGATACCTGGCCAGGCACAGTCTCCGCATCTCAGTAAATTACCAGGCGGTAGCTGCAAGGGATGGTTAGTAGATATCGAAATGTTAGGCGAAGTATAATTGCACCAGCTTGTAGCGTTGCGATAAACAGCCATGCTAGAATTTACATTGGTGGGCGAGCATTGGTTCCTACGTGTATGGTTAAAATACAAGCATGCATCAGCCCTTACTGAACCCAGAAGTTCCAACTCCTGCGGTTCCTGAGGAGATACAGGAAGGTAACCAGCCCATCTATCCCATAAACGAAAAGCCATACTTTAAAATGTGGCAATCTAAAAACTGCTAATTGGTTACACATGCTGTTCACACCAAAGTGATTAATCAGTAATTATAATGAGTTTTGGTAAGTATACCTTATAGCAAAACATTGTTAGTTTACCTTTAATGTCTAAAAGTTATCTGCACAGCTGCTGTGCTTTGGCCATCTCATTATGGCTGGTTGATGACATGTTCATTTACTTCCAAATACTTTTCTCACAGCTCCTTGATTTAAGGGAGTCTGTACACCTGCTTTCAAGGCCGCTACGTTTTGAAAAAGTGATTACCAAAACGTCCCAGCATGAGTAATTTTGTTGTTTCATGGGAATTTCAAGGATACTGTCAGAGTCTGTGTTTTTGCGAGGAGAGCCAGGCTGCTAGCAGGCCTGCTGTCCCCCTTGACAAATTTTTCTCTTTTTGTATCTGCACCACAAAACTGCTTTTAGAGTTTTCTGCAAGGGCCCTTTGCAGAAAGCTCAACAAGCATGGCAGTAAATGTAAGATAAGTACCGAATTGTCAAATCCAATAATCCAAATTTGACCATTGACAATATCCATCCTGAAATTTCCCACTC
This sequence comes from Laterallus jamaicensis coturniculus, assembly GCA_022605575.1. Classification (NCBI taxonomy): domain Eukaryota; kingdom Metazoa; phylum Chordata; class Aves; order Gruiformes; family Rallidae; genus Laterallus; species Laterallus jamaicensis. Next base: position 179,248 of record JAKCOX010000255.1, read on the forward strand.
ATGAAACCAATTCTGTTCGATCTCTTAATTTCTGAATGCTCACATGAATCGACTGAGAGTGGTCAGCCAGATTCCTGCAGCACATACCTTCCAAAACTTTTCACAATTATGTCTGTGAGCCAGCAGCACAAATCAGCTGCTGCATGTTTCACAGAATCCGCATCTGTAGCTAAGTGCCTTGATACCTTTGCTGTTGTACCTGTTTGCTTTGCCAATCAGGAGTGTCAGAAGTGCAGATAACTTCAGCTTCACGTTTCCGTGCAGGCACCAATTGCAGCCTGTGACCTTAGGCTGTGCAGAAATCACTGTTTCTCTAAGTTTTATTTACCACTAACACACTCATATTTAAAAGAGTATTCAAAATGTCCCACAGCAAAACTCATAGGCCATTGTGGCTGCACTTGGAACACTTGACTTCAGTTACTGTGATCAGGATCGCGTCCTGGTTCATGCAAGCTTGATTTCTTCTGGATCCACAGCTTTATCTGCTTGGTTCCCATATCTGTAATGACATAGGCAGATCTCCTTTCCCAAGTTAGTACCTGTAACTTCATTTCACTAACATCTAACATGAACTTTTCCGTTCAAAACATACAGAGCCTCGTTTAATCAATCAGCTGGAGAGCTATCCTTCTCTCCCCCTTATTGTTTGTGAAGCAAACGCTTGAGAGTTTGATTCATATGTTCTGCCATGACTTTGCACTGTACAAGCCCTTTAGTCTCAGCAACCAACAAGTGGTATTGTCGTTAAAGCACTTTAGCAGATTGGTAAACAAAATTTCATGTAATTTCTGAGCTTGTGCAAAGCTGTCTGCTGAGGGAGCAGCCCCGGCTGGTGCAACCAGCCTGTCTGCTCTCTGATTTCTCCCTGCTAGACCTAGATGTAGTCAGTTAGCTCAGTGTGGCTGTGAATCTGGGTAACAGAGTACTGATGCATAATAACATTTCTAAGTATTTTTTGAACATCATTTAACATGCCAACCCCAGTTTTTGATTGCGATCCTCTGAGGTGTTACCGTACTTTTTTATCAATTTGTCAGTCCGAATATTTTCACACTGGCTTATTTTGAATTTTTCTATGGACTAATCTGTAACCCCTTGCTTTTCAAATGCACTGTTAACTCATGAATCACACTTTCAACGTCCAAGTTTTTTCCCACAATCAATATAGTAACCATATCAGGATGTGTTTTTCGTACTGGAGCAAATACCCAGGCTACATAAGCCTGGCACATAGTTGCTGAATTTTTTCTGCTTTGTGGGAGCGTACCCAGTGACACCTTTTGAAAAGAAAAAACCCAATCTTTTTTTAAAAAAAAAATTTTTTTTTGCTTGTTCCACAAACTTATGGAAGGCTTCACATGACCCTTAGTCAGTTGCTCCCATATTAAATCATGTAAGTGGGCATTTTTTTTTTTTTTTTTTTTTCTCAAGTAAGCAGCTATTGATCATTGTTTTCCAGGTTAACTTTTAATATGAGCTGCCCTTTTTCAATGCTCGCTATAAAAAAAATTTCATTTTTGCTAAGTAACCAGCCTTGCTCTCAGTGGACAAACACAGCCCTGAACTTATAGCACATACGAACAAACGAATGCTGCAAACCAATTAATCAGACAAACGACATTGCAAGACACGAGTTGTCACATCCAGCCCATATGGGTGGGAGGGTTGGGGTGTGGGGGGGCTGGGGGGGAGGGTGGGGTGGTTCTCGGCCACTGCCCACAGTGCTGTTCTCCCCCCGCCATAAACCACAGTGTGATCCCGTTGTTCACCATGACTGAGCCCCGGGTGAGTGCTAAGACCCTGTTCCTTCCACCTCCCACTGGCCCACTACTAACTCTCTCTGCCACTCGCTTTTTCCCACATAAACATTTCCCTGGTGATTTCCGCGATTGAGTAGGAATCAAAATACCCTGATTTAGCTGTTTTTCCCGTTCTCACGCCACCTTACGTGACCAGGCTTCTCCGAGCAGTCTGTGCGGAGTCTCTCGGGTGTCAGGAGACAGCGATATATTGATGAGTGTCCCTGATTCGATGGTTGTTGAAGCTGATATTTGTCCATCTCCATAGGATTCTCTGTCCTTAGGTTTCTTGTCTGTGCTCATAGGTTCCTTTGTCCACGGGGGCAACACTGTTCTGTGCCTGAATCGGTGATTCTCCGTCTTCGTAGTTTTCGGGTGGGGGCTCAAACCCTTTTACAACAGGGCATGCCGTTGTCTGCTCTGCTTTATGTTTTCCAGCTTTTCAAGGACAGGTCGAAGTTGTTGATGTGGGTTAACATTTTTGACTGTGCCATAGGGTGTTTTAGGCTCAGTAAAAGTCAGAGGCAGATAGATATTAAAGGCAGTCGGTTGTACGTTTGTTTTCACATTTTTTCCTTCCAAAGGCATCACAGTGGAGGGAGTGCAGACCGTGGTGGCAGATTTACGTGCACTACTCGCTCCCCTTCAGTTCCGACAGATTTATAACTTTGCTCTGATAACACGGCATTTTTACTTAGCTTAGTAACTGGAATAGGTGAAAAAGCACCCAGAAACAAAAACACATTCTCCGTAGTAGATTTTCTTTTTCTTTTTGAATCAGCTCTGTAGAACCCGTAATTGGTGTTAAAGCTGCAAAGGCTGAAGCGGCAGCAACGAGTTCTGCCTCTATTTCAGTTAAAGTTCTTTTACTTAATTTCCTGAGAGTTGTTAACAACTTAGCTTCTTTCGCCCCAACTGAGGGTTTGTCAAGGATTTAAATTCCTATAGTTTACAACCGCAAAAAATTTGCCTTTCCGGGTCCACTCAACAGCCTACTTCTCCAACCATGGTCGTAGTCGCCTGCTATCAGGTCCGGACTACTTCTCCAACCGTGGTCGTAGTTGCGTGCTATCAGGTCCTTTACCAGACCTACACTCTGCTTTTGTAAAAAGCTTTGTAATAATTTGAGAACTACCTCTGTTTCCATGACGTCTTCTATTTATGGTGCGGCCGATCCCTGGGTAGTCTCTGTGCCACGGACGAGAGCGTGTCCCCGGGCCGATCCCCGTACTTTGCCGCCGGATCTTTACCCCGCCTATCGCCGCTAGATGGGTCCGTCTCGGCCCCGCTGCCCTGGTCGATTCCGGATCCCTGGTGCGTTGGTCTCAGGGTCCTTCCCGTTCTGGTTCCCTGGTACGTTGGTCTCAGGGTCCCTGTTCGGGCGCCATTTGCCTGCGGGGGAAGAAGCAGGCCTACTCAATATGAGTGATAAAAGCAACTTCGTTTATTAGCTCTAAGTTAGCTCCTTTTATACATTGTAGTTAATATATGCCTATTAGTCAATCTATCATTGGTTATTTGTTACAGATTACATCATCATAAGCCTGCCTCTTGTTTTCATTCTTACAGTTCCTTCAACTAGTTTTTCCCGGATTCAGTTGCTTCTTCTGAGGGCTATCTTCGTTTAAGGTCATCTTGACCCTGACGCCGATTGGTCATGCCGCGCTTCTTCTGCTCTGCTTTACTCTGCACTCTGTGCCTGCGTGCACGTACACAGTTCCTTATGTACGCATATGCAGCTCAGCTATATCTCCATGACCATTGTCTGTCAGCCATTCTCCAACAAGTGGACTGTTAAAAACTACACTAAAAGCAATGGATGGTGGAATCCTAAAAAACTGGGATATGCATTTAGCCAAAGCCACACAGCTAGTTAACTCCAGGGGATATACCAATCGAGCTAGTCCTGCTCGATCAAAACTCCCACAGACTGTAGAGGGGGATAAAGTCCCTGTAGTACGCACGAAAAACCTGTTGGGGAAGATAGTCTGGGTTGTTCCTGCTTCTTCAGGTAAAGGCAAACCCATTCTTGGGACTGCTTTTGCTCAGGGACCTGAGTGCACTTGGTGAGTGATGCAAAAGAATGGGGAAGTCCAGTGTGTACCCTAAGGGGATTGAATTCTAGGTGAGGACAGCCACTAATTTCTTGGACAAAATCAGTCCATTGGAGATGGTCTAAACCTCTCAAATACTCTGAAAATATCAGATCCGGGCATGATGTAGTTGGTGTGGAAAAAGGGGTGAATAATATCCTGGTTCTGGCCAGGCCAGAGTTAACCACCCCAAGCAGTCAGCACAGGTGAGCTGAGTTAGCCTGGGCTGTTTTCCACACCACCTGACATCACTTCCCCATAAAAGGGGCATGTTGGGGAATCTGAGTGCAGTTGTGGTTGTTGTATGGTGTTTTGTATTTGTGGGTTGAGGAGGTAATTTGCTATCAATGGGTGTGAGTGTAATTGGCTGTTATTGTTCTCCTTTCATGGTGGTTTTGTTTGTTGGGGGTGGTTTTTTTGTGGGGTTGGTTTTTTTTCCCCCCTGTCCTGGGTTCAGCCCAGCAGCAGGCTATGTTAGCCCTGAGAGTATTCCATGCCAATTGCATCATGATCAGGCAGGCTGCCCCCCCCTGCAGGGGTGACTCCGGACCCAGGCATGGGAGGTTCTGGTCTGGGCAGACGCAGTGTCAGTTCCGGCTTCTCTCTCTCTCTTTTGGATCGGCGCAGCAAGCAGTGGTGAGAGGGGTGCTCTGGGGTGCCGGGCTCGAGGAGTGCTGCGTTCGGGGCTCGGAATCTGAATCGGTTCGGGCTCGGGGAGTGCTGCGTTCGGGGCTCTGAATCTGAATCGGTTCGGGCACGGCTCAAATTACATAGTGGGGTGAGAGGTTTGCACTGTATATAATAGCACTGTAGTTAGTTGTTTTCATATTTTTCTCCTGTTGTTTAGTAAACTATCCTTATCCCAACCCAAGGGCCTTTGTTTTTTTTTTTCCTCTGCCTCGCATCTCCTCGGTTTCCTCCATTTGCCCATCCTCCACCTCTTTCACACTTGACAGCAGTCGCCTCCAAAGGCTGAGGATTTCTGGCCTCCTCCCAATTGCCTTGTCAATACCTCCTTCTCTGGCTAGGGATCTCAACTGCCTGGCCTCCCTGCCTTCTAATTCCAGACTATTGGCCCCGTAATCCCAGCATCAGAGCAACCAAGTGATAATGTGCTCACTTGGGCAGCGGCTAAAATCTTTTCGCACCTCACAGCTCACTCAGGGTCAGGGATCAGGTAACAACCTCTGGTTCTGCCTCATCCTGATATCCTTGAGATGGCCCTGCTTGATCATCATCATCCGTCACTATGCCAACTGAATTCTTGGTGTGTTTCCTATTTTTGTACGGCAGCAACAGACACTGCTGTGGGTTGGTTTTTTGGATCATTGGCAATGTCTGCTGTGGGGACTGCAGTAGCTGCAGTGTCGGTCGGAAAGGTTGCAATAGCCACAGTTCCAGTCACAGGGGCTGCAGCAGCCTCAGTGCTAATCACCGGGGTTGTAGTAGCTGCAGTGCCAGTCACTGTGGTTGCAGTAGCCACTGCGCCAGTCATAGGGGTCGCAGCAGCTGCAGTATCTGCCAGTCTGTTTCCTTTCCCTTCCCCCTGACAGTACTGACAGTGCTGCCTGCTACCAAGCAGTGCTTGGTAGATAGTGGCCAGGGCCCAACACAGTGCAGTAAGGTGTGCATCTCTGGGAAACCTACAGCAATTTTTTTCAGATATGCAGTCACTTTATCAGGGTCCTGTAGCTGTTCAGGAGTGAAGTTCCAAACCATTGGGCATGAGAAAGTGCCTAGGTACTTGCCCATACTTTCCTCATGCCCTGCCACTCGTGATTATCCAGCCTCGGAGAAAACTCTTGAGTGGTATTCATAAACCTGTGCTTAATATATAACAAAAACTGAACCATCTGCACCAAACGTACCGATAGCAAAATGTTAGTTTGAATATCCCAGGGATATTGAAGATTTTCAAAGACTCTTATAAGAGCTGTTTTATTTAGCCCAAAGGAAAAGAAAACACTGTAGTTATTCCCCTCTGTGCCCCCAACATACCGGCTGCTGTTATTAACCCCTCCCTGTCCAAGGAATGGACAGGACAGCAAAACCTCATACAAGTACCAGCTTAAGCTCATGGTCATCGATATTATTGTATCATAGACTGATATCATAAAATACACTTAAGCGAAGTACGGGAACAAGTCCGAGAGCCACAGCTCTGAGATGGTAAAGAATCCTGCCAGGATTGCATGCAGCATGCAACGGTTTGAGTACCACAACAGTGACCACAGCCTTGTGAATGAATGCCACAGCATTGTGACCAGAGACTGCTTAAATAACTGTGCTTATCACAGCTCTATCTTAATTGCGATTGGGTTAGGGTCAAATCTACTGTTATCCCTACCTTTTGTCATTCCATCCGCTGCTAAAAAGTAAATTAACTCCATCTTAGATGAAACCAGGACAATAGCAAACCAACTTCCTTAGGCAAAGAAGTGCCAAGTCACTGGATATCAGGCAGGCACGTGTGAGATACATTGTGATCTCAAGTCTGACAGGGTTGAGTCACACAGAATGTAAGACTAATGTAACTGTGTGGTATTGTTGTAGTTTTGCGTGGCTGGTTTCTGGTAGAGAAGGGGATGTGCAGAAACAGACTTCACAACCCATAAAAGGTTAAAAAGCAGGTATATTTACTGCAGCGCTGGGTGCAAGGGGGATCGCTCCTCTGTTATTACAGCTCCTTGAAGCATTCCTTGGAAAGGTAAGGCACTCCTTTAGGAATCAGGGAGCCTGCCTGGTGAACTAACCTGTAAGTCAGAGTGCAGGCAAAATGCCTATTAAATGAAATTGATTGAGCTTCGCTTGGTCAGGCCCAGGTGAAGCCAAGGAGCCTGCTAGTTAGATGGAGAGAAAGCTCCGCATGGTTGGGCAGGGAGTTCCCGAGTACTGAGGAAGCCTAGGCGCCACCCATAAGGCAAATGCAAAAGTGATCGCAGGGTTGGCAACAGAGGAAAAAGTAAAAGGGTATAAAAAGCGGGCCCATATAAAGGAAATAAGGTACCTTACTGGTAAAGGTTAAAATTTAAGTTCTAAGTATATAGAACTAAAGTATTGGATAAATGGTGTATTGAACTTTGTGGTTTATATTTGAAGGTTGTATTTTGGATCTGTGTATAAATGTGAGTTAACGAGACATACAATTGCGCACGAAGCAAGTGTGGAGGTTACGTTTCTGGTAGATACAGGAGTAATGTTCTCAGCGTTGAATAAACAAAAAGGGAAAATTAGAACTAAAACAGCAAATATAGTTGGAGCCACAGGGAATGAGGAAAACCGGCTATTTTTACAACCCTTGAATTTGCAATTTAGAAACAAAATTATAACTCATGAATTCTTGTACGTTCCAGAATGTCCAATACCCTTAATGGGAAGGGATTTGTTATCAAATTAAATGCAGAAATTGTTTTCGAAAACAAGGAATTGTTAAAAATACCGGAATCAGAAACAGGAAAAATTCTAATGACAGAAGAAAAAACAAAGATACAAGAAATTCCCCCCAGACGGTGAGTTGGGACTGTCTTCCAGGCCTCCTCGGGGTGGGGTCACTCCCATTTACCTGGCTAGGGCAGAGAGAGGGGACCATCTTCAGGTGTGAGTTGTCTTCCCGATTCTCTTCCTTTTGGGACGCCAGGGAGCTACTCCACCAGTCTATTTCTTGCTCACAATCCCTGATCGCTCTCAGTCTTTCGTTCTCTTCCTTTAGTTCTACTACCAAAGCAAGCAGATCATCGACCTGCTCACACCTCACACAGGTTAGGTGCTTGCCTCTTTTCTCTGGCAACTGCAGACTCTGGCATTCCCTGCAGCCTGAGACCTGAACCGCAGCATCTCTAGGAAGGCCCTCTGTCGGGGTTGCCCCAGATTTGAAGGGGGAACCTCTCCGCCTGGTGGAGACCATGGTTCAACAGTCTGAACGCAGAGCAGACAGGAATCCCTTGGTTCGACCTGCGTACCCTGTGAGCACTAGCCAGTCCGCTCAGTTTACCCTGTGAGCCAGAAGGGTGGGCTTACCCTGCCTGCTAGAATGGCCCTGCAAACTGCTGTGCCACGCCCTGTTTGCCCGTTCTGGTCGCAGTGCTCCTGGTCCCTAGCACTCCCATAGGCCCCTCTTGTATGGAGAGGTATAATTGCTGTCATCCTTAGCTCCGCCCCCGATGAGTCACCGCTCCGGGCAGTGCACGGGATGAGCAATGGCTGTTGATGGGTGCTAATGGCCGCTGATGGATGCACCCGCTGCCTCTCTCCTTTTGATCTTTGGTGCTTTTAGTTAGTTGCCCTCGTGGATCTATGCCCGGGGGTCGCTGCTTGCAGAAAGGGGTCCCTCGACAGAGTCTCTCGCTTCAGAGCCCTTCTCCCCAGCAGCATATCTGCTTCCTGTCAAGGACAACTCCACTTCTTTCAGCAGCACTAGCATTTAAAGCAGACAGTTGGGCTCCAGTATCTACCAAAAATGTGACAGAAGTCTTGAAAGGACCGAGAGGGAAAGTTACTAATAGATCTCCCTGCTCGTTTTCTGTGAACCTCCTAAAGTACACCCAGTGGCTGTCCCCTGGCTCACTTACTGGGGACAGCACAGGAAGTTTCCCAACTGGAAAGAGCTGGTGAGTCCCTCCCTAGGGGCCGTTGGAATCGCTGATCCTTGAGATACAGAGACCCCAATCGCCCCGGAATTGTGGAGGTGATTACAGACTGGCCAGAAGGCAAAGACTTTGGGATGTCACCAGAGGATGAGGAGGTAACACGCGCAGAAGAAGCTCCACCATATAACCAATTGCCAGAAAATGAAAAGCAGTATGCCCTGTTCACTGATGGATCTTGTTGCATTGTGGCTAAGCATCGGAAATGGAAAGCTGCTGTATGGAGTCCTATGAGGCAAGAAGCAGAAGCCACTGAAGGAAAAGGTGAATCAAGCCAATTTGCTGAGGTAAAGGCTATCCAATTAGCCCTGGACATTGCTGAGAGAGAAGTGGCCTATGCTATATCTTTCTACTGACTCATGGATGGTAGCTAATGCCTTGTGGGGGTGGTTGCAGCAGTGGAAAAAGAACAATTGGCAGCGTAGAGGCAAACCCATATGGGCTGCTTACTTATGGCAAGATATTGCTACCCGATTGGAGAAGCTTACCGTAAAGGTACGTCATGTGAACGCCCATGTACCTAGGAGTCGGGCCATGGAGGAACATGAAAACAACCAGCAGGCCGATAAGGCTGCTAAGATTGAAGTGGCCCAGGTAGATTTGGACTGGCAACATAACGGTGAGTTATTCCTAGCCCGATGGGCTCAAGATACCTCAGGTCATCAAGGAAGAGATGCAACATATAGATGGGCTCGAGATCGAGGGGTGGACTTAACCATGGATGCTATTGCACAGGTTATCCATGAATATGAGACATGTGCCGCAATCAAGCAGGCTAAGCGGCTAAAGCCCCTCTGGTATAGAGGACGGTGGATGAAATATAAATATGGGGAGGCTTGGCAGGTTGATTACATCACTCTCCCACAAACTCGCCATGGTAAACGGTACGTACTTACAATGGTCGAGGCATCAACTGGCTGGTTGGAGACATATCCTGTACCCCATGCCACTGCCCGGAATACAATTCTGGGTCTGGAGAGGCAAGTCCTAAGGCGACACGGCACCCCAGAAAGAATTGAGTCAGACAATGAGACTCATTTCCGAAATACTCTCATAGACACTTGGGCCAATGAACATGGCATTGAGTGGGTGTACCACATTCCTTATCATGCACCCGCCTCTGGGAAAATTGAACACTACAATGGGCTTTTAAAGACTACACTGAAAGCAATGGGTGGTGGAACATTTAAACATTGGGATACACATTTAGCAGAAGCTACGTGGTTAGTTAACTCTAGGGGATCTACCAATCGGGCTGGTCCAGCCCAGTCAGAATTCTCACATACTGTAGAAGGTGACAGAGTCCCAGTAGTGCACATGAAGAGTATTTTGGGAAAGACAGTTTGGGTCATTCCTGCTGCAGGCAAAGGTAAACCTATATCTGGGATTGTTTTTGCTCATGGACCTGGTTGTACCTGGTGGGTAATGCAGAAGGATGGAGAAACTCGATGTGTACCTCAAGGGGATCTGATTTTGGGTGAGAATAGCCAATATCATGCTAAATAATTCACTACTGTTTTATTGTTGTTATAGATACTGTATGTTATACTAATGACAATTCGGCTAGGGTCATCAGTGCCGTGATGATGGAGCGAAGACCAGCCTCCCAAGAACTCTTTCTTTTCTCTTTTGTAATAAACACCTCTGACCCACGGACTATGAGCATGGATCATGCCAGGTGCAGTGTTCCAGAGCCCGAGATACAGCATTCAACGATCCAGTGGCACGTACGACTCTTCATACCCTGAGAGACTGTTGTGACAGAGGGACCAGTGGAGCCTGAGAATTGTGGACTGAATGAAACCGACAGACTCGGAGGAAACGTCCACAGACTGAATCTATACGCACATACATGTGTGTGCATGTGTACATGCATGTGTGTGCATGCGAGAGACTCCCTGGACCCAAAGAAGGTTGCTGGACCTGCTCATGATGTAAATGGTATGGAATAAGGGGTGGATAATGTCCTGGGTTCAGCCCAGCAGCAGGCTATGTTAGCCCTGAGAGTATTCCATACCAATTGCATCATGAATAGGCAGTCTGCCCCCCCCCCCCCCCCCCCCTTTGCAGGGGCGACTCCGGACCCGGGCACGGGAGGTTCCGGTCTGGGCAGACGCAGTGCCAGTTCCGGCTTCTCACTCTCTCTCTTGGATCGGCGTGGCAGGCAGTGGTGAGGGGGGTGCTCGGGGGTGCTGGGCTCGGGGAGTGCTGCGTTCGTGGCTCGGAATCTGAATCGGTTCGGGCACGGCTCAAATGACCTAGTGTGGTAACAGGTTTGCACTGTATATAATAGCACTGTAGTTAGTTGTTTTCATATTTTCTCCTGTTGTTTAGTAAACTATCCTTATCCCAACCCGAGGGCCTTTGTTTTTTTTTTCCTTGCTCGTAGCTCCTCGGTCTCCTCCATTCACCCATCCTCCACCTCTTAAAGAGGTAGGGGGCTTCTTTTCTGACCTTTGTGGCCCCAGCTTTCTGCTGAGGTTTAAACCACAACACCCTACCTGGAGTCTCTGGCAGAAAGTACAAGGGGAGGCAGTGGCCAAGCAGAGAGTATCTTGACCTGTTAGGTTGGCTAATGTAACCCATATGTTAACCTTAGGGAAAAATTAGTGGAAAGGGTTGGCTTTCACTACGGCCCCAAACAAGGACAAAAGGAATATCATGATGGTAGTTTTCAGGTGGGCGGCGAAGCGTCCGCGTCCGGTTCTTCAGCTGAGGTCGTCGTCAATGGTTCTCTAAAGGGTTTAACATTCTTCGCCGGGATCCACCGCGGACCACGTTCTGTGGAAACACAAGCATAACCCCTCCCCCAGGTAACAAGTGGGTGAGGGCCTAAAATTTTTCCTGTTCCCAGATCCTTTATTAAAACTGGTGCCTTTTTTGATTCTGTAAATTCTTGGCACATACTAAAATGTCGAACAATAGGGGGATTTTGATCCATAAAGGAGCAATTTAAAAAATTGAAAACATATAATGCTTTCTGTAGTCTTTCTCCTGGGGTTGCCTTTCCCATTCCCCCTTTTTGTTTCTGTAAAATATTTTTTAAAGACTGGTGAGAGCGCTCGATAAGGGATTGGCCGGTAGGGGAATGAGGTATTCCTGTAATATGTGTAATGCCCTAGGTATTAAAAAAGGCTTGTAAAGTAGTAGAAATATATGCAGGTCCATTATCTGTTTTTATTTTTTGGGGTATTCCTAAGGTGGCAAAGGCCTGTAGAAAATGACATCTAGCATCGCGAGCCTTTTCTCCCGTATGACAGGAGGCATATAAGGCTCCAGAAAAAGTATCTATCGAGACACGTATATATTTTTGTCTTCCAAATTCTGAGTAATGTGTGACATCAGTTTGCCATAATTGTAACGCTTGCAGTCCTCGGGGGTTGATTCCACCCGCGACTGATGGGAAAGACACGCATTGGCAATTAGGACATGTGGCAATAATTTCTGTTGCCTGTTCTGTAGTGATATTGAAGGAGTGTTTTAATGCCCCGGTATTCTGGTGAAAAAAGGAATGGCTAAGTCTTGCTTGAGCAAAAAGATCTGGGAGGATTAGTGCCATAAGAGTTAATAGGTCAGCTTGTCTGTTTCCTTCTGCAATATAGCCTGGTAAAGTGGTATGTGATCGAACATGCATAATAAAATAAGGAGTTAGCCTGGAATCCAACAGGGCAATAAGTTCCTGTAACAGATCAAATAAAAGAGGGTTAGAAACATCTTTCAAAACAGCTGCTTCTGCGCATTGAACTATGCCGGCAACGTAGGCAGAATCAGTAATTATGTTAAGAGGTTCTGACCATTTGCGAAAAACACGTACAACTGCTGCAAGTTCTACAATTTGAGGTGAACCTGGTACTAGAGAAATATCCGAGTTCCATTTTTGGGTTTGTTGGTTCCATCAGATGATGACAGACTTGTGAGTTTTTCCGGATCCATCTGTAAACACTGTAAAAGCCTCCAAAGGCGTCTCACTTCTCTTTGGTCTCTGTGAAAGTTTGAAGTCAAGGTGTAAAAGTTTATGAGCTGGCAGGTGAAAAGAGATTTGTCCAGAGTAGTCAGCGAGAGCCATGGCAAAGGCGTCCAATTGATGGTATAGCCATGAAAGATAAGTTTTAACCACTGGCAGATATATGTGTGTAAAGTCAATTCCTGCCAGAGTTAGCAGTCGTTGTCGTGCTTTAAGGATCAGAGAGGCAAACATTTCATGTTGTGCAAACATAGTTTTTGAGGGTTGATGTGATAAAAATATCCACTCAATAATTAACAATGTGTCTTTCTGTGTAATATCCCATTGAAAGATGAGGGCATATGGCTGTCTTGTGGGATTTAAAATTGTTAGATAAAATGGAAGGTCTGGATCATAACGGTGTGCCTGTCTAGATTCAATAGCTTCAGTAACTTTTGTAATGGCCTTTTGAGAAGGTTCGTCCAATGTTCTTGGAGCACAAATGTTAGTGTCTCCTTTCAAAAGTTTGAAAAGAGGATCAAGATCAGAGTTTGTAATTCCTAATAAGGGGCGAACCCAATTTATGGTTCCCAGGAGTTTCTGCACATCATTTAAAGTAGCAATCTTTGTGTTTAGGTTAAGTGATTGGGGTGCTATGGTTTTTGATCGTATCAGCCAGCCCAAATATTTCCATGGGGATATTGATTGAATTTTTTCAGAGGCAACACAGAATCCAGCTGCATTTACAGCCTTGATGACAAGGGCTACGGCCTTCTGCATGTATTTTTCATGAGATGCAGCTACAAGGATGTCATCCATGTAATGGTATAGCAAAATAGCAGGCATAGATTTTCTGATTGGGCTTAAAATTTTTTCTATATACCATTGGCATATTGTTGGACTATTTTTCATTCCTTGTGGCAGCACGACCCAATGGAATCGGCGTAAAGGTTCCTGTACATTGACGCTTGGAATTGAAAAAGCAAATTTGGGTGCATCTTGAGGGTATAAAGGTACGTTAAAAAAGCAATCTTTTAGATCAATTACTGTAAGATGCCAATTTCGAGGTAACATAGTTGGTGAGGGGAGCCCCGGTTGAAGGGGTCCCATGTCTTCCATAGCATCATTGATTTTTCTAAGATCATGAAATAGGCGCCACTTGTCACTTGGTTTTTTGATAACAAAACCAGGAGAATTCCACGGACTAACAGAGGGTACCACATGGCCTTTTTGTAGTTGTTCTTCTACCAGGTCATTTAAAGCGCGAAGTTTCTCGATAGGAAGGGGCCATTGATCCACCCAAATAGGGGTATCTGTTTTCCATGTAATTTTCAGAGTGTCGCGCTCCTCAATGGAGCACACATTAAAATGTGTTTTTAATGTCACTCCCCATTGTGTTAGTATGTCACGTCCCCATAAAACCATTGGTATAGGTAAAACAAAAGGTTTAATTGTGGCTATGCGTCCCTCAGGGCCTTCAATAGTGACGGAGTGGAGGCTTTGTCGGCTTGTGCCGGTTCCTCCTACCCCCGCAAGGGCCTGAGGGGTGGAAGTCAAGGGCCAATGTGGGGGCCACTTTGCCTGTGAGATAACTAACATCAGCTCCAGTATCCAAGATTCCTTGCAAAAGATATCTTTGTCCGGACTGGGACAAAGTAGCTTTACACATGGGACGATGTTGGGATATGTTTTGTGTCCAATAAATTGAAGGGGTGCCTGTAGACCCAAAATTGCCCTCCCTAACGGGTAATAGTTCAGCTGTGGCAGGGTCCTTTTGTGGTCCCAAAAAGGGTACCAATTGAGCAATTCGGCTACCTGCTGGAATAGTACAAGGGGGAAAAGGAGTCCAAGCCATTATTGCGATGTTACCCACCGCGTCTGCATCCACCACTCCAGTGAGTACGAAAAGTCCCGTAAGTGTGGTAGAAGACCTACCAATGATTAGGGCGTTTTGTTTTCCCAGAGTAGAGCTGTCACTAGTGGTGGGCAGCAGGTGGACCGTGAAATCAAGTAATGTTACTGTGTGGGCGGTTGCCAAGTCCAGTCCGGCACTGCCTGCGGTTGCTGGACATAGACCTGTGGAGTTAGTTGTGTCTGGGCTCCCCCTCGTGGTGTAATTGCATTTTGGGGAATTTGTTTCTGCACGCACCGCTGATTCGCGCTTCGTGGCTTGTTTCCCTGGAGGGGCCGCCCTTGGGCATTATATTTCGAGTGGCATTGGCTTGCATAATGTCGCCCTTTCTGGCATTTGGGACAGACGTTTGGGTTTTTTGTCTGTGCCTGTGGCTTTGTCGGGCAATCTTTTTTAAGATGCCCGGGCTTTCTGCAGTTAAAGCAGATAGGGAAGATTTTCATAGCGGCGAAAGCGGCAGCCATAGCTTCAAATTTATGGGCCACTGTCCCTATACGGTTGCATGCCTCAACCATTTCAACTAGAGTAGGGATTTTATTTGGTAGAGCCTGTAAGACTTGTTTGCAGTCTGCATTAGCATTCTCCACGGATAGTTTTAAAAGTAATATTTCTCTTGCCTCCATGTTTTCAATCTGTTTTTCTAATGCCAGTCTCAGTCTATCTACAAATTGCATATAAGACTCACGGTGTTCCTGCACTATAGCAGTAAAAGCCTTTTGTGGTTTTTGAGAATCGGGAGTCTTTAAAAGTGCCTTTTTTGCTTCCTCGCGTACAGCTTTTAAAGCTTCCCTCGGGATATCTCTGGTTTGCGCTACGGGGTCGGCATATGGCCCCGTCCCCATTAAATGTTCCAAAGTTAATGCAGCCATATTAGCATCAGCATGTCCTATATAGGTAGTCAAAAGGGTTTGTAACCCCTGCCTCCATTGAGATTCCCACAATGTGTATTGTATAGGTGTACAAAGCAATTGTGCGAGACATTTTAGATCATGGGGTGTCATAATATAGGTATCGAAAACAGACGATAACATACTGATAAAGTAGGGAGAAGAAAGACCGTGATCCATAGCTGTACGACGCAGTTCCTTAATTACAGAGAAAAACAGAGGTTCCCACTGAGCCCCGCGCCCCTGATACATGACCGGTGCTACAATACTTTGTGCCACCTCCAAGTCCCCCTCCCTTAATGCTTGCCGTTTTATTTGGCTCCATACGTTATGTGGGTCAGGGGGGAATAAATCAGGTTCATCTTCCGGGTCTATAGGACCAGGATCAAAGGGTTCATCTTCAGGAGGGTAATTTACCGATACCCTTTTGTTTGAAGATGGTTCAGTTTTTGAGGAAGGAGGCAGCTCCGGTGGGGCTGAAGGAAGGACAGGGGAATCCTCCCCATCAGAATTATTTTCGGGCAATAAATTCGCTTTGTTTGAGTGTTCTTGTTCCTTTAGAACTTCGAAAATAATCCTCCACCAAGGGAGCAGTTTTTGTGCTTGGGGGTCGCCCTTTGTGGCTTCGTCCCATAGTTTAACGCCCACAGCGTCCCATATCTTTGTTGTAAAAATATTCGATGCAGTGACGGTAGGAATCTTAACTTGGTCTCATTTCAACGTGCATTTAAGATCATGGCCCGATATAGTCTTATCATGTTTTGCTAATAAAGTTTTCATAAGTTCATAAACGTCCCTTTCTATGGGGGTCGAAACTTGCCCTCCCATTTCGATTACCCGCAGCTCACCTCTTTCTGTTGAGGTATTGTCGGCCGGTTCCTGCTTCCTTTCAGCAGCTTAATCTCGTAGTTCTGTGGGAGTTGCGACCAGCTGCCAGATAGGCAGTTATTCGCTCCAAGCTCGTCCGTTCCTTTTGGATCAAATCACGTTGGGGTCACCATTTGTCGCAATTGAGGGACGGGACACTTGCTTAATGTAAGCAAAGCGATCGCTTTATTGTACGCACACAATAGTTTATATAGTTTCTAGTTACACAAGAACAAAGTGTGTCTAACATTGATTGTTTAACGTGGTTAATGTAAAATCGTCTCATAGCTATCTATAAGTCATAAATGTTGCTAGGGGTCTGCGTTATCCTTGCCCTTGTCCTGCAGCTTCTTAGTTACACAATAACCTCGGCAGAATGTTTCTGTCTCACGATGTCCTATGTCTCCTGCTTATCAGGTCACAATGGAGTGTTTCTGTCTCCTTGCTTATCAGGTCTCCCACAGCTTTCGTCCGACCAAGGTGATCAGATCTTGGTCACATTTATTGTGTAACCCTTCGGGTGCAGAACCATCGTTTGCTTTTCCCACAGAACCCTATCCTTGCGCAGGCTCACTTTGCCTTTTGTTGATGTTTATTGCATTTAAAAGGGTGGAGACTTCTGGGCTTCATACAATGGTTTGGTTATTAGACCATAATGCATGATCCAAGGCCAACACCATCCTGCCATTCCCAGAAATGCTCTCAGTTCACATACAGTCCGAGGCTCTGGAATACCACAAATTGCCTCTTTTTGGTCTGTCCCCAGCCTCTGTTGTCCTTGTGACATTTCAAAACCCAGATAGATTACAGTTTGGTTTGCTATTTGGGCTTTCTTCTTGGATACCTTGTACTCATTAAGTCCCCAAAAGGTTAAAAACTTCAACGGTTACCTGTATCCAGGCTGACTTCGGTAGCTATTAGAATACCATCCACGTATTGCAAAAGCAGCTGTTCTGGTCGCACAGTCACTGTTTTCTCGCCTGTCCGGATCTCCAATTCCTTTGCTGGTTGGCTGCCAAAGTTGGTCGGACTGTTTTAAATCCTTGGGGTAGCCATGTCCATGTCAGTTGTATCTTGTGCCCTGTTTGTGGGCTCTCCCACTCAAAAGTAAATAATTTACAACTCTTTTTCCAGGGGTATGAAAAAGAAAGCATCTTTTAAATCAAGCACTGTAAACCATTGGTAACTTTCTTTCAGAGCAGTTAACAATGTATTGGGATTTGCTACTACTGGGTGTATGTCTTTTACAATTTGATTTATAGCTCTTAAGTCCTGTATCAATCTGGACTCACCATTTCGCTTTCGTACTCAAAAAATAGGTGTGTTATATTCTGATTCACACTCTTCTAAAATCTTATATTCCAAATATTTATCAATCAGCTTTTTAATTCCCCGTTTAGTCTCAGGTTTAATTGGGTATTATTTAATCCTAACTGGTTTTTCATTTTCCTTCAATTCGATTTTTACTGGCTGTGCTAATTTAGATTTTCCTGCAATATCAGTTTCCCATACCATAGGGACCACTGCGTAGCTTACTTACGGGGGGGATTTCTTGTACCTTTGGCTTTTCCTTCAACATTAAAATTTCATCTGTCTTTGATTCAGGTATTTTTAATAATAATTCTCTATTTTCAAAAATAATTTATGTATTCAATTTAGATAATAGATCCATTCCCACTAAGGGTGTTGAACTTTCTGCAATGTACAGGAATTCAAGACTTAAAATTTTGTTTCCAAATTGCAAATTTGAGGTTGTAAGAATGGCCAGTTTTCCCTTTCCCTGTGGTTCCCACTCTATTTGCCATTTTAATTCTGATTTTCCCTTTTGTTTATTCAACACTGAGAACTGACACTGAGAACGTTGCTCCTGTATACACCAGAAATGTAACCTGTTTCCCTTTTTTCTTTGTTTTTTTTAAACTTATTTTAAATCTTCCATGCTCAGCGGAAGGTACAACAGGTATCCTCGGGGCAGTGGTAGCAATATCTAATTCTGTCAATTCCTTTTAATGCCAAATGTTTACAGCACATTTTAGTAGAGTTACATGCAGAGCAACGTTCTTGAACCTTTTTGTCTTTGATCATAAGAGAAATTTCTTGGTTAATTGATTTACATTCCTTTGCCACTCTGATTTTTCTCTTAAGTAAAAGAATAAATCCACATACGGGACCTCATCCCATTTTCCTTTCCCGTTTACAAAACAATATTAACTGCAGAATAGTATTACAGTTAAGGGTTTCATTCAGAAGTCACTTTTTGCTGTTTAATTTATACAACGGCCACTCATGATTGCAATATTCAATGAGCTGACTTTCAAGAAAATTATTGTGCAGTTCCTTCCAATGTGCCAAAAGGCAGATTAAGGGAGAACCCCTTGGTACTGGACCTTGTGTCCCCCCCAAACAGATTTGAAAATTTTAGTGCCATTGCAAGTCCTCTGGTGGTCGTCCATAGTCTTCCTCACTGTGTCCGCAAGTGAACCCTATACTTGCGCAGGCTCACTTTGTCTTTGGCTGCTGTTTCGTAATCATACCCAGTTTCTTCATATACTTATTGTTTTAACTCAAGGCCCATGACTGGTATCCATTGTTTTAATCCAAGGTCCATAGCAATAAAGACACAGCATTTTGTTCCTAACAGTTCTGTTCTAGTATACAGTATATTCTCTTACTATTACGGCTTACTAAAATCAAATATAATAAATTGTTTGTAACAGCTGGAGAGCTGTCAGGCAGAGAAGGACCTGGGGGTGTTGGTTGACTGCAGGCTGAATATGAGTCAGCAGTGTGCCCAGGTGGCCAGGAAAGCAAATAGCATCCTGGCTTGTATCAAAAATAGTGTGGCCAGTAGGTCTAGGGAGGTGATTGTGCCCTTGTACTCAGCATTGGTGAGATCGCACCTAGAGTACTGTGTCCAGTTCTGGGCTCCTCACCATAAGAAGGACATTGAGGTCCTCCAGTGAGTCCAGAGAAGGGCAACCAGGCTGGTGAAGGGGCTGGGGGGCAAATCATATGAGGAACTTGTCAGGGAGCTGGGGATGTTTAGTCTGGAGAAGAGGAGGCTGAGGGGAGACCTTATCACCACCTACAACTACCTGAAGGGAGGTTGTAGAGAGGTGGGCGATGGTCTCTTCAGCCAAGTAACAGGAGATAGGACAAGGGGAAATGGCAAGAAGCTGTGCCAGGGCAGGTTCAGATTATATATTAGAAAAAAAAAAATTTACTGAAAGAGTCATCGGGGCCTGGAACAGGCTGCCCAGGGAGGTGGTTGAGTCACCTTCACTGGATGTGTTTAAAAAAAGGGTAGATGAGGTACTTAGGGATATGGTTTAGCATAGGATGGGAACGGTGTGACTTGATGATCTTAAAGGTATTTTCCAAACTTGTGATTCTGCAGGGGGAGCATGAATGGTCTGACAGTTGCCATTCGCCCCTCTGGCCCCTCGATGACTATCACATCCTGGCTTTGTCTTGGGGCGGCAGCCCTGCCCACACCAGCCAAGGTGGCTGTAGACTGTATCAACGTCCAGGACATCAGCCAGGCTGTTGCAGCAATAATTATAACATAGGTACTGCTGTCCATGAGACCACATAGTGTAACAGTGGCCTTAAGTCGAGAATGCTGGAGTTTACAATTCAACATGGAGTGCTGTGATTGCAACTGTTGTACCCAGAAGATTTGAGGAGGTCCAGTAAAAGCAAACCCCCCAGTACCTCGAGCTCGCTTGGCAATGTTGGGTGGATTTGCCTTAAAGTAAATCAATTGTGCTATTCGGATACAACTAGGGATACAGCATGGCAGACTAGGTGTCCAAACCATTACTTTTACTTCCCCTTCATAATCAGCTTCAATGAGTCCTGGAATTACAAAGAGTCCTTGCAGAGGTCGATGATCTGCCTATCAACAAGGCACTCATTCCGTGGCCCAGAGGCCCTTTTACACACGTGGGGATGACTTTAACCTTAGTATCGCTTAATTATGTGTCGCAGGCAGTGGCCAGATCCACTCCGGCGCTTCTGCGGTACTGGCAGAGAGCTGATCGGCATTGTTGCAAGGTTCCCCAGGTGCATTTGTGTCGCAGTGTGGCCCTCGGGCGCGCTGGTGGCCGACTCACGCCACCCAGTGGTAAAGATAGTTATTGCATCGGGGTTAACAACATGAGTGATTAGTTTCCAGTCATGGGGCGTAAAAAATGCGCATTAGCAATGCCTTCTAACAGAGTCGTTGTGAACGGGGCGGTCAGTCCATGACTTGTCAGCTCTTCACCAACTGCCCCAGCGTGGGTCACTTCTCTGGGGTGCACTCATAAAATCATAGAATGTGTCTCAGTCTCTCAGGCCCAGACTGCTCCAGCCTGGTCCTCCCCAGAGTCATGAGCCACCCCCAGCAAACTTCTCTGGCGTGGTTTTCTCTGTCTCATATCTGTGTCTCTATCTCTCTCCATGGACTGCAAGTGCTGGCAGAAGCTTTCTCCAACACAGGTCACAGTGTCTTCTGTATGTCTCCACCTCCACCAGTGTGGGACCTCTCCACGGGCTGCAGGTGAGGTGTCCTCCTTTTCCATGAGCTGCAGAGGGACACCCGCTCCACCATGTTCTTCACCACGGGCGGCAGGGGCATCTTTCTTTCTGGCACATGGGGCACCTCCTCTCCCCTGCACTTCACTGACCTTGGTGCCTGCCTATCATCCTTACTCCCAAACACAGCACTACACCAGCTGCTAGAAGGAAGATTAACTCTATCCTAGCCAAAACCAGGACATTATCCACCCCTTACTCCATACCATTTATGTTGTGCTCTATATATTAGTGGGATGGGTAGCTGCCCACCAAGGAGGGGACCATCCAGCCCACCTCAAGAATAATCAAGTAGACTCTCTCACTCGTCTAGCTATTTTAGCTGAAGAATAAGAAAAAGGAGAAGAGGAGAAATGGGGACATCTGTTAGAGTGGCTGTACCATCCATCCAGTGGTTGCTTCCACCACTGTAAATACATAGCACTTGCCCTGGAGGGCTTGTGGGAGTGTGATGTAATCAATATGCCAGGCCTCCCCACATTTATATTTCAGCCTCTGTCCTCCATACCAGAGAGACTTAACCTGCTTGGCTTGCTTGATTGCACCACAAGTCTCACATTCATAGATGACCTGTGAGATAGCGTCCATGGTCAGGTCCACCCCTCAATTCCAAGCCCATTTATATATGTTTCATTCCTTCCTTGATGGCCTGAGGTGTCATGGACTGATCCAGCTATAAACAATTCATCCCTATGTTGGTGGTCAAGATCTATCTGGTCCACTTCAATCCTAGCAGCCTGATCCACTTGTTGGTTCTTATGATATTTCTCCATGGCCCAACTCTTGGTTACATGAGCATCCACATAATGTACTTTTACAACCAGCTTCTATAGCCAGGCAGCAATATCTTGCTGCAGTGGGGCAGCCCATGTGGGGTTGCACCTGTGCTGCCAATTGCTCTGCTTACATTGTCGTAACCTTCCCCAGAGAATATTTGCCACCATCCATGAATCACTGTAAAGGTAGAGCATTGGCCACTTTCTCTTTCAGCAATTTCTAGAGCTAACTTGATGGCTTTCACCTCTGCAAAATGGCTTGACTCACATTTTCCTTCAGCAGCTACTTTGACTTCCCATGTAGGACTCTATACAGACACTTTCTACCACGGATGCTTTCCTACAATGTGAGAAGACCCATCAGTGAACAGGGCATACTGCTTCTCATTCTCCAGTAGTTTGTTGTATGGTGGAGATTCTTCAGTATGTATCACCTCCTCCACTGAGGACACCAAAATCTTTGCCTCCAGAATTCCTGGGCAATTCGGGTTTCCTATTTGAGCCCACTGTGCAATCAGCGCACCCCAGTGTCTCCACGTAGCATTAGGTGCATGATGTGTAGAGACCCTTCCTTTGAACATCCATCCCAGCACAGGCGGTCAGGATGCCAGGAGGAGCTGGGCTTCAGTACAAATCACTTCTATAGGAGATCAAAATCCTTCAAATACTGCCAATATTTCCTTTTCAGTTGGAGTTTAGTGGACCTTGAGTCCTGTGTAGCCCTGATTCAAAACACCGGGGGTCGACCTCAATTATCCCCTGATGCTTTCTGCCAGAGTCTCCAGGTAGGGCCATTCTCCCCGGCTGTGGTGTAGAGCACATTTTTTAACAACTGGTCCAACCTGGACTGGCCCAAGGACTACCGCGTCAACTATTTCCTTTTTAATTTGTTCAAAGGCTTGTTCTGCTCAAGGTCCTAATGGAAATCGTTCTTCTTATGGATCACTTGATAGAGAGGGTTTACTATCAGATTGCACATTGGAATAGACGTCCTCCAAGATCCCACAATGCCTAAGAAAGCTTGTGGGGTTTTTTTGTTAGACTGTGAAGACATACCTGTTCTTTTCTTCATCACATCCATTTGAATCTGACAACACCCATCTTTCCCTTTTATTCCTAAAAACTGTATCTCCCGTGCAGGTCCCTTGTCCTTTGCTTTATGGAAAAACCAGCTTTAAGGAGGATTTGGACTATCCCTGTGTTGTGGTTTAAAGCTCAGCGGAAAAGCTGGGGCCACAAAGGTTAGAAAAAGAAGCCCCCTGCCTCTTTAAGAGGTGGGGGATGGGCGAATGGAGGGAACCGAGGAGCTGCGAGCAAGGAAAAAAAAACCAAAGGCCCGCGGGTTGGGATAAGGGTAGTTTACTAAACAACAGGAGAAAATATGAAAACAACTAACTACAGTTCTATTATATACAGTGCAAACCTCTCACCCCACTATGTAATTTGAGCTGTGCCCGAACCGATTCAGATTCAGAGCCCCAAACGCGGCACTCCCGACCGGAGGTCCAGAGCCCAGCATCCCAGAGCACCCCCCTCACCACCGCCTGCAGCGCCGATCCAAAAGAGAGAGCGAGAAAGGAACCCGGAACTGGCACTGCGCCTGCCCAGACCGGAACTTCCCGTGTCCGGGTCCGGAGCAGTTTCTGATGGGTCCGGAGTCTCCCCCAGAACTGGCACTGCGCCTGCCCAGACTGGAACCTCCCGTGCCTGGGCCCGGAGTCGCCCCTGCAAAGGGGGGGGGGGGGGGGGGGGGGGGGGGCAGACTGCCTGATCATGATGCAATTGGTATGGAATACTCTCAGGGCTAACATAGCCTGTTGCTGGGATGAACCCAGGACATTATCCATGCCTTATTCCATACCATTTACATCATGAGCAGGTCCAGCAATCTTCTTTGGGTCCAGGGAGTCTCTCGCATCCACACACATGCATGTACACATGCACACACATGTATGTGCGTATAGATTCCTTCAGTCTGTGGACCGTCCCCCCGAGTCCGTCAGTTTCATTCAGTCCACAATTCTCAGGCTCCACTGGTCCCTCTGTCACAACAGTCTCTCAGGGTATGAAGACTCATACGAATGATCGTTGAATGCTGTATCTCGGGCTCTCGAACACTGCACCTGGCATGATCCATGCTCATAGTCCGTGGGTCAGAGGTGTTTATTACAAAAGAGAAAAGAAAGAGTTCTTGGGAGGCTGATCCTTGCTCCATCATCACAGCACCGATGACCCTGGCTGTAATGTCATTAGTATAACATACAGTATCTATAACAACAGTAAAACAGTAGTGAATTATTTAGCATGATATTGGCTATTCTCACCCAAAATCAGATCCCCTTGAGGTACACATCGAGTTTCTCCATCCTTCTGCATTACCCACCAGGTACAACCCGGTCTAGAGCAAATCAATCCCAGATATGGGTTTACCTTTGCCTGCAGCAGGAATGATACAAACTGTCTTTCCCAAAATACTTTTCATGTGCACTACTGGGACTCTGTCACCTTCTACAGTATGTGAGAATTCTGACTGGGCTGGACCAGCCCGATTGGTAGATCCCCTAGAGTTAACTAACCACGTAGCTTCAGCTAAATGTGTATCCCAGTGTTTAAATGTTCCACCACCCATTGCTTTCAGTGTAGTCTTTAAAAGCCCATTGTAGTGTTCAATTTTCCCAGAGGCGGGTGCATGATAAGGAATGTGGTACACCCACTCAATGCCATGCTCTTTGGCCCAAGTGTCTATGAGAGTATTTCGGAAATGAGTCCCATTATCTGACTCAATTCTTTCTGAGGTGCCGTGTCACCATAGGACTTGCCTCTCCAGGCCCAGAATTGTATTCCGGGCAGTGGCATGGGGTACAGGATATGTCTCCAACCAGCCAGTTGATGCCTCTACCATTGTAAGTACGTACCGTTTAGCTTGGCGAGTCTGTGGGAGAGTGATGTAATCAACCTGCCAAGCCTCCCCATATTTATATTTCATCCACCGTCCTCTATACCAGAGGGGCTTTAACTGCTTAGCTTGCTTGATTGCGGCACATGTGTTGTGGTTTAACCTCAGCGGAAAGCTGGGGCCACAAAGGTCAGAAAAAGAAGCCCCCCTACCACTTTAAGAGGTGGAGGATGGGCGAACGGAGCTAATCGAGGGGCTGCAGAGCCAGAGGAAAAAAAAAACCACGGCCTGCAGAGTTGGGATAAGGATAGTTTACTAAACAACAGGGAAAAGTATGAAAACAACTAGCTACAGTGCTATTATATACAGTGCAAACCTCTCCCCACACTATGTCATTTGAGCCGTGCCCGAACCGATTGAGATTCAGATTCAGATTCAGACTGCCGAACGCAGCAGTCCCCGAGCCTAGCACCCCCGAGCACCCCCCTCACCACCGCCTGCCACGCCGATCCCAAAAGAGAGAGCGAGAAGCCGGAACGCCCACACGCCTGCTGAGACCGGGACTTCCCGTGCCCGGAGCAGTTCTGATAGGTCCGGAGTCTCCCCCGGAACTGGCACTGCGCCTGCCCAGACCGGGACTTCCCATGCCCGGGTACGGAGTCGCCCCTGCAAAGGGGGGGGCAGCCTGCCCGATCGTGATTCAATTGGTATGGAATACTCCCAGAGCTAACATAGCCTGCTGATGGGCTGAACCCAGGACAACATGTCTCACATTCATGGATAACTTGTGCAATAGCATCCATGTTTAAGTCAACCCCTCGATCTCAAGCCCATCTATATGTTACATCTCTTCCTTGATGACCTGAAGTATCATGAGCCCATCGGGCTTGGAATAACTCACCCTTATGTTGCCAGTCCAAATCTACCTGGGCCACTTCAATCTTAGCAGTCTTATCTGCCTGATATTTGTTTTCATGTTCTTCCATGGCCCGACTCCTAGGTACATGGGCGTTCACATGATGTACCTTTACAGTAAACTTCTCTAATTGAGTAACAATATCTTGCCATAAGTCAGCAGCCCATATGGGTTTGCCTCTACGCTGCCAATTGTTCTTTTTCCACTGCTGCAACAGCCCCCATAGGGCATTAGCTACCATCCATGAGTCAGTATAAAGATATAGCATAGGCCACTCCTCCATCTCAGAAATGTCCAGGGCTAATTGGATAGCCTTTACCTCAGCAAATTGGCTTGATTCACCTTTTCCTTCAGTGGCTTCTGCTACTTGCCTCACAGGACTCCATACAGCAGCTTTCCATTTCCGATGCTTAGCCACAATGCGAAACGTTCCATCAGTGAACAGGGCATACTGCTTTTCATTTTCTGGCAATTGGTTATATGGTGGAGCTTCTTCTGCGCGTGTTACCTCCTCATCCTCTGGTGACATCCCAAAGTCTTTGCCTTCTGGCCAGTCTGTAATCACCTCCACAATTCCTGGCAATTGGGGTTTCCTATTCAAGCTCGTTGTGTAATTAGTGCAACCCACTTGCTCCATGTAGCTTTAGTCGCATGGTGTGTGGAAGGGACCTTCCCTTTAAACATACAGCCCAGCACCGGCAGTCGGGGTGCTAGGAAAAGCTGAGCTTCAGTTCCAATTACCTCTGAAGCAGCTCGAACCCCTTCGTAGGCGGCCAGTATTTCCTTTTCTGTTGGAGTGTAATTGGCCTCAGATCCTTTGTAGGCCCGACTCCAAAACCCTAACGGTCGCCCTTGAGTCTCCCCTTGTGTTTTCTGCCAGAGACTCCAGGTAGGACCATTGTCACCAGCTGCGGTATAGAGCACATTTTTAATATCTGTCCCTGTACGGACAGTTCCAAGGGCTACTGCATGGACTATTTCGCGTTTGATCTGCTCAAAGGCTTGCTGCTGCTCAGGGCCCCATTCAAAATTATTTTTCTTCCGAGTTACGTAGTAGAGTGGGCTCACAATGAGACTATAGTTTGGGATATGCATTCTCCAAAATCCTATAACACCTAAGAAAGCTTGTGTTTCCTTTTTGTTATTTGGTTGGGACATAGCTGCAATCTTATTAATAACGTCCATTGGGATCTGACGACGCCCATCCTGCCATCTTATTCCTAAAAACTGGATTTCTCGCTTAGGCCCCTTGACTTTACTTTGTTTTATAGTAAAACCAGCTTCTAGCAGGATTTGAGTTATCCTTTCTCCTTTTTCAAAAACTTCCTTTGCTGTATCGCCCCATACAATGATGTCATCGATATACTGCAGGTGCTCTGGGGCTCCACCCTTTTCTAATGTACTCTGGATTAGTCCATGGCAGATGGTGGGGCTGTGTTTCCACCCCTGGGGCAGACGATTCCATGTGTATTGGACACCTCTCCAAGTGAAAGCAAACTGTGGTCGGCACTCTGGTGCCAGTGGGATTGATAAGAAAGCATTTGCAACGTCAGTTGTGGCATACCACCAGGCTGCCTTTGATTCCAGTTCATACTGGAGCTCTAGCATGTCCAGCACAGCAGCACTCATATTTGGAGTGACTTCATTTAGGGCACGATAATCTACTGTCAGCCTTCACTCTCCATCGGACTTTCGCACTGGCCATATGGGACTGTTAAATGGTGAGTGGGTTCGGCCGATCACTCCCTGACTTTCCAGTTCACGAATCAGTTTATGGATGGGGATCAAAGAATCTCGGTTTGTACGATATTGCCGCCTGTGCACTGTCGTCGTAGCGATTGGCACTCGCTATTCTTCGACCTTCAACAACCCCACAACAGGTGGATCTTCCGAAAGTCCAGGCAAGGCACACAACTGTTCAGTTTCATCTGTCTCTAAAGCAGCTATTCCAAAAGCCCATCGGTATCCTTTCGGGTCTTTAAAATACCCTCTATGGAGATATTCCATGCCTAAAATGCACGGAGCTTCTGGGCCAGTCACAATGGGGTGTTTCTCCCAGTCCTTTCCAGTTAGGCTCACCTCAGCCTCTAGCACAGTCAACTGTTGAGAGCCCCCTGTGACTCCAGAAATGTAAACAGGTTATGTCCCTTCATAATTTGATGGCATTAGAGTACACTGGGCACCAGTATCCACTAGAGCCTCATACTCTTGTGGGTCTGATGTTCCAGGCCATCGGATCCACACAGTCTAATAAGTCAGATTATCCCTCCCCTCCACCTGACTGGAGGCAGGGCTCCTCTATTGCTCCTGGATTGAAACTGGTGCAACCTTCCTCCTGGCAGAACCTCGTGCACTTGCTCTACCTTGCAACTCATTTAC
This sequence comes from Laterallus jamaicensis coturniculus, assembly GCA_022605575.1. Taxonomy (NCBI): domain Eukaryota; kingdom Metazoa; phylum Chordata; class Aves; order Gruiformes; family Rallidae; genus Laterallus; species Laterallus jamaicensis. The sequence continues at coordinate 206,940 of JAKCOX010000255.1, forward strand.
TCGTGCTTGAAGGGCTGAAGTGGGCTTCTTATCCCACTTTCTCATGTCTTCTCCATGATCACGCAGGTAAAACCACAGTGTGGCTCATGGTGTGGCTTGTGGTGTGGCTCATGGGGTGTACCTGCTGTGTTCTCTCTCTTGGGATGATGAGCGACTTTTCCGGGTTGCTGCAACATCGCTCCATACAGGCTGGGAGTCAACCATGTGGTCGTCAAGTTTAAGTTTAACCAGTTGCTCTACTGCTGCAATGACAGAGCGTGCAATGTTGTCTTGATAAGTCCGGAGTCGGCGGGTCACTTCATATACAGTTGGTGGAAACATCTCGTATTCCATCACTGCCAGAGAATTTGTGTGCCCTGATGGTGCACTTCGTATGACCTTATGCCACATGTCTGGGGTGCATCGGACATCATCAGGATCATCAGGGAGCCTTGTGTTGTCCGAATCATAATAAATCAACTCTCGTACAGCTAATTCTCTCAGGAACTGGATAACTGTCTCTATGCTGTCGCTCTTGGGTCTCTGACAGGTAATATATTCCTTTATGGGATATCTTTCCCGCACACTTGACAGCAATCGCCTCCAAAGGCTGAGGACTTGTGACCCCTCCCCAAGTGCCTTATCAATACCTCCTTCTCTAGCCAGGGATCCCAACTGCCTGGCCTCCCTGCCGTCTAATTCCAGACTATTGGCCCTGCTATCCCAGCATCTGAGCAACCAAGTGATAATGTGCTCACTTGGGCGGCGGCCAAAATCTTTCCGCACCTCACGCAGTTCACTCAGGGTCAGGGATCGGGTAACAATCTCTGGTTCTACTACATCCTGATCTGCTCAAGATGGCTTTGCCCCATTCTTACTTTTCTGAGATGGCCCTGCTCCATTCTGTCCTTTCCAGGATGGCCCTGGTTTTTCATCATCATCCTCATCCGGCCATTCTTGAGATAATGTTTTTTCACCATCATCCTCATCCTGACATTCTTGCGATGGCGCCGGTTGTTCACCATCATCATCTGGCACTATGTGAACTAACTTCTTGGTGTGTTTCCTCTTTTGAATGGGAGCCACAGACTTTGGTGTGGGTTGTCCAAGGTCTGTTGTAGAGGTTACAGTATCTGCAGTATGTACTAGTCTATTTCCTTTTTCTCCCTGACAGTGCTGACAGCATTGGCAGTGCTGACACCTCTCTTGAATGGAAGCAACAGACATTGGTGTGGGTTGATTCTCTGAACTATGGGCAAGGTCTATTGTAGTGGTTGCAATATCTGCAGTATTTACTAGGCTATTTCCCCTTTCTCCGTGACAGCGCTGACACCCCTTTTAAATGGGAGCAACAGACATTGGGGCGGGTTGATTCTCTGAATTATGAGCAAAGTCTATTATGGAGGTTGCAATATCTGCGGTATGTACTAGTCTATTTCCCCTTTCTCCCTGACAGCGCTGACACCCCTTTTGAATGGGAGCAACAGACATTGGTGTGGGTTGGCCAAGGTCTTTTGTAGATGTTGCAATATCTGCAGTATGTACTAGGCTATTTCCCCTTTCTCCATGACAGCGCTGACACCCCTTTTAAATGGGAGCAACAGACATTGGGGCGGGTTGATTCTCTGAATTATGAGCAAAGTCTATTATGGAGGTTGCAATATCTGCGGTATGTACTAGTCTTTTTCCCCTTTCTCCCTGAAAGCGCTGACACCCCTTTTGAATGGGAGCAACAGACATTGGTGTGGGTTGATTCTCCGAATTAGGGGCAAGGTCTATTGTGGAGGTTGCAGCATCTGCAGTATTCGCCAATCCATTTCCTCTTTCCCCCGACAGTGCTGATGGTCTGAATTAGGGGCAAAATCTATTGTAGAGATTGCAGCATCTGCAGTATTCGCCAATCCATTTCCTCTTTTCCCCTGACAGTGCTGATGGTCTGGATTATGGGCAATGTCTATTGTAGAGGTTGCAGCATCTGCAGTATTCGCTAATCCATTTCCTCTTTCCCCCGACAGTGCTGATGGTCTGGATTATGGGCAATGTCTATTGTAGAGGTTGCAGCATCTGCAGTATTCGCTAATCCATTTCCTCTTTCCCCCTGACAGTGCTGATGGTCTGGATTATGGGCAATGTCTACTGTAGGGGTTGCAGTAGCTGCAGTATTCGCCAATCCATTTCCTTGTTCCCCTTGTCAGTGCTGATGGTCTGGACTATGGGCAGTGTCTACTGTAGGGGTTGCAGTAGCTGCAGTATTTGCCAATCCATTTCCTTGTTCCCTTTGACAGTGCTGACAGTACTGACAGTGCTGCTTGCTATCAAGCAGTGTTTGGTAGATGGTAGCCTAGCCCCAGCACAGTACAGTAGGGCGTTTTTCTCTGGGGAACCCACTACAGTTCTTTTTCAAATATGCAGTCACCTTATTAGGATCTTGTAGCTGTTCAGGAGTGAAGTTCCAAACCACTGGGGGTAAGAAAGTGCCTAGATACCTGCTCATATTTCGCCATTTGCCCTGCCACTCAAGATTATCCAGTCTCAGGGAAAACTCTTGGGTGGTATTCATAAACCTGTGCCTAATATATATGTACATAAATATATCAAAAGCAGAACCATTTGCACCAAAACCAACAGTAGGAAAATGCTAGTTAGAATATCCCAGGGATATTGGAAATTATTAAAGACTCTAACAAGACCTGTTTTATCCCTCTTTGTACCGAACAGCAAAAACTGATACAAGTACTCTCTTAAGTTCACGAACCTCAATGTTATCCAATCATAGACTGTTATCACAACATACACTAAACACACGTACGGGATGGCAACGAATCCTGGCAGGATTAGATGCAGCAGCATACCACGAGTTGACAACCATGGCAACATCCTTAAGAGTAAATGCCACAACATTGTACATAGAAATTACTTAAATAACCGTACCTATCACAACTCTATCTTAACTGCAATTGAGTTAAGGTCAAATCTATCGTTACCCCAATCTTTTTGCCCCCCTTGGGGGTCCTCCTTCGCCCCAGGTTGGGTGCCAAAAGTTGTTGTGGTTGAAACCTCAGCGGAAAAGCTGGGGCCACAAAGGTTAGAAAAAGAAGCCCCCTACCTCTTTAAGAGGTGGAGGATGGGCGAACGGAGGGAACCAAGGAGATGTGAGGCAGAGGAAAAAAAACCAAAGGCCCGCGGGTTGGGATAAGGATAGTTTACTAAACAACAGGAGAAAATATGAAAACAACTAACTACAGTTGAAACTTCTCACCCCACTATGTCATTTGAGCCGCGCCCAAACCGATTCAGATTAAGAGCCCCGAACGCAGCACTCCCGACCGGAGGTCCCGAGCCCAGCATCCCAGAGCACCCCTCTCACCACCGCCTGCTGCGCCGATCCAAAAGAGAGAGCGAGAAAGGAACCCGGAACTGGCACTGCGCCTGCCCAGACCGGAACTTCCCGTGCCCGGGTCCGGAGCAGTTTCTGATGGATCCGGAGTCACCCACGGAACTAGCACTGCACCTGCCCAGACCGGAACCTCCCATGCCTTGCTCCGGAGTCGCCCCTGAAAGGAGGGGGGCAGACTGCCTGATCATGATGCAATTGGTATGGAATACTCTCAGGGCTAACATAGCCTGCTGCAGGCTGAACCCAGGACACCCTGTCTCAACAACTTTGTCTGCCGTGCTACTCCATATGATGATGTTGAAATATACTGAAAGTGTGTCGGGGAAGGGAGACTTCGACCACCATATGGTTCATCAGCAAGTCCCAATTTTTATTCAAGCAAGCCTTGGTTAAATACACTGCTTAATTAGCTCATGCATATTGCAGAAGTCAAGCTCACTATTGGTCAAGCAGATAGATGCCGGCCCGTCCCCTCTTTGTTCTGTTTCTACATTCCTGAAGTTTAAACATCCTTTTATCACATCCTGCAGGTGTCCGAGCACCAGCAATATCCAGTTACAGTTAGCTACTGGGTCAAGCTGACCTAGAGCTAACACTCACCCTGCTTACACCATCTCAAGCAAATCCATGCTGTTGTGTCCCTTCTCTGATAGCCGGACCTCAACCAGGCTCTCCCCATTTCCCCCGTTTTTGTTTTGGGCTAACAATGTTTGATCAGAAGACTGTCGATACCATTTTTTGCATCATGTTTGTAGACACATACAGAGACATGGTAAGAGTAGGGTAAGAGTTAGTAATACTACTCCTATCATCATGGCTGCTTTTGCAATAGACAGCAGCCAGGGTCCCAGTCCCCGTGATCGCAACCATCCGTCTAGTCCTAAACCAGAGTCCATTTGTAAGTTATCAGTTTTCGTAATTCATCAATTTGGGAGTGTATGGATTGCGAATGATCAGAGAGGTTCATACAACACATACCTTCAAGCTCCTCACACTCATGGCCTTGGGCAAGCAAAAGAAAATCAATTGCAGCTCTATTTTGCAGCGTAGCATGGCGGACAGAATCAACATCAAGCAAAAGACCAGAAAGTGCAAGGGAACTAGCATTTGTTTGTTTTGCTAGCCAACACCCCAACTTGTTTAGGTGGTTGTGTGCAGCTGCTGCTGACACCCCTGGAGCAAGAAGAGATGCAGATATAATCTCTTCCAGTGACCAGAATGTTACCTGGTCGTTGCATTCTTTGTTAAACCATGTGTCTGCCTCCTGGTTCGGCGATGGTGACGGCTCATGTTAAATATCATAGGGGTGTTAGGCGTTAGCAGAGATAAACGGCCAAGCGTGCATGGCCCCCCCTCTTAGACGTTACGGGATACCTGGCCAGGCACGGTCTCCGGATATCAGAAAATTACCAGGCGGTAGCTGCAAGGGATGGTTAGTAGATATTGAAATGTTAGGCGAAGTCTAACTGCACCAGCTTGTAGCATCGCGATAAACAGCCATGCTAGAATTTACATTGGTGGGCGAGTTTTGGTCCCCACTTGGGTGGTTAAAATACAAGCATGCATCAGCCTTTACTGAACCCAGAAGCTCCAACTCCTGCAGTTCCTGAAATGATACAGGAAGGTAACCAGCCCATCCATCCCATAAACGAAAAGCCATGTTATAAAATGTGGCAATCAAAAAACTGCTAATTGGTTACACACACTGTTCACACCAAAGTGATTAATCAGTAATTATAACGAGTTTTGGTAAGTATACCTTATAGCCAAACATTGTCAGTTTATCTTTAATGTCTAAAAGTTATCTGCACACCTGCTGTGCTTTGGCCATCTCATTATGGCTGGTTCATGACATGTTCACTTACTTCCAAATACTTACTCACAGCTCCTTGATTTAAGGGAGTCTGTACACCTGTTTTCAAGGCCGCTATGTTTTGAAAAAGTGATTACCAAAACTTCTCAGCATGAGTAATTTTGTTGTTTCATGGGAATTTCAAGGATACTGTCAGAGTCTGTGGTTTTGCGAGGAGAGCCAGGCTGCTAGCAGGCCTGCTGTCCCCCTTGACAAATTTTTCCCTTTTTGTATCTGCGCCACAAAACTGCTTTTAAAGGTCTCTGCAAGGGCCCTTTGCAGAAAGCTCAACAAGCACGGCAGTAAATGTAAGACAAGTACTGAATTGCCAAATCCAATAATCCGAACTTGACCATTGACAATATCCATCCTGAAATTTCCCACTCATTAAACCAATCTGTCGTTGTTATATCTTTTCTGTTCCATCTCTTAATTTCTGAATGCTCACATGAATCGACTGAGAGTGGTCAGTCAGATTCCTGCAGCACTTCTAAAATTTTCACAATTATGTCTGTGAGCCAGCAGCACAAATCAGCTGCTGCATGTCTCTCAGAATCCGCATCTGTAGCTAAGTGCCTTGATACCTTTGCTGTTGTACCTGTTTGCTTTGCCAATCAGGAGTGTCAGAAGTGCAGATAACTTCAGCTTCATGTTTCCGTGCAGGCACCAATTGCAGCCTGTGACCTTAGGCTGTGCAGAAATCACTGTTTCTCTAAGTTTTATTTACCACTAACACACTCATATTTAAGAGTATTCAAAATGTCCCGCAGTAAAACTCTGACTCCATTGTGGCTGCACTTGGAACACTTGACTTCAGTTACTGTGATCAGGATCGCGTCCTGGTTCATGCAAGCTTGATTTCTTCTGGATCCACAGCTTTATCTGCTTGGTTCCCATATCTGTAATGACATAGGCAGATCTCCTTTCCCAAGTTAGTACCTGTAACTTCATTTCACTAACATCTAACATGAACTTTTCCGTTCAAAACATACAGAGCCTCGTTTAATCAATCAGCAGGAGACATATCCTTCTCTCCCCCTTATTGTTTGTGAAGCAAACGCTTGAGAGTTTGATTCATATGTTCTGCCATGGCTTTGCACTGTACAAGCCCTTTAGTCTCAGCAACCAACAAGTGGTATTGTCGTTAAAGCACTTTAGCAGATTGGTAAACAAAATTTCATGCAACTTCTGAGCTTGTGCAAAGCTGTCTGCTGAGGGAGCAGCCCCGGCCGGTGCAAACAGCCTGTCTGCTCTCTGATTTCTTCCTGCTAGACCTAGAGGTAGTCAGTTAGCTCAGTGTGTCTGTAAGTCTGGGTAACAGAGTACTGATGCATAATACCACACAATGATCTAATCCAGTTAACATTTCTAAGCAACTTCTGAACATCATTTAACATGCCAACCCCAGTTTTGATTGCAATCCTCTGAGGTGTTACAGTATTTTTATCAATCTGTCAGTCCAAATATTTTCACACTGGCTTATTTTGAATTTTTCTATGGAATAATCTGTAACCCCTTGCTTTTCAAATGCACTGTTAACTCATGAATCAAACTTTCAACGTCCACGTTTTTTCCCACAATCAATATCGAAATCATGTAATGATAAAAGATTAGATCAGGATGTGTTTTTCGTACTGGAGCAAACGCCCAGGCTACATAAGCCTGGCACATAGTTGCTGAATTTTCTCTGCCTTGTGGGAGCGTACCCAGTGACACCTTTTGAAAGGAAAAAATCCAATCTTTTTTTTTAAAAAAATTTTTTGCTTGTTCCACTAACTTGTGGAAGGCTTCATGTGACCCTTAGTCAGTTGCTCCCGTATTAAATCGTGTAAGTGGGCAATATTTTTTTTTTTCTCAAGAAAGCAGCTATTGATCATTGTTTTCCAGGTTAACTTTTAAAGTAAGCTGCCGTTTTTCAATGCTCGCAATAAAAAAAATTCATTTTTGCTAAGTAACCAGCCTTGCTCTCAGTGGACAAACACAGCCCTGAACTTATAGCACATACGAACAAATGAATGCTGTAAACCAATTAATCAGACAAACGACATTGCAAGACACGAGTTGTCACATCCAGCCCATATGTGTGGTGTGTGTCGGGGGTGGTTCTCGGCCACTGCCCGCAGTGCTGTTCTCCCCCCGCCATAAACCACAGTGTGATCCCGTTGTTCACCATGACTGAGCCCCGGGTGAGTGCTAGGACCCTGTTCCTTCCACCTCCCACTGGCCCACTACTAACTCTATCTGCCACCCGCTTTTTCCCACATAAATTTTCCCTGGTGATTTCCGCGATTGAGTAGGAATCAAAATACCCTGATTTAGCTGTTTTTTCCCGTTCTGATGCCACCTTACGTGACCAGGCTCCTCTGAGCAATCTGTGATGCTGGTTAACATTTTCGACTGCGCCATGGGGTGTTTTAGGTTCAGTAAAAGTCAGAGGCAGATAGATATTAAAGGCAGTCAGTTGTACGTTTGTTTTCACATTTTTTCCTTCCAAAGGCATCATAGTGAGGGAGTGCAGACCGTGGTGGCAGATTTACGTGCACTACTCACTCCCCTTCAGTTCCGACAGATTTATAACTTTGCTCTGATAACACAGCATTTTTACTTAGTCTAGTAACTGGGATAGGTGAAAGAGCACCCAGAAACAAAAACACATTCTCTGTAGTAGATTTTCTTTTTCTTTTTGAAACAGTTCTGTAGAACCCGTAATCAGTGTTAAAGCTGCAAAGGCTGAAGCGGCAGCAACGAGTTCCGTTTCCATTTCAGTTAAAGTTCTTTTACTTAATTTCCTGAGAGTTGTTAACGACTTAGCTTCTTTCACCCCAACTGAGGGTTTGTCAAGGATTTAAATTCCTATAGTTTCCTAAACAGGTAAATCAATGCTTTTCAGCAACACTGCGTCCTTTCCGGGTCCACTCAGTTAACTCGTGAACTGTATGCGGGTTCTGAAAACAACCCTTGCCATACCCATAAACTAACAACCCCGGTAATTCCTTCTTTAAATCTATACCCTTAACATCCCTTTTTCATAAAGTATTTATAAATAAATCATATGCCACTTGCCTATCATTTTGCAGACATCCGCTGTTGCAGCTTTTCCAGGCTTCGGTGGCACGTATGGCCCAAAATCACCGATGTGATCTTTGGGGGCGCACTCCTCTATTTCAATTGATCTGGGCGCCGTCCTGGCTGCAAACAGTACCCAACTCCTACTTCTCCAACCGTGGTCGTAGTCGCCTGCTATCAGGTCCGGACTCGTCCTCTTGCCGGGGGCCCTGTGTGGGGTCAGTTGTCGGCATCACGTCAGGGTCACCATTTGTCGGAGAAGGGAGACTTCGACCACCATATGGTTCATCAGCAAGTCCCAATTTTTATTCAAGCAAGCCTTGGTTAAATACACTGCTTAATTAGCTCATACATATTGCAGAAGTCAAGCTCACTATTGGTCAAGCAGATAGATGCCGGCCCGTCCCCTCTTTGTTCTGTTTCCACATTCCTGAAGTTTAAACATCCTTTTATCGCATCCTGCTTGTGTGCGAGCACCAGCAATATCCAGTTACAGCTAGCTACTGGGTAAAGCTGACCTAGAGCTAACACTTACCCTACTTACACCATCTCAAGCAAATCCAGGCTGCTGTGTCCCTTCTCTGATAGCCAGCACTGAACCAGGCTCTCCACAGTAGGGTATATGATATACCCGTTCAATGCCATGCTCTTTGGCCTAGGAGTCTATGAGCTTATTCCGGAAATGGGTTCCATTATCTGACTCGATTCTTTCTGGAGTGCCATGTCGCCCGATGACTTGCTTCTCGAGACCCAGGATGGTGTTCTGGGAGGTGGCATGGGTCACAGAATAAGTTTCTAGCCACCCAGTGGTTGCTTCTACCATTGTGAGCACATACCACTTGCCTTGGCGTGTCTGCAGGAGAGTTATGCAATCAATCTGCCAGGCCTCTCCGTATTTGTATTTCAGCCATCGTCCTCCATACCACAGAGGTTTTAACCACTTGGCTTGCTTGATTGAGGCACGTTTCACATTTATGGATGACCTGTGAGATGGTGTCCATAGTCCACCCCTTGATCACAATCCCATCTGTATGTGGCATCTCTTCCTCGATGGCCTGAGGTGTCAAGGGCCCAGCGGGCTATAAATAATTCACCCTTACGTTGCCAATCAAGGTCTATTTGAGCCACTTCAATCTTAGCAGCCTGATCAACTTGCCGGTTGTTATGATGTTCTTCAGTGGCTTGACTCTTGGGTATGCGTGCATCTATATGCTGTACTTTTACAGTTATGTTCTCTAACTGGGCAGAGATGTCTTGCCACAATGGAGCAGCCCAGATGGGTTTGCCTCTGCGCTGCCAGTTGCTTTCTTTCCATCACTGCAACCACCCCCACAAGGCATTGGCCACCATCCAGGAGTCAGTATAGAGGTACAATTTTGGCCACTTTTCTCATTTGGCAATGTTTAAAGCCAGCTGGATGGCTTTAATCTCTGCAAACTGACTGGACTCACCTTCTCCTTCAGCAGCCTCTGCAACTTGTCGTGTGGGGCTCCATACAGCAGCTTTCCATCTCCGATGTTTACCAACAAGACGACAGGACCCATCGGTGAACAGGGCGTATTTTTTCTCATTTTCTGGCAGTTCATTATACAGAGGAGCCTCTTCAGCACACGTCACCTCCTCCTCTGGTGATATACCAAAATCTTTGCCTTCTGGCCAATCTGTGATGACTTCCAGGATTCCTGGCCGATTGGGGTTTCCTATTTGAGCCCGCTGCGTGATAAGTGCGACCCATTTGCTCCACGTAGCATCAGTGGCATGGTGCATGGATGGGGCTTTTCCTTTGAACATCCACCCCAGTGCTGGCAGTCGAGGTGCCAGAAGGAACTGGGCTTCAGTTCCAATCACTTCTGAAGCGGCTCGAACCCCTTCATATGCAGCCAGTATTTCCTTTTTCTGTTGGTGTATAACGGGCCTTGGATCCTCTGTAGCCCCGACTCCAAAACCCCAGCGGTCGACCTCGAGTTTCCTCTGGTGATTTCTGCCAGAGACTCCAATTAGGCCATTCTCCCCGGCTGCGGTGTAGAGTACATTTTTTACACCTGGCCCTGTCCGGACAGGCCCAAGGGCTACTGCATGGACTATCTCCTGTTTGATCTGTTCAAAAGCTTGTTGTTGCTCAGGGCCCCACTGGAAATCATCCTTCTTCCGAGTTACATGATAGAGAGGACTGACAATTAGACTATAGTTGGGGATATGCATTTGCCAGAAACCCACAGTGACTAAGAAAGCCTGTGTCTCCTTTTTGTTGGTTGGAGGAGACATTGCTGCTATTTTATTAATAACATCCATGGGGATCTGACGACGCCCATCTTGCCATTTTATTCCTAAAAACTGAATTTCCTGAGCGGGTCCCTTAACCTTACTTCATTTGATGGCAAAGCCAGCTTTTAGCAGTATCTCAATTATTTTCTTTCCTTTCTCAAATACTTCATTTGCAGTGTTGCCTCACACAATGATGTCATCAATGTACTGTAGGTGCTCTGGGGCTTCACCCTGCTCTAATGTAGACTGTATCAGTCCATGGCAGATGGTGGGGCTATGTTTCCACCCCCGGGGCAGTCGATTCCAGGTGTACTGGATTCCTTTCCAAGTGAAAGCAAACTGTGGCCTTGTCCTGGTTTCAGCCAGTGGCTTCAGCCAGGAAGGGGTTAACCTGCTGGGCTCGGGACAAATGACTCAGATTGGCCAATAGGATCATTCCATGCCAGTTACATCATGCCGAGTATAAAAAGCAGGGGGTGTTGCAGTGTTTGCGCGCGAACAGCAGGGACCGGGAGGGAGCGTGCTCTCGGCTCCGGGCTTTGTTTTACTCGCGGCGCGAGCTCGGGTCTTTTGTGTCGCGGCTGGGGTTTGCGCGGGCTGCGACACGGTGTCCGTTACGGGGAGTGCGCGATCTGAACTGCTCATCTCGGCAAAAGGTTGTATTGTTCATTGTTATCTGTTCTTCCCCTGTTATTTCCAGTAAAAAATACCCTTATCCCAACCTGTGGGGTTCTGGTGTTTTGGTTCCCCCCCCCCCCCCCCCCCCCACTCTGGGGGAAATCTGAACGCGTGGTCCCCGGCTCCGGTGAAACCACAACATATTTTGGCGCCCGAACTTGGGACAAGAAAGGTTGGGATAACGGTAGATCTGACTCTGACCCGGTTGCAATTACGGTAAAAGTTGTAAGGATGCTGTTTAAGATGCTGTGGGTATTATTTACAAAGGTGTGGTCCTGGCTGTGGAAAAAAAAACCTCGGCAGGCTGTTTGCAGTCCTGGCAGGATGTTGTATCATCTCGGGGCTGCAGCTTCCCTGCCTGTTCCCATACTTTGCTCTAGTGTGCTTTATGACAATGGTTTATGATACAGTTATATTAGTGACCATGCGCTTAATCTGGCAAGTGTATGAGGTTTTGCTGTCCTGTCTAGTCCCTGGGCAGAGAGGGGCTGGTCGTGGTGGCCATTTTGGTGAGAGCACAGAGGGAAAAGACTACACTGGTTTTTTCCTTTCTGGGCTAAACATAACAGCTCTTATGAGAGTTTTTGAAAACTTTCACCATCACCTTGACATGGAAACTATGGCCACAGTGCTAGAAGTTCTTCTGCACTTGATCCTGCTTTCATCATATATTAAGAGCAGGTTTATGAATACTGCTCAAGAGGTTTCCCAAAGGCAGGATAATCATGAGGGGCAGGACAACCATGAGGGGCAGAACATGGGCCAGTACCTAAGTACTTTCTCACCCCCGATGACTTGGAGCTTCACTCCTGAGCAGCTGCATGACTCTAAAAAAATGGCCGCATTTCTGAAAAAAAGTTGTTGTAGGTTTCCCAAGGATGTGCAAAGCAGTGCACTGTGCTGGGCTCTGGCCACTTGGGCTCAAACACTGCTTGATAGCAGACAGCGCTGTCAGCATTGTCAGCACTGTCAGGGGGGAGGGGAAGAAAACAGATTGTCAGATACTGCAGCAACCCCTGTAACTGGCATTGCAGCCTTGGCAACCACTGTAATTGGCACTGCAGCTGTGGCAACTCCTGTAATTGGCACTGCAGCTGCGGCAACCCCTGTAATTGGCACTGCAGCTACTGCAACCCCTGTAACTGGCACTGCAGCTACTGCAATCGCCGCAGCAGACACCACCGATGATCAAAAGAAACAACCCCCACCAGTGTCTGTCGCCCCGGTACAAAAGAGGAAATACACAAAAAAATCAGTTCGTACAACAACTGATGATGATGATCAACCGGGGCCATCAGGGGGATATCAAGATGAGGCAGAACCAGAGGTTGTCACCCGATCCCTGTCCCTGAGTGAGCTTCGTGATGTTAGAAGGGATTTTAGCCGCCATCCTAGTGAGCACATTGTCACCTGGTTGCTTCGGTGCTGGGATCATAGGGCTAATAGCTTGGAGTTAGATGGCAGGGAGGCCAAGCAGTTGGGATCCCTTGCCAGAGAAGGAGGCATTGATAAAGCCATTGGAAAAAGGCCAGGAATCCTCAGCCTCTGGAAACGGTTACTGTTAAGTGTGAAGGAAAGGTACCCCATAAAAGAATACATTACATGCCAGATGCCCAAGTGCAACAGTATGGAAAGAGCTGTCCAGTACCTGAGAGAATTAGCTGTACGGGAGATAATTAGTTATGATTTGAACAATTCACAACTCCCTGCCGATCCTGATGAAGTCCTGTGCACCCCAGGCATGTGGCGAAAGGTTGTACAAAGTGTACCATCAGGGCACGTCAATTCACTGGCAGCAATAGACTGGAGTGATACGGATCTACCAACTGTAGCCAATGTGTCTTGTAGGCTCCGCAAATACCAAGACAATGTTTCCCTCCCTGTCATCGCAGCGGTAGACAAACTGGTCCAACACCTTGACAACAACGTGTGCAGCTCCCGACCCTTGCAGAGCAGTGTGGCAGCTTTTGGAAGAAGGCGTCCATCATCCCGAGAGGGAGAAAACCGAGGGTACTCACCACGAGGTAAACTGTGGTTTTACCTGGTTGACCAAGGGGAGGACATGAGGAAGTGGGATATGCAGCCCACTTCAGCCCTTCGAGCACGGGTAAACGAGCTGCAAGGTAAAACAATCGCACGTCGAGATTTCACCAGGAAGAACGCTGCACCAGTTACCACCGAACAGAACCCTCGACCAAGCAGAAGGCCTATCTACACTCCTGATATGTCTGATCCTCTTGAGGGAACCTCCAAGTCATTCATGCACTCAATGAACGGCAAGTATGATCAGCAGCAATAGAGGGGCCCTGCCTTCAGCCAGGTGGAGGAGAGGGATAACAGGGTTTACTGGACGGTGTGGATTCGATGGCCTGGAACATCAGACCCGCAAGAGTACAAGGCTCTAGTGGATACTGGTGCCCAGTGTACTTTAATGCCGTCAAATTATAAAGGCACAGAACCTGTTTGCATTTCTGGAGTCACAGGGGGGTCCCAACAGTTGACTGTATTAGAGGCTGAGGTAAGCCTGACTGGAAAGTACTGGGAGAAACACCCCATTGTGACTGGCCCAGAAGCTCCATGCATTCTAGGTATAGACTATCTCCGTAGAGGGTATTTCAAAGACCCAAAAGGGTACCGGTGGGCTTTTGGAATAGCTGCTGTGGAGACAGACGAAATTGAACAATTGTGTAACTTGCCTGGACTCTCAGAGGATCCAGCTGTTGTGGGGTCGTTGAAAGTTGAAGAACAGCAAGTGCCAATTGCTACAACAACAGTACACAGATGACAGTACCGAACCAACCGAGATTCTCTGATCCCCATCCACAACCTGATTCGTCAACTGGAGAGTCAAGGAGTGATCAGCCGGACTCGCTCACCCTTTAACAGCCCCATATGGCCAGTGCGGAAGTCCAATGGAGAGTGGAGGCTGACAGTAGATTATCGTGGCCTAAATGAAGTCACTCCAGGTATGAGTGCTGCTCTGCCGGACATGCTGGAACTCCAATATGAATTGGAATCGAAAGCAGCCAAGTGGTATGCCACGATTGACATTGCCAATGCCTTCATCTCAGTCCCACTGGTGCCAGAGTGCAGGCCACAATTCGCTTTCACCTGGAGAGGTACACAATATACGTGGAATCGTCTGCCCCAGGGGTGGAAACACAGTCCCACCATCTGCCATGGACTAGTCCAGACCACTTTGGAAAAGGGTGAAGCACCAGAGCATTTACAGTACATTGACGACATCATTGTATGGGGCAACACAGCAGAAGAAGTGTTTAAGAAAGGAGAAAAGATAATTCAAATCCTCTTAAAGGCTGGCCTTGCCATAAAACAAAGTAAAGTCAAGGGTCCTGCACAAGAGATCCAGTTTTTAGGAATAAAATGGCAGGATGGACGTTGTCAGATCCCCATGGACATTATCAATAAAATAGTAGCCATGTCTCCACCAAACAATAAAAAGGAAACACAGGCTTTCTTGGGCGTTATAGGTTTTTGGCGAATGCATGTGCCAAACTACAGTTTTATTGTGAGCCCACTCTACCATGTGACTCGAAAGAAGAATGACTTCCAATGGGGCCCTGAGCAGCAGCAAGCCTTTGAGCAGATTAAACGTATGATAGTCCATGCAGTAGCCCTTGGACCTGTCCGGACAGGGACGGATATTAAAAACGTGCTCTACACTGCAGCGGGGGAGAATGGCCCTACTTGGAGTCTCTGGCAGAAAGCACAAGGGGAGACTCGGGGTCGACCGCTGGGGTTTTGGAGTCGGGGCTACAAAGGATCAGAGGCCAATTACACTCCAACAGAAAAAGAAATATTGGTCGCCTATGAAGGAGTTCGAGCTGCTTCAGAGGTGATCGGAACTGAAGCCCAGCTCCTCCTGGCACCCCGACTGCCAGTGCTGGGCTGGATGTTCAAAGGGAAGGTCCCTTCTACGCATCATGCCACTGATGCTACATGGAGCAAGTGGGTTGCATTAATTACACAGCGAGCTCGAATAGGAAATCCCAATCGCCCCGGAATCGTGGAAGTAATCACAGACTGGCCAGAAGGCAAAGATTTTGGAATGTCACCAGAGGATGAGGAGGTAACAAGTGCTGAAGAAGCCCCACCTTACAACACACTGCCAGAAAATGAGAAGCAATATGCTCTCTTCACCGATGGTTCCTGTCGCCTTGTGGGAAAGAATCGCATGTGGAAAGCTGCTGTATGGAGTCCAACAAGATGAGTAGCAGAAGCTACTGAAGGAAAAGTTGAATCAAGCCAGTTCGCTGAGGTTAAGGCTATTCAGATAGCCCTGGACATTGCTGAAAGAGAGAAGTGGCCAATGCTCTATCTCTACACTGATTCATGGATGGTGGCCAATGCCCTGTGGGGGTGGCTGTAGCAATGGAAGAAGAACAACTGGCAGCGGAAAGGCAAACCCATATGGGCTGCTGATTTATGGCAAGACATTGCTGCTCGGGTAGAGAAGCTTGTCGTAAAAGTACGTCATGTTGATGCCCATGTACCTAAGAGTCGGGCCACAGAAGAACATCAAAACAGCCATCAGGTGAATAAGGCTGCTAGGATTGGAGCAGCTCAGGTAGATCTAGACTGGCAACGTAAGGGTGTATTCATAGCTCGATGGGCTCATGATACATCAGGTCATCAGGGGAGAGATGCGACATATAGATGGGCACGCGATCGAGGGGTGGATTTGACCATGGATGCTATTGCACAAGTCATCCATGAATGTGAGACATGTGCTGTAATTAAACAATCCAAGCGGTTAAAGCCCCTTTGGTATGGAGGACGGTGGATGAAATATAAATATGGGGAGGCCTGGCAGATTGATTACATCACTCTCCCACAAACCCGCCAGGGAAAGCATTATGTACTTACGATGGTGGAGGCAACAACTGGCTGGCTAGAGACATACCCTGTGCCCCATGCTACTGCCCGGAATACAATCCTGGGCCTTGAAAGGCAAATCCTGTGGCGACATGGTACCCCTGAAAGAATTGAATCCGACAACGGGACTCACTTCCGGAACACCCTAATAGACACCTGGGCCAAAGAGCATGGCATTGAGTGGGTGTACCATATTCCGTACCATGCACCAGCTTCTGGGAAAATTGAGCGATATAATGAACTTTTAAAAGCTACATTGAAAGCAATGGGGGGTGGAACATTCAAGCATTGGGACACACACCTAGCCAAAGCCACCTGGTTAGTCAACTCTAGAGGATCTACCAATCGGGATGGCCCTGTCCAAACAAAGTTTCCACATACTGTAGAAGGAAATAGAGTCCCAGTAGTGCATCTGAAGAGCATATTGGGAAAGACAGTTTGGGTCATCCCTGCTTCGGGCAAAGGCAAACCCATATCTGGAGTTGTTTTTGCACAAGGACCTGGTTGTACCTGGTGGGTAATGCAGAGAGATGGAGAAGTTCGGTGTGTACCTCAACGGGATTTGATTTTGGGGGAGAATAACCAATATAATTACTAAGTAGAAATTGTAGCATAATGACTGTTGAATAACTTGTTGTTGTATATTCATTATAAGCAGAATTATAATTGTTATATATTGTATAAAAGATTTTGTTGGTTTTGGTTATGACGTAAATGGCATGGAATGAGGGGTGGATGATGTCCTGGTTTCAGCCAGTGGCTTCAGCCAGGAAGGGGTTAACCTGCTGGGCTTGGGACAAATGACTCAGATTGGCCAATAGGATCATTCCATGCCAGTTACATCATGCCGAGTATAAAAAGCAGGGGGTGTTGCAGTGTTTGCACGCGAACAGCAGGGACCGGGAGGGAGCATGCTCTCGGCTCGGGGCTTTGTTTTACTCGCGGCGCGAGCTCGGGTCCTTTGTGTCGAGGCTGGGGTTTGCGCGGGCTGCGGCGCGGTGTCCGTTACAGGGAGTGCGCGATCTGAACTGCTCATCTCGGCAAAAGGTTGTATCGTTCATTGTTATCTGTTCTTCCCCTGTTATTTCCAGTAAAAAATACCCTTATCCCAACCTGCGGGGTTCTGGTGTTTTGGTTTCCCCCCCCTCTGCTCTGGGGGAAATCTGAACGCGTGGTCCCCGGCTCCGGTGAAACCACAACAGGCCTGCACTCTGCCGCCAAAGGAATCAAGAAAAAAGCATTTGCTATGTCAATCGTGCCGTACCACTTGGCTGCTTTTGACTCCAGTTCATACTGGAGTTCCAACATATCCGGCACTGCAGCACTCATAGGCGGCGTGACTTCATTCAGGCCACGATAGTCCACTGTCAGCCTCCTCTCTCCACTGGATGTCCGCACTGGACATATGGGACTGTTGAAGGGTGACTGGGTTCTACCAATCACTCCCTGACTCTCCAGTTGATGAATTAGTTTCTGAATAGGAATCAGGGAGTCTCTGTTGGTGCGATATTGTCTTCTATGCATCGTCATGGCAGCAGTTGGTACCTGCTATTCTTGAACCTTTGGCAGCCCAGCAACAGAAGGGTCTTCCGCTAATCCAGGCAGAAGAGACAGTTGTTCAGTTTCTTCTGTCTCTAACGCAGCTATTCCAAAAGCCCTCCGGTACCCTTTTGGGTCTTTGAAGTACCCTCTCCGGAGGAAGTCTATACCCAAGATGCACGGAGCCTCTGGGCCAGTCACAATGGGGTGCTTTTCCCAGTCATTCCCAGTTAGACTCACTTCAGCTTCCAATAGAGTCAACTGCTGGGTTCCCCCTGTCACTCCGGAAATATAGATAGACTCAGACCCTTCATAATTTGATGGCATTAAGGTGCACTGGGCACCAGTGTCTACTAACGCTTGGTACTCTTGTGGATCTGATGTGCCAGGCCATCGGATCCACACAGTCCAATAGATCCGGTTATCCCTTTCCTCCACCTGGCTGGAGGCAGGGCCCCCCTAATCTTGCTCATCATTTTTGCTGTTCACTTCTTGCAAGAAGGACGTAGAGGTCCCTTCAAGAGGGTCACAGCAACAATGACAATTACACGGTCTGATGGGCTGTCTACTGGAAACTGGTGTAGCATTTTTCTTGAAGGAATCTTTAACTGTTTTTCCTCATAGTTCATTCACTCTGGCTTGGAGAGCTGAGGTGGGTTTCCCATCCCACCTCCTCATGTCTTCACCATGGTCGCACAAGTAGAACCAAAAGATGACTCGTGGGGTGTAGTTTTTCTTGTCTCTTTCTGAAACAGAGGAATGCCTACTTCTGATGGCTGAAATTGCAGTCTGTACAGGTGGGCAGTAGGACATACCCTCTGAGTTGCCGAACCTCTTGGGATAACTTCTTCACAGTTGAGACAAGGGAGGAAGAGAGGCTTTCTTCAAATAGATGGAGTCGGTCAGCCACCTCGTCCACTGTTGGTGCATCTTCCTTTCCCCAGTCTAGTATGGCCAGCGAGTTAGCATACGATGCTGGTGCACTTCATATAAACTTGTGCCACATGGGTCGGGAACACAGGACTTCATCGGGATCGGGGGGCAGCTGTAGGTCATCAGGATCATAATAGACCAGTTCTCGTACAGCTAGCTCCCTCAAATACTGGATACCCCGCTCCATGGTTGTCCATTTGCCTGGTTGACACACAACATCTTCAATGAATGGGTACCTCTCCCTTACACTTGATAGGAGTTGCCTCCAGAGGCTGAGGGCTTGGGACTTCTTCCCGATTGCCTTGTCAATGCCACCTTCTCTCGACAGGGATCCCAGCTTCCTGGCCTCCCTGCCTTCTAATTCCAGGCTGCTAACTCCATTATCCCAACATCAGAGTAGCCAAGTGATAATGTGCTCCCCTGGGAGGCGGCTGAAATCTTTTCTCATGTCTCTTAGCTCACTCAGAGACAAGGATCGAGTTACAACCTCTGGTATTGCCTCTTCTTCAGGGTCTCGTGATGGTCCTGGTTCACCATCATCATCTTTCACAATGCGGACTGATTTCTTTGTGTATTTCTTCTTCTGTATAGGGGCGACCGATACTGGTACTGGTTGGTTTCCTGACTCGACTACATAGTCAGCCTCTGAGCTTTGAGTAGCTGCAGTGCTTGTCAGAGTTGGAGGAGCTGCACTCTCTGATGTCTGAATAGCTACAGTCATTGTCGTAGGAGTTCTTTCTGGCTCAGTTACAGCCTCAGTTTTTGAGGTTTGGGTAGCCATAGATTTCTTTTCTCTGTCTAGACATTTGCTTGTAGCATCCCATGAACCATGCCACCCCTGAAATCTCCTGGCAATATTCTTAAACCAATTTCTTGTAATACTTAAAACTGAAGGACATTTAAGAGAGCGAGCAGCAGATACAAGCTAGTCTGAACATCCTAGGGAAAATCAAAGTTCTCAAAGGCTGTTGTAACAAGTTGGAAGGGAAAAGGGGATGAGGAAGCATCCCCCCTATCTTCTCCATGAGTTGAGTGACCTTATTGAATGAAGTCAGAAGTGACAGAAATGTCACATATAGATACTCTCCAAGGATGACAAACATGGTTAATATCTTGTCATAAATTAGAAGTACAAAGTATGACAGGATTAAGAGCCTGACTCCCCTTCGTGAGGTAATAAACAGCTGAGCAGGAATCACATTAAGTGGGTGCGGGTTCATAAACCAAAGCCACGCGAACAGACAAAACATCATTGTTACTATCACCTCTTTGAATAAGGTGATAAACATCTTATCACAGCCTTTTAGCTCAACTAAGTCCAATTTTACCATTATCCCAACCCTTTGAGCCCCATGTTGGGCGCCAAAAAGGACTGTGGTGGTTTGGCCCGGGCTGGAGGCCAAATGCCCACCAAGCCGCTCGCTCACTCCCAGAGGAGAAACAGGCAGAGCCACCGTGGGTTGGGATAAGGACAGTTTAATGCAAAATATCAAAGTGAATACAGAACAATAATGGCTTGTTACACGAACATCCAGTGCTAGCACAGAGTACCTTATTGAACCGACGCTTACAGAGGGCTGCCCGACGGCAAGAACCGACCAACCCGACGTCCCAGCCACACTCCAACTGTCCTAGAGGCAGAAAAACCAGCCCTCACCCTTCCCCAACCAGCTGCTTTTATAGGCAAGTGGTGTCAGGTGGTGTGGAAAACAACTCCAGCTAACTCAGCTCACCTGGGCTGACTCAGCTCACCTGTGTTGGCTGATTGGGGAGGTCAACCCAGGCCTGGCTAGAACCAGGACAGGTGGAGACATAGCTGCTATTTTATTAATAATGTCCATTGGAATTTGACGACTCCCATCCTGCCATTTTATTCCTAAGAACTGGATTTCTCGCATAGGCCCCTTGACTTTACTTTGTTTTATAGCAAAACCAGCTTTTAAAAGGATTTGAATTATCCTTTCTCAAAAACTTCCTTTGCTGTGTTGCCCCATACAATGATGTCATCAATGCACAGGACATTAAGGAAGTGCAAGACTGGGCAAAACAAGGGAATTAAATGGGTATTCCACACCCCATACTATCCTCAATCAAATGGGATGGTAGAAAGAGCTAATGGCTTATTGAAAAGGAACCTCAAACTACATGAGGCTCAATGGGATACTCGACTTTCTAAAATACTCCATCAATGAAATAATTGATACAGGCCTGTAAGCCAAGCATTCTTTGTAAGATCTGAGTTTAATGCTCCATCTACTGGGAAAGGAGGTCACTCGGCAACACTACAGCCAGGACAGCCTGTGATGGTAGATCTACCATCCATTGGTACTGTGCCTATGACTTTAACTAAACCTCGTGGCCCATGTGCTTGGGAAGCTACAGATAGCAGTGGTGCAAAACACAGGATTAGTGCACGATGGATTTTTCCTTCTTTTTAAGAGGGGTAACCCATTCGGACTTGATTGATAACCATTGGTGTTGATTGTGATTTCTGCATCCATCTCACAGTGAGTGCAGGAAGACAGATAAACAACACAATAGCCAAGGCTTATCTATGCTAATGTGCCCACTTGGACACTGGTCAGTGTCCACTGGCATATATGGGTGGTATGTAAATATGACTATGAGCCAATCATCTTACTCCATAAATAGTGAGCAGTCCAAGAGCCCTTTGAGCTCTCCTGAGACGACAGCGGGCTGCACGTCAGGATCTCCCCTTGAAAGGGACACATCTCAAGGTTACTCCTCGAGGTTGAGAGAATCCTTGCTGCAACAGATCAGCAACAGATCCTCAGTAAGTGAGTTGGGAATAAGTGCACTAACATTTGTGATCTTAGCTAAGAAATATAAAGGATTGATTGTATATATAATCATAGAATCATAGAATGGCATGGGTTGGAAGGGACCCCAAGGATCATAGAGCTCCAACCCCCCTGCCACAGGGCCACCAACTTCAGGCCTGGATCTACACAAGGTTGCCCAGGGCCCCATCCAACCTAATCCTTTAGACATAAACCGTTGACCAAGTCTGGGACTAAGACTGAATCCAGCTGCCCCTAGGCTCCTCTCTGAGAAGGAGTTTAGAAAGCAAGGGGATTCTTTCTGAACCTCGTGACTCAATGTGAGGGTCTCCCTGATAGATTCATCTGACCCTGTTCCCTATGCATTAACTAATCAAGATTACCTTACCATCGAATCTTAATCACTGTCACGCTTATTACCAAACACCGTTACACCCTTTTGTTTTATATCAATAAGCATATTATTGCCTCTCTCATTAGAGTGAAATGCATCACTCTTATCTATCCCATCTGCGACATGCTCCCCGTCCTTATCCATGGGCTACAGGGGGACACCGACTCCACCATGGTCTTCTCCACTGGCTGTAGGGGAATCTCTCTCTGGCATCTGGAGTGCTTCATTCTCCCCCCCCCCGCTCCTTCTTTCCTGGCCTTGGTGTCTGCACAGGTTGTTACATCTTCTCACTTCCTTCTCTGGTGGCAAATTGCACCTGCATGCAGGTTTTTTTCTCCTAAATGTGATTCACAGAGGTGCTGTGACCATCACCGATTGGCTCAGCCGGGGTCAGCAGCAACTCCGGCCTTGAATCAGCCGATGTTTACTCTCCGGGGTCTGCAAGAGACCTTCTAGCTGTTTCTTGCAGACACCATCTCGGCAGCACCCTCCTTCTCCATTAAAACCCAGCTACACAAAACTGCAACACTGAGGCATTGGGTCAGTCTTCAGACTGGTTGGTTTGAGGCTGAACCACCACAGACCTTTTTGGCAGCCAGTGTGAGGCAGGAAGCATTAGGATAACCGTAGATCTGATCCAATTGTGTTAAAAAGTTAAGAAAAATGTTTACCATGTTGTTCAAAGAGGTGATGGAAACTATAATGTTTTGTTTCATCACCTGGCTCCAGTATAGGAATCCACATGTCCTTGATGCAATCCCTGCTATATTGTTTATCATCTTGGGGAGGGCAGTCAGGATTCTAATTCTGTTATACTGTGTGATATTAATTTATGATAAGATATTATCTGTGCTTGTGAGACTCAGGGGTTATTTCTATGTGGTATTTCTGTCATTTCCATCTACTGGATAACATATCTTAGCATTAATTAACAATCAATCACACTCAATTTCTGGGAAAGATGGGGGTTGGGGGGGGTGTGCTTTCTGCTCGCGTTTTTCCTTTAAGCTTGTTACAGTATCTTTTGAGAAATTTGACTATCCCTGGGATGTTCAGACTGGTATATGGCTCTAGCTCACTCTCCTGAATGTCTGTCTTGTCTTATGTGTTACCAACAGCTGTTTCAAGAATATTGCCAAGAGATCTTCCCTGGGGCTGAAGGGTCAGGGGTGGCATGGTGTATGGGAGGGTATGACCTAGACAAGGAAAACAGACCTATAGGTGCTGTGGCTACCCAAACCTCAGAAACCGACACTGTAGCTGAGCCAGAAAGAACCCTTACAACAGGCACTGTAGCTACTCAGACCTCAGAGTGTGCAGCTCCTCCAGTCTCCACGACAAGCACCATGTGTACGCAAACCTCAGAGGCGCACCCTATAGCTGAACCAGGCGGCCAACCAGTATCACTATCAGTTGCCCCTATACAGAGGAGGAAATGCACGAAGAAATCAGTCTGCATCATGAAAGATGATGCTGAACTGGGCCCATCACGAGAATCTGAAAAGGCAGCAATACCAGAGGTTATAACCCAGTCCTTCTCCTTGAGTGATCTGAGAGACACAAGAAAAGATTTCAGCCACCTCGCAGGGGAGCACATCATCACCTGGCTACTCCAAGGCTGGGACAATGGGGCCAACAGCCTCGAATTAGGAGGCAGGGAGGTCAAGCAGCTGGAATCCCTGTCCAGAGAAGGAGGCATTGATTGACAAAGCGATTGGAAAAAAGTCCCAAGCTCTCAGCCTCTAGAGGCAATTTCTATTCAAGTGTGAGGGAAAGGTACTGTCATGGCTTTGCCCCAGCCGAGAGCTGGGCACCACACAGCTGCGCGCTCTTTAAGGGTGGGTGGGGAATTGAGGGAAGGGGAAAGGGAGGAAAAAAAACCCCAGAGAAACTAAAACCTTGTGGGTTGGGATAAGATATAATAATAATAATTACAGGACTTTATAGCAAAATATATGAAACTGGTGACACACAGTGCAGTTTCTCACCAAACCGCACAACTCAGTTCGTACAGCTCAGAGCTGTCCCAAAACCAGACCGTCCCCAAAACCACATGTCCTGGAGCTGCCTGATTCTTCCCCCACCAGCCTTCCTTCATGCTGAGCATGATGCAATTGGCATGGAATATCCCCTTTGGCCAGTTCAGGTCACCTGTCCCAGCTGAGTCCCCTCCCAGCTTCCTGGGCGCCCCCCACCTTCTCATTAGCAGGGAAACATGAACAACTGAAAAGTTCTTGACTGCCTGGCAACACCTAAAAACATAAGTGTGTTATCAGCACTGCTCTCATCCTTACTCCCAAACACAGCATTCCACCTGCTGCTTAAAAGAAATTAACTCTATCCTAGCTGAAACCAGGACAGGTACCCATTCATTGAAGAGGTCATGTGTCGGTCAGGCAAGTAGACATCCATGGAGCAGTGTATTCAGTATTTGAGGGAGTTAGCCGTGCAAGAGATGGTTTACTACAATCCTGACAATTTACAGCTGCTCACCAATCCTGATGAAGTCTGGTGTTCCCAACCCATGTGGCGTAAGTTTGTGTGGAGTGCACCACCATCGTATGCCAAGTCTCTGGTCATAATAAACTGGGGAAAGGAAGAAGCACCAACAGTGGACGAGGTGGCTGGCCAACTCCGTCTATTTGAAGAAAGCCTCTCTTCCTCCCTCATTTCAGCTGTGAAGAAACTGTCCCAGAATGTCCAGTGACTCGAAGAAAATCTGCCCTACTGCCCACCTGTCCAGACCACAATTTTGTAGTAGGTGTTCCCCTTTCCAGAAAGAGCTAATAAAAAGTACACCCCACAAGACATCCTGTGGTACTATCTGCGCGACCATGGCGAAGACATGGGGAGGTGGGATGGAAAACCCACCTCAGCCCTCCAAGCCCGAATGAATGAGCTGCAAGGAAAAAGTTACAAAAAGACATGTCTCCAGGAAGAATGCTGTGCCACTATCCAGTAGACAGCCCACCAGACTGTGTGATTGCAATTGTACCTGTGATCCTTGAAGGGACCTCTAATTCTGTTTTGCAAGAAGTAAACAGCAAATACAATGAGCCAGGTGGAGGAAAGGGATAACTGGATCTATTGGACTATGTGGATCCGATGGCCTGGCACATCAGATCCACAGAAGTATCATGTATTAGTAGATACCGGTGCCCCGTGTACCTTAATACCATCAAATTATGAAGGGTCAGAGCCCATCTACATTTCCTGAGCGACAGGGGGATCCCAGCAGTTGACTCTACTAGACACTGAAGTGAGTCTAACTGGGAATGACTGGGAAAAGCATCCCATTGTGACTGGCCCAGAGGCTCTGTGCATCCTGGGCATAGACGTCCTTCGGAGAGGGTACTTCAAAGACCCAAAAGGTTACCAGTGGGCTTCTGGAATAGCTGCCTTAGAGACAGAAGAAACTGAATAACTGTATCTTCTGCCTAGACTATCAGAAGACCATTCTGTTGCTGGGCTGCCAAAGGTTCAAGAACAGTGGTGTGGTGGTTTGACCCTGGCTGGAGGCCAAACACCCACCAAAGTCACTCTATCACTCCTCTTTTCAGCTGGACGGGGAGAAAATATATATTGAGAGGCTTAGGAGTTGAGGTAAGGACAGGGAGAGATCATTCCACAATTAGCGTCATGGGCAAAACAGACTCAACACAGAATAATGGAAAGAAAACTCTCTAATTTATTACATTACACTACACACCCAGTGAAACCAGAGTTGGATAACGAGAAGTGTGACCAGATCTTAAAGCACTTCTCCCCACCCCTCCCTTCTCAGCAAATATAACTTCATTCATGATTGGCTTCCTTCTTCCCCCGAATTGTGACATGAGGAGGGGCTGGGAATGGGAGTTTCGGCCAGTTCCTCATGAGTTGTTTTCCTTCTTAGCCAGGGAGGCATTCCTCACACTCTTCCCTTATGCACCATGGGGTCTTACCCACGGGAGACAGTCCTCCACGAACTTGTCCATGAGTCCTTTCTGTCGGGGCTTCAGCTCCTCTCCAATGGCCTCAGCGCAGTTTCCTTCCATGGGGTGCTGACATTCAGGACCAGACTGCTCCAGCCTGGTCACAAGTTCCCCAGCAAACCTGCTCTGATGTGGGTCTGTCTCTCCACAGGCTGCAAGTTTCACTGCTAGGAGCTTGCTCCAACACAGGTTTTCCACAGGGTCACAGCATCCTTCAGGTGTCTCCACTCACTCCGGCTCTCTGCACACCATCATCATCCATGGGCTGCCGGGGGACAGCCTGCTTCACCATAGTCTTCTCCACAGGCTGCAGGGGAATGTCTCCAGCACCTGGAGTGCTTCATCCCCCCCCCCCTTCTTCTTCACTGACCATGGTGTCTGCATAATTTATTACATCTTCTCACTCCCTTCTCTGGTGGAAAAAAACATCTGCTAGCATTTTTTTTCTCCTAAATGTGGTTCCCAGAGGAGCTGTGAGTATCACTGCTTGGCTTGGCCTTGGTCAACAAAGACTTTGGCCTTGAATAGGCTGGTGTTTACTCTGTCGGGCCTGCAGAGCACTTCTAGCTGCTTCTTGCAGAAGCCACCCCTGCAGCCCCACCCCCTTCTACACCAGAATCAAGCCATGCAATGCTACACAACATGTGGTCAAGCCCAACAGGGGCCAAACCCAATTAAGTGCTCCCAATAATTTTTGTAGATCGTTACGAATCTTTGTCTGAGGGATGAATTTCACTTTCTGTTGCATAATGTTTTGATCATAGATCTTCCAGCCTAGGTATTGCAGCCCCCCCTTCTTCATCAGAACCCAGCCATGAAAAACTATGACAAGTGGGTGCCAATTGTTACCATGACAGTGCACAGGTGACAATACTGCACCAACAGAGATTCCCTGATTCCCATTCAGAAACTGATTCATCAACTGGAGAGTCAGGGAGTGATTGGTAGAACCCAGTCACCCTTCAACAGTCCCATATGTCCAGTGCGGACATCCAATGGAGAGTGGAGGCTGACAATAGACTATCATGGTCTAAATGAAGTCACATCATCTATCAGTGCTGCAGTGCTGGACGTGTGATAACTCCAGTATGAACTAGAGTCAAAAGCAGCCAAGTGGTACAGCACGATCGACATTGCAAATGCTTTTCTCTTGATTCCTTTGGCTGCAGAGTGCAGGCCACAGTTTGCCTTCACTTGGAAGGGAATCCAGTACACCTGGAATTGACTGCCCCAGGGGTGGAAACATAGCCCCACCATCTGCCATAGACTGATCCAGACTGCATTAGGACAAGGTGAAGCCCCAGAGCACCTGTAGTATATTGATCACATCATTGTATGGGGCAATATGGCAGAAAAATTTTTTGAGAAAGAAAATAGTTCAAATTCTGCTAAGAGCAGATCGGTTTTCTGATCAAATGGAGCAAGGTCAAGGGACATGCTCAAGAAATACAGTTTTTAGGAATAAAATGGCTGGACGGGAGTCATCAGATCCCAATGGACGTGATTAATAAAATAGCAGCTATCTCTCCACCAACCAACAAAAAGGAGATACAAGCTTTCCTAGGTGTCATGGGTTTCTGGCGAATGCATATCCCAAACTACAGTCACATTGTGAGCCCTCTCTACCATGTAACCCAGAAGAACAATTTCCAATGGGGCCCTGAGCAGCGACAAGCCTTTGAACAAATCAAGCAGAAGATGCATGTAGCCCTTGGGCCAGTCTGGACAGTGCCAGATGGAAAGAATGTGCTCTACACCACAGCCAGGGAGAATGGCCCTATCTGTAGTCTCTGGCAGAAAGCACAAGGGGAGACTCGAGGCTGACTCCTGGGGTTTTGGAGTTGGGGCTACAAAGGATCCGAGGCCAGGCACACTCCAACAGAAAAGGAAATACTGGCAGCATATAGAAGGGGTTCGAGCTGCTTCAGAAGTGATTGGAAGTGAAGTCCAACTCCACCTGGCACCCTGATTGTATGTGCTGACTTTGATGTTCAAAGGAAAGGCCCTTTCTGCGCACCATGCCACCTATGCTACGTGGAGCAAGTGGGTCAAACTTATCACACAACAGGCTTGAATAGGAAACCCCAGTCACCCAGGAATCCCGGAAGTGATCACAGACTGGCCCGAAGGAAAAGATTTTGGAATATCACCAGAGTAGGAGGTGACACGTGCTGAAGAGGCCTCTCTATGTAGTGAACTGCCAGAAAACAAGGAAAAATATGCTCTGTTTACCGATGGGTCCTGTCACATTGTCAGAACACATCAGAGGTGGAAAGCTGTTGTATGGAGTCTCACACAACAAGTTGCAGAAGCTGACGAAGGAGAAGGCAAATCCAGCTAGTTTGCAGAGGTAAAAGCAATCCAGCTGGCTTTAAACATTTCCGAAAAAGTGACCAAAAATGTACCTCTATACTGACTCCTGGATGGTGGCCAATACCCTGTGGGGGTGGTTGCAGCAGTGGAAACAAAGCAACCGGCAGTGCAGAGGCAAAACTACCTGGGATCATAGAATCATAGAATTGTAGGGGTTGGAAGGGACCTCGAGAGATCATTGGGTCCAACCTCCCTGCCAAAGCAGCTCCCTAGGACATATCACTCAGATAGGCATCCAGACGGGTCTTGAATATCTCCAGAGATGGAGACTCCACCACCTCCTGGGCAGCCTGTCCCAGGGCTCTGTCACCCTCACTGGGGAAAAGTTCTCCCACATGTTGGTGTGGAACTTCCTATGCTCCAACTTGCAGCCATTGCCCCTTGTCCTGTCCCCACAGACCACTGAAAAGGGGCTGGCTGATTCCCCCTGCATCCCCTGCTTCAGATAATTATAGACTTTAATTAGGTTCCCCCTAAGTCTTCTCTTCTCAAGGCTGAAGAGTCCCAACTTACTCAGCCTATCCTCATAGGGGACATGCTTCAGGCCCCTAAGATAAGGAAGTTCTGCTGTTAATTGTGTTATAAGAATTATCACTGACACCTACACCACTTGGAAGAAACAGCAATGAAGGTGAAAGCTAGAATCAGACAAATCACAGAATCACAGAATCACCGAATCACACAATCTTAGGGGTTGGAAGGGACCTCAAGAGATCATCGGGTCCAACCCCCCTGCCAAAGCAGGCTCCCTATCTCATATTACATAGATAGGCATCCAGACAAGACTTGAATATCTCCAGAGAATGAGAGTCCACCACCTCCCTGGGCAGCCTATTCCAGTGCTCCGTCACCCTCACTGTGAAAAAGTTCTTCCGCATGTTGGTGCGGAACTTCCTATGCTCCAGCTTGCAGCCATTGCCCCTAGTCCTGTCCCCACAGACCACTGAAAAGGGGCTGGCCAATTCCCCCTGCAACCCATGTCTAAGATATTTATAAACACTAATTAGGTCCCCCCTAAGTCTTCTTTTCTCCAGGCTGAACAGACCCAGCTC
This sequence comes from Laterallus jamaicensis coturniculus, assembly GCA_022605575.1. NCBI lineage: Eukaryota > Metazoa > Chordata > Aves > Gruiformes > Rallidae > Laterallus > Laterallus jamaicensis. The sequence continues at coordinate 236,139 of JAKCOX010000255.1, forward strand.
ACTCAGCCTTTCCTCATAGGGGAGATGTTCCAGACCCCTAATCAACTTTGTCGCCCTTCTCTGGACTCTCTCCAGAAGGTCCCTGTCTTTTTTATACCAGGGAGCCCAGAACCGGACACAATACTCCAGGTGGGGCCTGACCAACGCAGAGTAGAGGGGGAGGATCACTTCCTTCGACCTGCTGGACACACTCTTCCTGATGCATTCCAGGATCCCATTGGCTCTCTTGGCCACCAGGGCACACTGCTGGCTCATAGCCAACCTGTCATCAACCAGGACCCCCAGGTCCTTCTCCACTGAGCTCCTCTCCAGCAGGTCATCCCCCAGCCTGTACTGATTCAAGCGGTTATTCCTCCCCAGGTGCAAGACTTTACACTTGCACTTGTTGAATTTCATTAGGTTTCTCCCTGCCCAGCTCTCCAGCCTGTCCAGGTCTCGCTGAATGGCAGCGCAGTGTTCCTGCATGTCAGCCACTCCTCCCAGCTTTGTATCATCAGCGTACTTGCTGAGGGTGGATGCTATTCCCTCATCAAGGTCCTCAATGAAGATATTAAACAGGACTGGACCAAACACCGAGCCCTGGGGAACACCGCTAGCCGCAGGTCTCCATTCAGATTCTACTCCACTGATCACGACCCTCTGAGCCCGGTCTGGCAGCCAGTTCTCAACCCACCTCACTGTCCACTCATCTATCCCTTGTTCCCTCAGCTTCTCTATCAGGATGTTGTGGGAGACAGTATCGAAAGCTTTGCTAAAGTCAAGGTAGATGACATCCACTGCTCTCCCTCCATCCACCCAGTTGGTAATGACATCATAGAAGGCTATGAGATTGGTCGAGCACGATTTCCCCTTGGTGAATGCATGCTGACTACTCCTCATGACCTTCTTCTCTTCCAGTTGTTTGGAGATGGCATCCAAAACAAGCTGTTCCATCACCTTTCCAGGGACAGAAGTGAGGCTGACTGGCCTATAGTTACTGGGATCCTCCTTCTTGCCTTTTTTAAAGACTGGAGTGACATTGGCTATCCTCCAATCTTCAGGCACTTCTCCTGTAGTCCAGGATCTATCAAAGATGATAGAGAGCGGCTCCGCAATCACCTCCGCCAGCTCTCTCAGCACACGTGGGTGTATCCCATCCGGGCCCATGGATTTGTGTGCATCCATTCCTTTGAGTCGCTCCTGGACCACCCTTACCTCAACTAGAGGGGAGCCATTCGTTCCCCAACCACTCCTACTTTCATCTGGGATCAGTGGGTCCCGAGAAGCCTTTGGAGTAAAGACGGAGGCAAAGAAGGCATTAAGTATCTCCACCTTCTCATCATCTCCCGTTACCAAGACACCCGCCTCATTCAACAAGGGACCTACATTATCCCTGGTCATCCTTTTACTATTCACATACCTGAAAAAACTCTTTTTATTGTCCTTTATGTCCCTTGCCAGCTTAATTTCTATGCAGGCCCTAGCCCTCCTAGTTGCATCCCTACAGGCCCTGGTAACATCCATATATTCATCTCATGATCTCAGACCCTGTTTCCACAGTTTATAGGTCTGCTTCATTGTGGCAAGATATTTCTGCCCAACTAGAGAACCTAACTGTAAAAGTACATCATGTAGGTGCCCATATACCCAAGAGTCACTGAAGAACATCCAAACAACCAGCAGGTCGATCAGGCTTCTAGGATTGAAGTGGCTCAAGTAGACCTCGATTGGCAACGTAAGGGCAAATTATTTATAGCTGTTGTGGTTTAAACCTCAGCGGAAAAGCTGGGGCCACAAAGGTCAGAAAAAGAAGCCCCCTGCCTCTTTAAGAGGTGGGGGATGGGCGAACGGAGGCAACTGAGGAGCTGCGAGGCAGAGAAAAAAAACCAAATGCCTGCGGGTTGGGATAAGGATAGTTTACTAAACAACAGGAGAAAATATGAAAACAACTAACTACAGTGCTATTATATACAGTGCAAACCTGTCACCCCACTATGTCATTTGAGCTGTGCCCGAATTGATTCAGATTCAGAGTCCCCAAAGCAGCACTCCCCGAGCCCGGCACCCCAGAGCACCCCCCTCACCACCGCCTGCCACACCGATCCAAAAGAGGAGCAAGAAAAGAAGCCGGAACTGGCACTGCGCCTGCCCAGACCGGAACTTCCTTTACCCGGGTCCGGAGCAGTTTCTGATGGGTCCGGAGTCGCCCCTGGAACTGGCACTGCGCCTGCCCAGACCGGAACCTTTCGTGCCTGGGTCTTGAGTCGCCCCTGCGGGGAGGGGGAGAACTGCCTGATCATGATGCAATTGGTATGGAATACTCTCAGGGCTAACATAGCCTGTTGCTGGGCTGAACCCAGGACAATAGCTCACTGGGCCCATGACACTTGCAATAGTTAGGACAATAGGGAATGGCTGCAAGTTACGCCAGGAGAGGTTCAAGTTAGAAATTAGGAGAAATTTCTTCTCAGAAAGAGTGGTTTGGCATTGGGACGGGTTGCCCAGGGACATGGTGGAGTCACCATCCCACAGGGTATTTAAGGAAAGGTTGGATGAGGTGCATGGTTTAGTAAGTAATATAGGTGGCAGGGGTCAGTTGGATTAGATGATCTTGGAGATCTTTTCCAACCTTAATTATTCTGTGATTCTAAATTTTAGTCATCTAATTTTATTTTTCATTTTCTTTTGTATTTGGAAGTGTTTTAAAAAAATAATCCTTTTAACCTGTCTTATGCTCATTCTGGTGTAAATCAAGTATAATTTCCACAAAGTGTAGTTATACTATAGTGACACTGATGAAAGGAAGACTGAATTATTGCTCAAGGATTATTTTTGTCTTTCTTTATTTGGAAAGGATATTTGCAGAAAACCAATAACGTCACATAAGTGAACATTAAAAGAAAAATAAAATATTTTGAAATGGACTGTATTTACGGTAATTCTGCACAGAAAAAATAATCCACTCCTGTTTCACTTGTAGTTTTTTCATGGGAATGGGAATTAATACAATAAATAAAAGCAGCTTATTGTTGTTTCTCTCCAATCTTTGACTCACTTTACTAGATTTGCTTCTTTGAGCTCTTCTCTCAGTACTGTTGGTTAATAATATTACAAGAGAAAGAATGTTAAGACTTCTTTTCAGATTTGTATTTATTTTTTTAACGTGCATATTTCTACTAATAAAAAAATATATTGAAAAATAATTTGGAGGGAAAACAAAACAGAATATATTATTGCTGAAATTATTTTCTTCCTTACACACACACACACATACACACAAACCCCATCAGGTTCAGTGAAAGACTAAAAAAATGCACATGGATCAATTATGAAAAAAAAAAAAGAATGTTCCTTTGAATGAGGAAAAGCTGATTAGAATTAATATAGGCTTTGTTCATATCTACAGGATACAATGAGAGGACTTTTAAGTGGAGCAGAAAAAGGGGATTTGAGAGTGTTTGGCTGCTTAATGCTATAGTGCTTCAGAGCCCATGTGAAAATTTGCTGCTAGCTATTAAAGATCATTGTGCCCCTGCAAAGAAGCTGTTACAATGATGGCTATATGTCATTATATTCCCACTGTAAGTAACGAATCAGAGACCTGGGAAAGTTGGATAAGAGCAGCTAGCAAATTTTCAAGTGGTGGCATCGATTTAAATAAATTTACATCTCATTTTCTACTTTCCTTTGTATGGGAAACATACTTCAGAATGAAACAATATGCTGTGTTCATAGGCCCTGGTCTTTTATTCTATTGCCTCTAAGCTTGCTTTCCAGATCAGCCTTTGCCAAAACTGACAGCACACTTTTCTCATAGCCTCTTTTTCTCATAGCCTTTGGTTGCTTTCAAGTACCATTTAGCACAATGTTGTTATGCATGACAGTTTGGAGAGCAGAATAGGTGGTGTCTGAGCCTGCTGTGCTGCTACAAAGTGGATCCGTTCTCGGCAGGCTGAAGTTACTGAAGGCTTGCTGGAGGGACACTGCCATAGACTTCCAGATGTTCCCACCCCAACAAAACCAATTAGTTTCAAACTGCAAGAAGCCATGGGGTCACCCTCTCTTTCAGTGAGACTAGATGATTTAATATGATGCAATGGAATTTAAAATTCAAGTTGATTTATCCTGTTGTACACCTCTGTTGTAGTTTAATGTGGCTGGGTTCTGGTGGAGAAGGGGGGTCTGTAGTGGTGGCTTCTGCAAGATGCAGCTAGACGATTTCTCTAGGCCTGAGAGAGTAAACACCAGCCGATTCAAGGCCGGAGTCTTTGTTGACCAAGGCCGAGCCAATTGCCCTACCTCTGGGAGTGGACTCCAGTTCTTCGTTTTACTGTACAGTGTAGCTCAAGCCGGTATTTGTATGAGGTTTTGCTGTCCCACCCATTCCTTGGGCAGGTAGGAATTTGTAATGGCACACAGTCTATGAGGGGCAAAGAGGAGAATAACTACACCACCACCTTCTCCTTTGGGTTAAATACAACAGCTCTTAAAACAGCTATTGAGAATTTTGAATATCCCTGGGATTTTCAGACCAGCATGTGGCTATTCCTAAGTCTTCTGGAGGTGGTTGAGGTTCTGCGTGAGATTAAACAATTGCTTAAGAATATCACTCTGAGATTTTCCCCAAGGCTGAATAGTCAGGAGTGGTGGGCCCCAGTCACTATCTACCAAATAGTGCTCATCACCTGGCAGTGCCATTATGCGAAAAGGAAATTGAATAGACCCACAGGCACTGCAGCTACCACAACCCACACAGCAGGCACCACGGCTACTCAAACCCCCACAACAGGCACTGAGGCCACCGCAATTCCCTCAGTGGTCACCGTGGCTACTCAAAACACCGTGACAGTCAGTGAAGATGAGTCAAAAAACAACCCATACCGGTATCAGTTGCCCCTGTGCAGAAGAGGAAATACACAAAGAAATCAATTCGTTTAGTGAAGACGATGATGAACTGGGGCCATCTCAAGAATAGGAGAAAGAGTCAGAACCAGAGATCATCACCCGATCCCTGTCCCTGAGTGAGCTGCGAGGTATGTGAAAAGACTTTGGCCAGCTTCCATGTGAGCATGTTATCACTTCGCTGCTACAGTTCATGGATAATGGGGCCAGTAGCCGGAAATTAGAAGGCAGGGAGGCCAAGCAGCTGGGATCCCTGGCTAGGGAAGGAGGCATTGACAAGGCAATTGGGAAAAAGTAAGAAACCCTCAGCCTCTGGAGGTGACTCCTGTCAAGTGTGAGGGAAAAGTATCCCTTAAGGGAAGATGTTTTATGTCAGTCACCCAAGTGGAACACTGTGGAGGAAGCTCTCTAGTACTTGAGAAAATTAGCTGTACAGGAGATGGTTTATTATGATCTGGAAAACACAGTTGCCCACTGATCCTGATGAAGTCCAATGCACCCAAGCCACATGGTGTTAGATTGTACAAAGTGAGCCATCATCATACACCAATTCGCTGGCAATAATAGACTGGAGTAATGCAGATGCACCAACAGTATATGAACTGGCCAGATGACTCTGACAATATCAAGATAATATTTATTCTTCCCTCATCAATTTTACCTCTACAAACTGGCTGGATTCGCCTTCTCCTTTGGCAGCTTCTGCAAATTGTATAGGACACCATATGGCAGCCTTCCATCGCCGATGTTTTCCAACAATGTGACAGGACCTATCGGTGAACAAGGCATACTTTTTCTCATTTTCTGGCAGTTCATTATATAGTAGGCCTTGATAGAGGTGTAGCTTAAGAGACAATTAATATAACTTTAATATAAGAATTTTCATAGTTTTAAGAATAGACAGGTTTAAGAGAAAGCTGTAACTGTGTAAGCTGCTTGTGAGAGCAGATGCAAAACTTAGCCCTTACAATGCAACAGTCACAGCCTTGAAGATAAAGAAGTAAGAATCTGTGTGGTTTTAGGAATAGATTAGTTTTGAATTTTAGCAGAATTTGGCTGTAATCACATAAGCTGTTTCATGAAAGCGGCTACAAAACTTAACCATAATAGTGCAACAGCCTTGAAACTAGAGGAAGTAGGATATAGAGGAGTCATAAATAATGAGACTAACGACCAATTAAAAGACAGAGTATATCTTGTTTTCAGTGAAAAGCTAACTAGTCGATGCAGGTGTTTGGAGCCCAGATAAGCATGGAGAAAACCGTAAAGAGCATGCGCTGAGAGCAAGGAAGATGACCAGCCTTCATCCCTGAAGACCACCAGAAGACGCCCTGAGTGTCACTGAGTATGCTCTATCTGGGTGGAGTTAATGTAAATGACTTCCTGGAAATAATTTGCATAACCCTGCCTTTTCTTAGAAATTGTAATGAATATGTATAGTTAATCTGTATAAATATGAGAAATTTGGCTTTAGTGGACGCACACATTTGCAGGAGCGATCCCCTGTGTGCCCAGCACTGCAATAAAGGATACCTGCTTAATAGTCACCAAGGCTATTGAGTTTTGATTCTGGCTTTCCGAGGCATCAGCCTCTTCAGCACATATCACTTCCTCCTCTGGTAATATTCCAAAATTCTTGCCTTCTAGCCACTCTGTGATCACTTCCAGGACTCCAGGACTGGGGCTTCCTATTTGACCCCACTGTGTAATTAGTGTGTCTCACTTGCTCCATGTAGGATTGGTGGCATGATGCATAGAAGGGGCCTTCCCTTTGAACATCCAGCCCAGCACTGGTAGTTGGGGTGCCAGGAGGATCTGGGCTTCAGTTCCAATCACTTCTGAAGCAGCTTGAACCCCTTCATATACTGCCAGTATTTCCTTTTCTTTTGGAGTATAATGGACCTTGGATCCTCTGTATATCTGACTCAAAATCCCCAGGGGTCAACCTCAAATCTTCCCTGGTGTTTTCTGCCAGGGACTTCAGATAGGGCCATATTCCCCAGCTGCGGTGTAGAGCACATTCTTTATATCCGACCCTGTCCGGACAGGCCCAAGGGCTACTGTGTGGATGACTGTTTGATCTGTTCAAAGGCTTCTCGCTGCTCAGGGCTCCATTGGAAATCGTTCTTCAGCAGGTCCCTTGACTTTATTTGTCAGGTCACCCTGTCATAGAAGGAGATTAGGTTAGTCAAACTGGATCTGCCCTTCATGAACCCATGCTCTCTGGGTCTGATCACCTGGTTGTCCTGCACATACCACATAATGGCACTCAGGATGATCTGCTGTATTGTGTTCCCCCAGACAAAAGTCAAGCTAACAGGCCTGTAATTTCCCAGATCATATTTCAGCCCTTCTTATGTATGGGGGGTTATGCTGGCTGATTTCCAATCTGCTGGTACCTCTCCAGTCAGCCAGGACTGTTAATAGATGATGGAAAGTGGCTTGGTGAACATCCCTGACAGCTCTTTCAGCACCCTTAGGTGCATCCCATCTGGCCCCATAGATTTGTGCACATCTATATTTTGCAACAGGTCACTAACCATCTCCTCCTGGATTGACGGGGAGTCATTCTGCTCCCAGTCCCTGTCTCCTGGCTTAGGGAGTTGGATTCCCTCTATACAATTGGTCCTATTACTAAAGACCAAGGCAAAGAAGTCATTAAGCACCTCACCCTTCTCATCTTTTGTCACTATGTTTCCTCCTGCTTTTAATAGGGGATGGAGGGTCTCCCTGGTTTTTCTTTTGCTGTTAATATATTTATAGAAACTTTTCTTGTTGTCCTTTATCATGGAGGCCAGATTAATTTCTAACTGTGCTTTGGACCTTCTAATTCTCTCCCTGCATAGCTTTGCAACATCTTTGCAATCGCTGTGAGTGGCCTGCCCTTTTCTCCAAAGGTCATAAACTTTCTTTTTCTCCCTGAGTGCCAGCCAAAGTTCCCTGTTCAGCCAGGCTGCTCTTCTATGCTGCCAGCTTGACTTACAGCACCAGGGGATGGCCTGCTCTTGCAGCTTCAAGACTTCCTTCTTGAATAGTGTCCAGCCTTCCTGGACTCCTCTACCCTTCAGAACCAATTCCCAAGGGATTCTGGCAATCAGGCTACTGAACAGGGTAAAGTTTGCTCTTCAGAAATCTAGGATGGCAGTTTTGCTGCCCCCTTTCCCCCCCCTCCAACCCCTCCACCAGTATCTCTAAGAATAGATAACTCTTTCATTTCATGATCACTGTGCCCAAGATGGCGTCCAACCATCACATCTCCTACCAGCCCCTCCCTGTTCACAAAGAGTAGGTCCAGCAGGGCACCTTCCCTGGTTGGTTCACTCACCAGCTGTGTCAGGAAGTTATCTTCAACACATTCCAGGAACCTCTGGGACTGTTCTCTCTCTGATGTGTTGTAATTCCAGCAGATATCAGAGAAGTTGAAGCCCCCAGAAGAACAAGGGCAAATGACCACAAAATTTCACCCAGGTGTTTATAGAACATTTCATCCATCTCACTGTCCTGGTTGGGAGGTCTATAGCAGACTCCCACAGTGATATCAGCCTTGTTGGCCTTGCCCCTAATCCTGATCCAAACACACTCATCTCTGTCATCGCTATAACCAAGTTTTAAACATTCATAACAATTCTTAATATACAGGGCCACCCCACCACTGCTCCTTCCTTGTCTATCTTTCCTGAAGAGTTTGTAGCCATCAAATGTGGAACTCCAGTTGTGATGGATCCCACCATGTTTCTGTGATAGCCACTATGTCATAGTTTTCCTGTAGCATCATGGCTTCCAGCTCCCCTTGATTGTTGCCCATGCTGCGTGCATTGGCACAGATGCACTTTGGATTGGCTAATGATCCCAATACCTTTTTTTGTGGGCATGTACCCTAATTCTTACCTGACTGTAGCTGTATCAACTGTGACGTACTTTGACTTCGGTTCATACTGAAGTTCCAGCATGTTTGGCATAGCAGCACTCATGGGTGGCATAACTTCATTCAGACCATGATAGTTTACTATCAGTCTCCACTTTCTGTTGGACTTCCACACTGGCCATATGGGACTGTTAAAAGGTGAGTGGTTTCTGCTGATCAGTCCCTGACTCTCCAGTTGACAAATCAGCTTCTGGATGGGGATCAGGGAGTCTGTTAGTGCAGTATTGTCGTCTGTGCACTGTTGTAGTAGCAATTGGCACCTGTTGTTCTTCAACTTTCAGCAACCCCACAACAGAAAACAGACAATTCTTCAATTTCCTGTCTCCAGGGCAGCTATGCCATGAGCCCTTTGGTAACCTTTTGGGTTCCTGAAATACACTCTACTTAGGTAGTCTATACCCCAGATTCATGGAGCCTCTAGGCCAGTCACAATGAGGTGTTTTTCCCAGTCCTTCCCAGTTAGGCCCACTTCAGCCTCCAGTACAGTCAACTGTCAGGATCGCCCCATTACTCCAGAAATACAAATGTCTTCCACCCCTTCGTGGCTTGATGGCATTAGAGTACACTGGACACCTATGACTGCTAGAGCCCTGTACTCTTTTAGGTCTGATGTACCAGGCCATCAGATCCATACAGTCCTATAAACCTGGATGTCCCTCTCCTCCACCTGGCTGGAGGCAGGGCCCCTCAAACCTTGCTCATATATATTCGCTCCTTACTTTTTGCAAAAAGGATTTACATTTCCCTTCCTCATGTCCTCTCTGTGGTCCCACAGGCAAAAACACAGGGTGCCTAATGGTGTGTACCCTCTATATCTTCCCTCTTGAGTACAGGAATGCTTACTCCTAATAGCTGAAATAGTTGTCTGTACAGGTGTGCGTGTGTGTAAATATCCTCTTTGAGTTGCAGGATCTCTAGGGACAGTTATCACAGAATCACAGAATCATAGGAGTTGGAAGGGACCTGAGGAGATCATCGAGTCCAACCCCCCCTGCAGGCTCCCTAGCTCATATTGCACAGGTAGGCGTCCAGCCGGGTCTTGAATATCTCCAGAGATGGAGACTCCACCACCTCCCTGGGCAGCCTGTTCCAGTGCTCTGTCACCCTCACTGTGTAAAAATTCTTCCGCATGTTGGTGTGGAACTTCCTATGCTCTAACTTGCAGCCATTGTCCCTTGTCCTGTCTCCACAGACCACTGAAAAGGGGCTGGCCATTTCCCCCTGCATCGCATGCTTAAGATAATTGTAAACATTAATAATTAGTCTTCTTTTCTCCAGGCTGAACAGTCCTAGCTCACTCAGCCTTTCCTCATAGGGGAGATGCTCCAGGCCCTTAATCATCTTCGTAGCCCTCCTCTGGACTCTTTCCAGGAGATTCCTGTCGAGCACGATCTCCCCTTGGTGAATACATGTTCCTCATAGGGCTTGTGCTCCAGATCCTTCACCAGCTTCGTCACCCTGCTCTGGATGTGCTCCAGCATCTCAAAATCCTTCCTGTAGTGAGGGGCCCAAAACAGGACATAGTACTCAAGGTGCGGACTCATCAGAACTATCACTTCCCTACTCCTGCTGGTTACACTATTCCTGATACAGGCCAGGATGTTGTTGGCCTTCTTGGCTACCTGGGCTCCTTTTTGGACACCTGCTGGCTCATGTTCAGCTGGCTATCAACTAACACCCCCAGGTCCTTCTCCAGCAGGTAGCTTTCCAGCCACTCTGTCCCAAGCCTGTAACGTTGCCTGGAGTTATTCTGACCAGTGTAGGACCCAGCACTTGGCCTCGTTGAACTCCGTAAAGTTTGCCTCTGCCCATTTGATCCAGTCTGTTCAGGTCCCTCTGCAGAGCCATCCTACTTTCCAGCAGATCAACACTCCCACACAGTTTGGTGTCGTCTGCAAACTTACTGAGGGTCCACTTGATACCCTCAACCAGATCATTAATGAAGATGTTAAACAGGACTGGCCCCAGTGCTGAGCCCTGGGAAACACCACTTGTGACCTGATGCCAGCTGGATTTAGCTCCATTTACCACAACATTCTGGTCCTGGCCATCCAGTCAGTTTTTAACCCAGAAACATGCTTGCCTGAAGGCAGATGAAATCTTTTTTCACATATCTCTACTCTCAGGGACAGGGATTAGACCTCTGGCTCTGCCTCTTGTCCTGTTCTCATGATGGTCCTGGTTCATCCTCATCCCTCAGTAAGCGATCTGATTTTTTTGTGTATTTCTTCTTATATATAGGGGTAACTGATATGGGTACGGGTTGTTTTTCTGTATCATCTGCAGTGTCTTTCACTGATGTTTGAGTAGCCACAATGCCTGTTGGTGTAGCTGCAGTGCCTGCAGGTCTGTTTCTACCTCTCTTCCCCCTGATGGCACTGCCTACTCTCAAGCAGTGTTTGGGACATGCGGGCCAGGATATAGTACAGCACAGTAAATTGTGCCTCTTTGGAATAACCACAGCATTTTCATTTTGAGATATTCAATTACTTTATCGGGGTCCTGTAGCTGTTTGGGAGGGAAGTTCCAAACCATTAGGGGTGAGAAGTTCTCTAGATACCTGCCCATATTCTCCCACATGCCATGCCACCATGACTATTCAGCCTTGGTGAAAATCTCTGGGTGTTATTCTTTAGACAATAGTTTGTAACCCTAAACAGAACTTGTAAACACATTCAGAAGACCTAGCAATGGGAACATGCCGAGTTGAATATCACAAGGTTATTCAGAATTCTCAAAAGCTATTGTAACCAGCCTGAAGGGAAAAGGGGAGGTGAAAGATCATGAGAAAGTATCCCTCCCCTCTATTCCTGATCTATTGGGTGCCATTATTAACCAATTCAAAGAGATGTTATCCAAGGTACAGACAGGACAGCAAGACCCCATATAAATACCAGATTAAGTTCATGACCATTGATGATATCAATATAAATCGATATCACACAGTACAGGAAAATGATAAAACAGACCCCTCTCCCAGAGGTGATGAACAGTGCCACAGGGAATACATACAGCAAGTATCAGTTTACATACCTCAGCCACGTGACCAAAGAAAACAGCACTGTGACCAGTGATAGTTTAAATAATACAGTGAATACACAATTATGTTTTTAACACAATTGGGTCATATCTATCATTTTCCCAACCCTGAGGGCATTACCCACTATGTCAATGACCAGCTGGAGTGAATGGAACTCTGTCTGGGCATGGATGAGGAGCTGAATGAGAGTTTATGGGTCAGGATTAAAGGGAGGACAGGGACAGGTGACATTATAATGGGAGTCTGCTGATGAGGGAGAACGAGTGGATGAGGCCCTCTATGGACAGATAGGAGTAGCTTCACATTCACAAGCCATGGTCCTCATGGGGGACTTCAATCACCTTGATATCTGTTGGAGGGATAACACAGTAGAGCACAAGCAATCTAGAAAGATCATGGAATGCATTGATGATAACTTCCTCCTCTAACAATGAGGGGTTGGTAGGGAATGTGAAGCTCAAAGGCAGCTTTGCTGCAGTGACCATGAAATGGTGGAGTTCAAGATCCTCAGGGTAGCGAGGAGGGTGCACATCAAGCTCACTACACTGGACTTCAGAAGAGCAGACTTTGGCCTCTTCAGGGACATGCTGGTGAGACTACCATGGGACAAAGCCCTGGAAGGAAGAGGAGCCCAAGACAGCTGATTCAAGGGTCACCTCCTCCAAGCTCGGGAGAGATGCATCCCAGCAGAGAGGAAATTAGGCAAAAACACCAAGAGGCCTGAGTGGATGCACAAAGAACAATTATATAAACTCAAACACAAAAAGGATGCCTACAGAGGTTGGAGGCAAGGGCAGGTAGCCTGGGAAGAATACAGAGAAACTGTCCGAGCATCCAGGGATTAGGTTAGGAAAGCTAAAGCCCTGATAGAATTTAATCTGGACAGGGATGTCAAGGATAGCAAGAAAAGTTATTATAGGTATGTCAGCAATAAAAGGAAGACTACGGAAAATGTGGATCCTGTCCAGAATGAAACAGGAGACCTGGTTACACAGGATATGAAAAGGCTGAGGTACTCAATGACTCTTTTTCTTTGGTTTTCACCAGCAAGGGGTCTAACTACACTGCCCAAGACTCAGATGGCAAAGGAAAGGACTGGGAGAATCAAGTACTGCCTACTGTAGAGGAAGATCAGGTTCAAAAATATCTAAGGAAACTGAAGATGCACAAGTCCATGTGACCTGATGAGATGCATCTGCAGGTCCTGAGGTGGATGGTGGATGAAGTTGCTAAGACACTATCCATCATATTTGAGAAGTTGTGGCAGTTCAGTGAAGTTTCCACTGACGGGAAAAGGGTAAACATAACCTCCATTTTTAAAAGGGGAAAAAAAGGAAAAGCAGGGGAAATACAGGCTGGTCAGTCTCACCTCTGTGCCCAGCAAGATACTTCTGGAAGCTATGCTCAGGCACATTGAAAAGAAAGAGGTAATTTGTTTCTTGGAGGAAGGTGATAATGGTAGTATTGGATCATGGTCAATCCATTTAGTACTACTAAAAATCATTCTTGTTTAGAAAGAAATTTAAGGATGTTGTATTTGATTAATTCCATATTTCTGCAGTTTGTTAGAAATTAAGCAAACAGTTAATATCATAGAATCATAGGACGAGTTAGGTCAGAAGGGACCTTTAAAGGTCATCTAGTCCAACCCCCCTGCAGTAATCAGGGACATTTTCACTAGATCAGTTCGCTCAGAGCCCCATCAAGCCTGACCTTGAATATCTCCAGGGATGGGGCCTCCACTGCCTCTCTGGGCAATCTGTTCTAGTGATCTCATATTGAAGAACTTTCTCCTAATATCCAACCTAAATTTCCCCTTTTCAAGTTTAAAACCATTACCCCTTTTCCTACTGCTACATGCCCTTGTGAACAGTTCTTCTCCAGCTTTCTTACAGGCAACTTTCAGGTATTGGAAGGCCACTATAAGGTTCCTGCCAAAGCTTTCCCTTCTTCAATATGAACAAGCTCAACTCACTCAGTCTATCTTCGTAGGAGAGGTGCTCCAGCCCTTTAATCATCTTTGTGGCACTCTGGATGTGCTCCAAGAGGTCTATGTCCTTCTTGTGCTGAGGGCTCCAAAGCTGGATGCAGTATTCCAGGTGGGGTCTCACCAGAGCAGAGTAGAGGGACAGAATCACCTCTCGATCTGCTGGCCACACTTCTTTGTCACATGTAGGAATTCCACAGAATTGAAGATACTTAGTATCATGAAAGATAAAGCTCAAACAGCTAAATTCTTTCCTTTTGCATCCTAAGAAGTGCTGAAAGAAAAAAAAAAGGTTTTTTTGTGTGAAACTATGTCTATCAACATGGAACCAGTTGTGTTCCCATTGCAGTCAGTGAGAGTTTACCATTCCCTTTTGAGTGGGCTACATTAAACCCTGACTTTTCAATAGAAAGCAAGGATCTGATTCTGAAACATTCCCTCTGTTTAGCAGATCCACAGAAAACAGTTTAATAAAGCTGCATGAATCACCCTCAGATTTCCATAACATCAAAATATACCTTGTGAACTTGAAATTAAACTGTAGTACTGAAGCCTCTATGTGCAATTCAAAAATATATTTTATAATATCACTTTATCAAGATCCATATAGAGAGTTATATAGCAGGTATCTCACTTGTCATAAATATAATACTACTTCTTACCTGCTACCTATGGCTACTGTTTGTTTAAAGAGATATCAACAAAAAAACCCTCAATGTGTTACTAAATCAAAAGATTCTTGGAGGCAATTTAGACATTGGCTTTTCGTTTTCCTAAATAATTGTGAATCCATTATTAGTTCATAAGCAAGAACATAAATTTGATTATTGATAAATTAAATTTTAATATCAGATGGCTGGAACAATTTTAAAGAGAAAATAATATCTGTATGTAGGTTTTGCTTTGCACTGTACTGTATTCTGTATCAGTAGAACAAAGGCCCTGCAAATGAAGTGAAATCAACAAAAGTATAGTGGAGAAGGGGGTAAAATATGGCCATCAGTATAATGACAAAGGAGTAGAGAATTTAAATGTTAAATGCTTGCACATTTAAGTTCATTATTCTGTCATCTTTTTGAATGGGTAGATTGAAACTCTTGAAAGACCAGAATGAGATCTCTGTTTTGGACAAAAGGTTTAATAACACTCTTTAACAGACTGTCCAGACATATTTTCTAACATACAGCAGTTTACCTTAATTTTTTTAATTAAAAAAACATGGTAATAATTGGTGGGGTTAATGGAAGAGAAGGAGAATCCCTATTTTCTGTGTTTTCAATGAGTGGGCTTTTTGCCCTGCAGCACTGTCTGGATGTTAACTCCCCATGTCTCAGCCATGATGGAAGCTTAGAGTACAATAGAAGTACAGCAACAATAGGAATTACAAATACATGTATATCTTACTGCATGACCTCCCCACTGAAATGAATGTAGTCTAAAAATATCATCCACTCTAAATTGCTTGCAAAAATAATACTCTTACAAAATAAAAATCCAAACCAAACCCAGACAGAATAATCTTTTGCTTCTGTTCACAAATTCACTATATTTTTTAAATATATTAGTCTCATTTAATAATATAAAATGCATGCCTGTGTTAAGAACAGTAGTATTTTACTTATAGAGATTTTATGAGGAATATAAAATAAATTTAAAAAGAAAAAATGTAGGAGTTATATATGATCAAAATATATAGTGCTTTTTTATTGTTGTAGCCTGATAACATTAAAGAATATCAGATATTAGAAAAGAATTTGTTCACAATTGAATCTCTTGAGGAAAAAAATGCACTGAAATAATAAATGGAATGCATATTGAAATTCTTTTTTATTTTAGAGCCAGAATCAGTAAATTCACTTAGAAGAACCTACTCATTAGTAACCCCTTTGATATTAAGAGGTTTACTCAAGTAAGGCTAGTTATTTGTGTGCCAGAACTTGCAGAATCAAGCCTTTGTTGGTAAATATTTGGAAAATAAATCATTGCTGAAATACAGTATATATTTTCATTTACAAGATGAAAACATTTTGGAAACTGCAAAATGTGCTACGAAAATGCTTTCTTAAAAAAGTGAAAATAAACTAAGTAGGGGTGACTTCCTTTGAATTAGTTAAATCCACTTTTTATTTGCTTCCAAAAGAAAAACTGAAATAACTTTAGCATTTTAATTCTTTCTGTAAAAGCTTAACACTGTCAATGTCATAGTATGGGGCTTAATCAGTATGACTGACAAGGATTTATGAACTTTTTCATTCCAAATGCATTTATATACACACAAGCACACATGCCCTACAAAGAGAGGCTGAGGGAGCTGGGCTTGTTCAGCCTGGAGAAGAGAAGGCTGCGGGGGGACCTCATTGCAGCCTTCCAGTACCTGAAGGGAGCATACAAACAGGAGGGGAATAAACTATTTAAAAGGGCAGATAATGGCAGGGCAAGGGGGAATGGTTTAAAGCTAAAGGACGGAAGGTTTAGATTGGATATTAGGGGGAAGTTTTTTACAGAAAGAGTGGTGAGGTGCTGGAACAGGCTGCCCAGAGAAGTAGTGGATGCCCCGTCCCTGGAGGTGTTCAAGGCCAGGTTGGATGGGGCCCTGGGCAACCTTGTGTAGATCCAGGCCTGAGGTTGGTGGCCCTGCCTGTGGCAGGTGGGTTGGAGCTCTATGATCCTTGGGGTCCCTTCCAACCCATGCCATTCTATGATTCTATGATTCTATGATATGTGTACATAAAGTTTTATTACAGTCATTTTACACAAACAGAACCTTAAGTAGTTGAAGTAATAAAAATACTCAATCAGAATGCTCTTTATATAGCCATAAGTCCATAAAACTTTTAAAATTGTCTCCTTTAAAAACTCCAGATAAATTATGAAAATTCAGACTGCATTATTTGAATATTTGCCAATTATATCTTGATCCTTATTTGAAAAGCCCGCAAGAAGATAGGAGTGCCGGCAATATAAACCATAGAAACAGGAAAAAAGTAGAATGCAAGGATATCCATGAATATCAAGAACCAGAAATGCTAAGATTATACCAGTATACGTCTATGCTTGTAAACCATAAGGCAAAATATTGGTGAGATGCAGTATTGCCAGTTCTGTAGAGAGGGGGAAAGAGAGAGAGAGAGAGATACTCTGTGTGTGTGTGTGTGTGTGTGTGTGTGTGTGTGTGTGCCCACATATATGTGTGTGGTGTATGCGTGTGTGTGAAAGAGAGCAAAGTAGGGAGGGAACCAGAGGGGAGAGGTGCAAGGGGGAGGGGAAGAGAGGTGGGGATGGGCAGCCACAATAAAGCATAACTTTTCTACATGTCTAAAGCTAAAGTATGCTAAATCTCTGCATCCTATTGCCGTCTTCCAAGTAGATTCAAAGAACTGGTTAATATTTCATCAATAGTTCATATTTGATTCAGGTACTTCTTAAAAAAAAAAAAAAAGAGGAAAAAAAGATTTTTACCTTCCAAGTAAAGGAAAAAAAATGTTTACTTTAACAATATTTTCAAGATACAACAGTGTTTGCATAAGTCATGCTTAACATGGTAAATACCAATCATAAATTCGTAACATGAATTTATTTATATCTTAGTTGTGTAGGTCAGCTTATTATTGGTAAAGTAATATTAATAGTTCCAACCTATCTTTTCATAATAGCATATATTTTAAAATGTTATAATTTTAACGATGAAAAATAAAGCCAAGCCCATAACTAGCAATGTCCTTTTTTCATGTTGATTTGCTTTGTTTATTATTTTATGGAAATGCTTTCTAATTTTTTTTAATTTGACAAATACTGCAGCTTTAACAAAGAATTACTAAATTGTCTTAACAAAGAAGATAAAGGCTGTGTGTTGCTTTCGATAGAATAACCATCTTTCAGATTCTTTAAATCCACAATATATGTAATGCAGCTCCTGAGTGGCTTTTGTTTTCGGTGTGTTTTGTAAGCTTTTAGGGGCTTTCTCATCAAATATGTCCAGTTAATTTACAAGGCACTATTACTGATATGCTTCCTTGGTTTGTGGTTTTCAGTGAAAGGCAAGCAGCTGAGACCAAGTCTTCAGATGGAGGGGGAGGGGCAGGAAGGGAATATATACACATATAGTGTGCCAGTGTCTGTAAATTGGCATATGACAGCAGACCAGGAAAAACCTCCAGTATCCATTTGCATGCTGAAGAATATCCAGGTTTAAAACAAAGTGATTTTCATACAGGATTTAGACTTGACATTTATTATTCAGTTCACAGACTTCTTGAAGGAAAGTTTATTTTCCATTCATAGATGAAAAATTTTCTAAGATAAAAAAAGGCTGGCTTAGCAATAACAATAAATTATTAACTTTCCTGTATTTCTTATGAATTTATCTTATCTGATTACTAAAAAATGTTTGCCACCAAATTAGTATATTTTGCTCCTCAACAATTCCAAAGAAAAATATCTATCACATTATGTGCCATTTGTAAAATATGTCTAATTCTAAAAGTTTGCTTTCCATAAATAAAATTATAGATCATGTTTTTAAAAACTATTTAAAATAAAGATTTAAATAAAGATTTTTTTTTATACCTTTCTATCTTTATGTAGACAAATGTATTTTTCTCCCTACTGAATGCATCAAGCAGTATTTCTCAAACAGTATGAAAAATATGAGCAAGATACATGTGATTTTGCATGTAGTGTATGTATAACATAGCACTTGTCCATTTTCATAATCTAATAGGTTCATAAAATATTTCAGTGATGCTTAGCATTCAAGTTTTATTAGCTGGTACTGATAAAACCTCATAATCTAATATAATTTTTTTTTTTAAATCAACCCTTCTCTTTTAATGAGAGCTAGTATAATGCTTTGACTTGACACAAAGAGCTCTCAAGATAGCTCTTCCAATAATTTTGACAGGATAATGGTACCTTCTATGAGCTTTTAGTGTCTTGCAGGATCAGGGTCTTAGTAAGCATATCCACTTAAACATTACTTCAAAATCTCTGGTCTTTGCTGAACAGCTTTTAAAACTTAACTTAGTCTGAAAACTGAAAATAGAGAACACATACAGGCTCGGTTTAATGGCTGATTCTTCAAGAATTAAGATATATAATTTTTAAATGTACTGAAAATATATAGAAAGAAATACCTAGCTGATGTAAATTTTCCTAGCATATTTCATTCAGATGGGCTGTGACAATTTGCTTGTGCCCTAGAACTGTGTGCCCTACAAATGTTTGTTTTGATCCAATGTTTGTAAGGCACTGATCATCTTCAAGGGGACAGCTCTCAGTTCACTAGTGTGAAACTACAATGAGTGTTTGTATTCAGTTGGGTTCAGGTTTGGACCCTTTATGAACACAGAGCAGACTGGGATAAATGTTAGATACTCCTATGGCTTCTGAATACAAAAAAAAAATTATTCCGAGTAAACAGATAAAATTCCTACATTTATGTATTTGGATATCCATGTTTTCTGGAAAAAAAAAACCCTCAATATGTAAAGACATTCATTTGGTCTTCATGGATGTTCTGATAGATTATAAATTTAAACTATAATACTTGAGAGCCATATTGTTTTGTTTTGATCAGGTATGATGTACATGCATCCACACACACATTCACACACCTACATATCCGTTCATTTGGGTATGTACAGTAATTTTTATTCCTTCATATGTGATAACACAGTTGTAAGTTATTTTTGTAGTGTGTCACAGTCAAGTTTATACTGTATGTACATACAATGACATAAAACAAATAAATATAAAATGCTAGATTTAACACTCCTACGTTATATAAAGGTTTTTCAAGTATTCCATTATTTCATAACTTTCTAGCTAATTTTCCCAATTAAATTTAAGATCTCATATAATAATGAAAGATAGGACTTTCAGTGAGCTTCTCTTCTACTACATCGTTTCACACGAAGGACAGGATGTCCATTAAAAAAATTCTATAGACTACATCAGTAAAATATTAATGAATAAACAAAAAATTATGACTTCTTTCATAAGTGAAAATACAGTGATGCATTTATGACACAATGAACGGGCAGTAAGTTTGACTAAGGACATATACAATTAAAATTCTGCTTTCTCTTTAATTTGCCCTGCAATATTTTTTAAATATAGATATATACCCATAAAATAATTTCTGTTAAGACTGAAGGAGTCGCATAGGACAGATATTACATGCCTTTTGTGAATAATTTGATGCATGTGGCAGCCTAAATAAAACATGCTATTGCAAATTAATTAACTATAACAGTATCTATTAATGTTGTATATGCAGTGTAACAGGAAATTTTATTTTTTTTTATAAAAAGTTAATCTTACTGTTGCAGACCAATATATATGGTGAAAATGTACTGATATTTTGAGGTCTTATGACACATTATACCTTCAGCTACAAGAAACCTCACTGATTTCAAATGAAATCATGTCATGAATTTGAAGGTCTAGCTGATGTGCTGGTTGCTTAAAATATACAGAAGAAAAATGTTCATCTTTAATAGTCATTAGAAATAATTAGAAATAGTAAAATTTTAGGCTAGGCTGCTTTCCATACCCCCATAAGAGGGGCTGGTTGGGGAGCAGTGCTCTGCTGTCCCTCGAAGGCAGAGTGTGGCTGGGGGTGTTGGGTTGGTACTTGTGTCACTGCAGTACTCTGTGTTATTGTTGGGTTGGTAAAGTATTCTGTGTTACCACCGGGTGTGAGTGTTCCCTTGTTCACGGTGCTTTTCTCAGTAAACTGTCATTATCCCAACCCATTTCTCCTCCTGGAGTGAGCAAGCAACGTGTGGTGCTCAGCCACTGCCTGGGGCTGAACACCCACAGTATCCCAATGTTTCAGGGTCCTACCACTATTGTTCTCAGTGTAATCATTAACAGTGCATTGTATCGTTTCATTTTCCCAGAGGCTGGTGCATGACAGAGGATGCATAATGCTCGAACCTCGAGTACTGTGTCCAGTTCTGGGCTCCTCACCATAAGAAGGACATTAAGGTCCTTGAGTGAGTCCAGAGATTGGCAACCAGACTGGTGAAGGGGCTGGAGGGCAAATCCTTCCCTTTGAGTTTACTCATTGCCAAATGAGAAAAGTGTTTGAAATTGTACCTCTGTACTGACTCAAGGGTGGTGGCCGATGCCCTGTGTGAGTGGTTGCAGCAATGGAAACAAAACAGCTGGCAGCGCAGAGGCAAACTCATCTGGGATGCTCCATTGTGGCAAGATATTTCTGCCCAACTAGAGAACCTAACTGTAAAAGTACGTCATGTAGTCGCCCACATACCCAAGAGTTGGGCCACTGAAGAACATCCAAACAACCAGCAGGTGAATCAGGCTGCTAAGATTGTGGTGGCTCAAATAGACCTCAATTGGCAATGTTAAGGCAAATTATTTATAGCTCGCTGGGCCCATGACACTTCAGGCCATCAAGGAAAAGATGCCAACTATAGATGGATTTGTGCCACCTATAGATGTGTCTCTGGTGACATGGCACTCCAGAAAGAATTGAAGTCATTTCCAGAACAATCTCATAGACACCTGGTCCAAGGAACATGACACTGAATGGATATCATAGAATCACAGAACTCTAGGGGTTGGAGGGGACCTCAAGAGATCATCGAGTCCAACCCCCCTGCCAAAGCAGGTTCCTTAAGACAGGTTGCACAGATAGGTGTCCAGATGGGTCTTGAATATCTCCAGAAATGGAGACTCCACAACCCCCCTGGGCAGCCTGTCCCAGTGCTCTGTCACCCTTACTATGAAAAAGTTCTTCTGCATATTAGTGCAGAATTATGCTCCAACTTGCAGCCATTGCCCCTTGTTCTGTCTCCACAGGCCACTGAAAAGAGGCTCGCTATTTCCCCCTGTATCCCACACTTTAGATATTTATAAACATGAATACGATCCCCTCTCAGTTGCCTTTTCTGCAGGCTGAACAATCCTAACTCACTCAGCCTTTCCTCATAGGGGAGATGCTGCAGGCCCTTAATCATCTTCGTAGCCCTCCTCTGGACTCTTTCCAGGAGATCCCTGTCCTTTTAAAACCAGGGAGCCCAGAACTGGGCACAGTATTCCAGGTGGGGACCAACCAGGGCAGAGTAGAGTGGGAGGATCACCTCCTTTGACCTACTGGCTACACTCCTCCTGATGCATCCCAGGATCCCATTGGCTCTCTTAGCCACCAGGGCACACTGCTGGCTCATAGCCAACCTGTCAGCAACCAGGACCCCCAGGTCCTTCTCCACAGAGCTCTTTTCCAACAGGTCATCCCCCAGCCTGTACTGATACAGCCGGTTATTCCTCCCCAGGTGCAAGACTTTACATTTGCACTTGTTGAATTTCATTAGATTTCTCCCAGCCCAGCTCTCCAGCCTGTCCAGGTCTCGCTGAATGGCAGCACAGTGTTCCTGCGTGTCAGCCACTCCTCCCAGCTTTGTATCATTGGCGTACTTGCTGAGGGTGGATGCTATTCCCTCATCAAGGTCGTCAATGAAGATATTAAACAGGACTGGACCCAACACCGAGCCCTGGGGAACACCACTAGTCACAGGCCTCCATTCAGATTCTACTCCACTGATCACGACCCTCTGAGCCCGGTCTGGCAGCCAGTTCTCAACCCACCTCACTGTCCATTCATCTATCCCTTGTTCCCTCAGCTTCTCTATCAGGATGTTGTGGGAGACAGTATCGAAAGCTTTGCTAAAGTCAAGGTAGGTGACATCCACTGCTCTCCCTCCATCCACCCAGTTGGTAATGACATCATAGAAGGCTATGAGATTGGTCGAGCACGATCTCCCCAGCTTAATTCCTAAGCAGGCCCTAGCCCTCCTAGTTGCATCCCTACAGGCCCTGGTAACATCCTTATATTCATCCCATGATCTCAGACCCTGTTTCCACAGTTTATATGTCTTCTGCTTCCCTTTGAGTTTACTCATAAGCTCCCTGCTTATCCACGCAGGTCTTCGCCTCTCTTTCCCGATTTCTTACTCAAAGGGATGCACCTATTCTGTGCTTGGAAGAAGTGCTGTTTGAATGTTAGCCAGCACTCGGAGGCTCCCATTCCTTCAAACAGAGCAGCCCATGGGATAGCCCCTATTAAGTTGTGGAGGAGATCAAAGTTAGCTCTTCCAAAATTCAGGGTAGCTATCCTACTTTTTGGCTTGCCTCTTCCACTCAGGATCTTCAACTCGACCATTTCATGGTCGCTTTGTCCTAAGCTGCCCCCGACCTTCACTTCACTAACGAGCCCGTCCTTGTTTGTGAAAACAAGGTCAAGCACCCGCCCTCCCCTTGTAGGTTCCTGCACTATCTGTATTAGGAAGTTGTCTTCCATATACTGCAGAAATTGTCTGGACTGCATACAACTGGCCGTATTGCTTGCCCAGCATAAGGACCCATAAGGACCAGCGCCTGCGATCTTGAGGCTACTTCCAATTGCTTATAAAATGCATTATCAACCCGCTCCTCTTGATCAGGGGGTCTGTCTGATTCAGATTCAAAGCCCCGAACGCGACACTCCCGACCGGAGGTCCCGAGCCCGGCACCCCAGAGCACCCCCCTCACCACCGCCTGCTGCGCTGATCCAAAAGAGAGAGCGAGAAAGGAACACGGAACTGGCATTGCGCCTGCCCAGACCGGAACCTCCCGTGCCTGGGTCCGGAGTCGCCCCTGCAAATGGGGGGGGGGGGCAGACTGCATGATCATGATGCAATTGGTATGGAATACTCTCAGGGCTAACAGCCTGCTGCTGGGCTGAACCCAGGACACCCTGTCTCAACAACTTTCTCTGCTGTGCTACTCCATACGATAATGTTGCCAATATACTGAAGGTGCTTCTAACGCAGTCTGGATCAGCCTATGGGAAATGGTAGGGCTCTGTTTTCTAACGCTGGGGCAGTTGATTCCAGGTTTACTGGATGCCCTTCCAAGTGAAAGCAAACTATGGCCTGCACTCTGCCACCAAAGGAATTGAGAAAAAAACATTTGCAATGTCAATTGCGGCTTACCTCTTAGCCGCCTTTGACTCCGGTTCATATTGAAGTTCCCCCATGTTCGGCACTGCAGCACTCATGGGTGGCATAACTTCATTCAGGCCACAGTAGTTTACCGTCAGCCTCCACTTTCAATTGGACTTCTGCACCGGCCATATGGGACTGTTAAAGGGTGAGTGGGTCCTGCTGGTCACTCCCTGACCATGATATCATGTGGGTTTTTAAAAACTATTTTGTCATTTTTTCCTTTTGGTCCCTTGCTGACAATTTATCTTAATTTCTCTGTAGGGAGTCAGTGCTTTCTGTCTAGAATTTAACTGCATATTTTCTCTCGCTCTCAAATTTAGCATTGAACAATTCAGTTGGAAGGGACTTACAATGATCATCTAGTCCAACTACCTGAGCAATTCAGGGCTGACCAAACGTTAAAGCATAGTATTAAGGGCATTGCCCAAATCTCCCTTGAACACTGACAGACATGGGGCACCTACCACCTCTCTAGGAAGCCTGTTTCAGTGTTTGAGAACGCTCTCAGTAAAGAAATCCTTTCTAATGTCCAGTTTGAACCTCCCTAACCCAGTTTTGAACCGTTTCCCACATGTCCTGTCATTGGATACCAGGGAGAAGAGATAATCACCTCCCTCTCCACTTCCCTTCCTCGGGAAGCTGTAGAGACCAATGAGGTGGCCCCTGAGCCTTATTTTCTCCAAACTAGACTAGGTGAGGATGCACTAGAGCTGAATACAGATGGATAATTACAATATGGGAACCTCGGAGGGAAAGCCAAAACTGAACGAGGGGATCTCTGGAGGGAAGGATTAATAAAAGGTATTCCTAAAAGTTTAATGCATGGAATGTCGCTTCCTCATCTGTAAATGCCTGTAAAAAGATGGGAGCCAGCAGATAAGGGCTCACCAAGGCTAGAAAAAATGTGGAAGCCGGTAGATAAGGGGGGGAAGAACGTGCTAATGCAGCCCCTGTATCTCAAAGATCAGCGATTCCAACGGCCCCCAGGGAGGGACTCACCAGCTCTTCCCAGTTGGGAAACTTCCCGTGCTGTCCCCAGTAAGTGAGCCAGGGGACAGCCACTGGGTGTACTTTAGGAGACTCACAGAAAATGAGCAGGGAGATCTATTAGTAACTTTCCCTCTCGGTCCTTTCAAGACTCCCGTCACATTTTTGGTAGATACTGGAGCCCAACTGTCTGCTTTAAATGCTAGTGCTGCTGAAAGAAGTGGAGTTGTCCCTTCAGTCCACGAGGTCGACCGCTCGGAACCGGCACAGCCAGAGCTGCAGCGATCGATCGCGCACGGCAAGAGCTTTTGAAGTGATTGCTCTGCCAGAAGACGCTGCTGAGAAGTCAGAGACCTGTCAGTACCAAGTAGCTCTCTCGCGAGAGAGGCTGACGTGGTGTAGGCGTTGCCAGGGCAACAGCGGCCTCAGCACCGCCCATCGCCTAGAAAAAGCCTCAGGGAGGGCAGCGACTAGAGAGGGGAGGTCAGCGCGTGCGCACGGCTCTCCCTGTAGCTCGTGTGGCCGGGCAGGTAAGTTCTGGCTCTCATCACCGGGGAACTGTCTCACCTAGTGCCAGTCAGCATATTACCATGGCCTCCACCAGGCAGATGGCTCGCACCATTAAGAGTATGGGGACCCAGACCGAGGGCCTGCCCAGGAGTGTAGTCTCCACCAGGCAGAGGGCCCGCCCCATTAAGAGTATGGGGACCCAGACGGAGGACCTGCCCAGGAGTGTAGTCTCCACCAGGCAGAGAGCTCGCCCCATTAAGAGTGTTACGACCCAGACTGAGGGCCTGCCCAGGAGTGTGGTCTCCACCATGCAGAGAGCTCGCCCCATTAAGAGCATGGAGACACAGACCGAGGGCCTGTCCAGGAGTGAGGCTGTGCAAGTCTCTGGCTGTAGGGAGTGCCTGAGCCTGCTCCTGCCGACAGATGGTGTTGACGATCTCACCTGTGTGAGGTGTGAACAGGTGGAAGATCTGCTTAGCATGGGGGCAGATCTCAAAGAAGAGGTAGAGAGACTAAGAAGCATTAGGGAGTGTGAGCGGGAAATCGATTGGTGGAGCAACTCGCTGGCTAGAGAGAGGGAAAGTCACCAGGGAAATTTTCCCCAAAAAATGATGGATCCCCAGCCCTACCAGGCAGAACGGGGAGAAGCCAGTGACCAGAAAGAAGGAGAGGGTTGGAAGATAGTCCCAGCTCGGCGCTGTGGGAAAACCTCCTCCCTGCCTACCTCGGTTCCTCAGGTCCCTCTAAGCAATAGGTTTGAGGTGCTGGGAGTTGAAGAGGAGGCAAATGGGAAGGTGGGGGACAATCCCCCTAATAGGAGGCCAAGAATGAGGAAGTCAACTCCGCGCCTCAAGACTGCCTCCACTAGGAAAGACAGAAAGGTGATTCTGGTTGGGGATTCCCTTCTCAAGGGAACAGAGGGCCCCATATGCAGGCCAGACCCTACCCGTAGGGAAGTGTGCTGCCTCCCTGGGGCACGGATCAAGGACATAACTAGAAAACTCCCAGATCTGGTCCATCCCTCTGATTACTACCCATTACTCATTGTTCAGGCAGGCAGTGATGATATCTCTCAAAGAAGTCTGAGAAGTATCAAAAGAGACTTCAGGGGCTCAGGGAGGCTGATTGAGGGAGGGGTGTAAGGTACCGGAATTATGCCTTACCAATTGCATACAGAACCGACCCTCCCTCTCTTCTCCTCTCACCTTACCAAACCTCATTCCTAAGACACTACATCACCACTGGTCAGGCCCAGGCTTCCGAGAATCTAATGACTATTCAACAAGCCACCCAGAAGAGAGACATCAGGAACCATTCACATATCAGGAGCCATTGTTCCACTATCAGGAGCACACATCGGGAGCCATTCACACATTGGACACTCCGTCATCCACCCTGGAGCATTCCCACAGGCCAGGTGGGAAGCTTGTAGTGAGACAAAGGAACGGTATTCCTACAAAAAGGGGTGCAACGAGAGAAATCTCTCTCTTTATCTTCATACTTCGTCATGGAGGGAAAACGAAGGGAGCGCTCTCCCATCCCATCGGACCCAGAGAATACTCTGCCATCGGACGGAATGCCGTAGCCTAGTGGTGGTAGATATAGCCTCTCCTCACTCCTCTTCCCTTTTTCCACTCTCTCTCTCTCTTTCTATCTCTTTTTCACCCCCGTTTTCTTTCTTCCCCCCTTTCCCTGCACGTTTCTTTCTAAATAAAACAACCTTCACCTTGACTCCGTTTCGAGTCTCAATTCTGTTCTCCAAGAATTTAATTATGAACTTATCACAATAAAACACCTAATGATTGGACATTACTCAGGGGTTAAGCCCAGCCGCCCCCAGCCACCCAGAGTGATCTGAGGTTCGGCTGGAACGCAAGGGGGTTTAGCCTCTGCCAAACTAAAGTCTTGTCTAGGTTGTGGATCGTGACAAGGAGGAATGCAAGTAGTGTTTTCTTCTATCTCATTTGGAGCAGTGAAGAACACGAAGTGGGCCAGGAAAACAGAGGTGTTGAATAGTTGGCTGAGGGGGTGGTGCCGCTTTAAGAACTTTGGGTTTTTTAATCATGGGGCTGTTTACTCAGCGCCTGGCCTGATAGCAGCGGATGGGTGCCACCTGTCCCCAAGAGGGACGAGAATCTTAGCTCAAGAGCTGGCAGGCCTCATTGACAGGGCTTTAAACTAGTTAGGAACGGGGGAGGGGAAATAGTGAGGCTTGCTAGGGTTGAGCAAGTCGCCTCTAGCCTTATACAAGATTAGAAGGGTGAAGAGGGTGAAATTCAACAGGATAGAGAAGGGCTTGGAGATGCTGAAATTCTACAAGACTGTAGGGAAATACCTCTAAAGTGTCCCTTAGGAACTTCTGGGGACTCCTCAGAGGAGGTAGTATTGCTGACCCCCCTTCTGGAACCTTCTAATGTCCCTCTAGGAGGCAGTGGGGGAAAACTTCAGATTCCTCCCAGAGGTTTGAGGGTGGGCTCCTCAAAAAAGCTAGTGAGTCAGAAAGCCCAGCTGAAGTGTCTTTACACGAATGCACGCAGCATGGGTAACAAGCAGGAGGAACTGGAAACCGTGATGGCACTGGAAAACTTTGATGTAGTTGCGATCACGGAGACATGGTGGGATGATTCCCACAGTTGGAATACCCCTGTAGAAGGGTATCGACTTTTTAGAAGGGATAGGTAAGGAAGGAAGGGTGGGGGAGTTGCCCTCTATGTTAAAAAGTGGATAGACTGTGAGGAGCTCTCTCTGAGAAGTGGCCAGGAGCAGGTCGAAAGCCTGTGGGTCATAATTAGGGATGGGGCTAAAAAAGAGCAGCTGGTGATAGGGGTTTACTACAGACCACCTGATCAAAGAGAGAATACTGATGAGGCTTTCTTCCTTCAGCTGCAGGAGGTGTCGCGGTCACAGGCACTCATTCTGATGGGGGACTTTAACCACCCAGACATCTGTTGGGAAAACCACACAGCGACCTGCAAGAGATCCAGGAGACTCCTGGAGTCTGTAGATGACAACTTTCTGGTTCAAATAGTGGATAGACCGACCAGAGGAGATGCATTGCTGGACCTGGTGCTGACCAATGTGGGGGAGATCATTAAAGGTGTTAAGGTTGGAGACAGCCTGGGCTGCAGCGACCATGCCCTAGTTGAGTTTGTGATCTCAAGGGATGTGGGCCTGGCGAAGAGTGGGATCAGGACACTGAACTTTAAGAGAGCAAACTTTAGGCTGTTCAAGGACCTGTTGACCAAGATCTCCTGGGAGGTGGTCCTTAGAGACAGAAATGTTGAGGACAGCTGGCTACTCTTTAAAGATGCCTTTCTGAGAGCTCAAGGGCTCTCTGTCCCTCTGAATAAGAAAGTGGGCAGGAGGGGCAGGAAGCCAGCGTGGCTAAGTAAGGACCTGCTGGTCAAACTAAGAGAAAAGGCAAACACAAGCTCTGGAAGCAAGGGTGTGTAGTCTGGAAAGAATACAGGGATGCTGTTCGGACTTGCAGAGATGGGGTCAGGAAAGCCAAGGCGCAGATGGAACTGAACTTGGCAAGGGATGTTAAAAAAACCAAGAAGGGATTTTACAGGTACATTGGCCAGAAGAGACAGGTCAAAGAGAACGTACCTCCCTTGGTAAATGAGAAAGGAGAACTGGCTGCAACTAATGAGGAGAAGGCTGAGGAACTGAATGAATTCTTTGCCTCAGTCTTCTCTGGCAGCCATGATTCTCATAATTCTCAAATCCTGGAACCTTCCATCCCTGGACCTCTAGGTGGGAACTGGGGGAGTAAATCCCCCCCCACTGTAAGAGCAGAGCAAGTCCGAGACCGTCTCATGAGACTGAATGTCTACAAGTCTATGGGGCCAGACAACATGCATTCCAGGGTCCTGAAGGAGCTGGCTGATGTGGTTGCTGAGCCGCTCTCCCTCATATTTGAAAAGTCGTGGCTGTCGGGAGACGTCCCTGGGGACTGGAAAAAAGGTCATGTCACTCCCATTTATAAGAAAGGGAGCAAGGAAGACCCAGGGAATTACAGGCCGGTGAGCCTCACCTCTGTGCCGGGGAAGATCATGGAACAGATCCTCCTGGATGACATGCTGGAGCACATGAGGGAAGAGCATGTGATCCAGGACAGCCAGCACAGCTTCACCAAGGGAAGGTCGTGCCTCACCAATCTGGTGACTTTCTATGATGGAGTAACAGCATCAGTAGATAAAGGGAAGGCGACCGATGTCATCTACCTGGACTTGTGCAAGGCCTTTGACACAGTCCCCCACCACATCCTTATCTCTAAACTGGAGAGCTGTGGATTTGATGGGTGGACCATCCAGTGAATAAGAAACTGGTTAACAGACCGTAGCCAAAGGGTGGTGGTCAATGGGTCTATGTCCAGGTGGAGGCCGGTGACAAGCGGGGTCCCCCAGGGGTCTGTCTTGGGACCGGTTCTCTTTAACATCTTTATCAATGACATCGATGATGGGATTGAGTGCTCCCTCAGCAAGTTTGCAGATGACACCAAGCTGAGTGGTGTGGTCTACACCCTTGAAGGAAAGGAAGCCATCCAGAGGGATCTTGACAGGCTGGAAAAATGGGCCCGGGTAAACCTAATGCGGTTCAACACTGCCAAGTGTAGGGTCTTACACTTGGGCCAGAAGAATCCCAGACATACATACAGACTGGGAGAAGAGCTCCTTGAGAGTAGCCCTGCTGAGAAGGACCTGGGTGTCACCGTGGATGAGAAACTTAACATGAGCCAGCAGTGTGCTCTTGCAGCTCGCAAGGTCAATGGTATCCTGGGCTCCATCAGAAGAGGGGTGGCCAGCAGGGACAGGGAGGTGATCGTCCCTCTCTACTCTGCCCTCGTGAGACCGCACCTGGAGTACTGTGTCCAGATCTGGGGCCCCCAATACAAGAAGGATGTAGAACTGTTGGAGAGGGTTCAGAGGAGGGCCACAAGGATGATTAGAGGGCTGGAGCACCTGCCCTACAAAGAGAGGCTGAGGGAGCTGGGCTTGTTCAGCCTGGAGAAGAGAAGGCTGTGGGGGGACCTCATTGCAGCCTTCCAGTACCTGAAGGGAGCATACAAACAGGAGGGGAATAAACTATTTAAAAGGGCAGATAATGGCAGGGCAAGGGGGAATGGTTTAAAGCTGAAGGAGGGAAGGTTTAGATTGGATATTAGGGGGAAGTTTTTTACGGAAAGAGTGGTGAGGTCCTGGAACAGGCTGCCCAGAGAGGTGGTGGATGCCCCATCCCTGGAAGTGTTCAAGGCCAGTTTGGATGGGGCCCTGGGCAACCTTGTGTAGATCCAGGCCTGAGGTTGGTGGCCCTGCCTGTGGTAGGGGGGTTGGAGCTTTATGATCCTTGGGGTCCCTTCCAACCCTTGCCATTCTATGATTCTATGATTCTATCCTAACACAGAGACTCATTAACATGCAGACTGAGCACAGATCAGCCACGTCTCCTGAAACCATAGCCAATGATCATCCCCACGTTGTGATGATTCATTTTACATATCCAAGTGAACAGCCACTTGAAGGAGCTCCAGCTAAGTCAGTTAACTTTTTCTCCTCCTAAGACAGGAAGCAGATATGCTGCTGGGGAGAAGGGCTCTGAAGCGAGAGACTCCGTTGAGGGACCCCTTTCTGCAAGCAGCGACCCCCGGGCATAGATCCACGAGGGCAACTAACTAAAAGCACCAAAGATCAAAAGGAGAGAGGCAGTGGGTGCATACATCAGCGGCCATTAGCACCCATCAACAGCCATTGCTCATCCCGTGCACTGCCCGGAGTGGTGACTCATCGGGGGCGGAGCTAAGGATGACAGCAATTACACCTCTCCATACAAGAGGGGCCTATGGGAGCGCTAGCGACCAGGAGCACTGCGACCAGAATGGGCAAACAGGGCGTGGCACGGCAGTTTGCAGGGCCCTTCGAGCAGGCAGGGTAAGCCCACCCTTCTGGCTCACAGGGTAAACTGAGCGGACAGGCTAGTGCTCACAGGGTACACAGGTCGAGCCAAGGGATTCCTGTCTGCTCTGCGTTCAGACTGTCGAACCATGGTCTCCACCAGGCGTGGCGCGTCAGAAGGGCATGGCACGGCAGTTAGCGCAGCAGTTCGAGCAGGCTGAGCAAGCCTCCCCTCCTAGCTAGCTGAGAGGGTAAATTGAGTGGACCGGCTCACAGAGTACAAAGGGCGAGCTGAGGGTTCCCTGTCTGCTGGGTGCACAGACAGTCAACCATGGTCTCCATCAGGTGGAGAGGTTCCCCCTACAAATCTGGGGCAACCCCGACAGAGGGCCTGCGTCCCAAAAGGAAGAGAGTTAGGAAGACACCTCACACCTGAAGACAGTCCCCTCTCTCTACCCTAGCCAGGTAAATGGGAGTGACCCAAACCCCAAGGAGGCCTGGAAGACAGTCCCGACTCGCTGTCGTATGCACTCCCCCTGCCTACCTACCCCCCTCCCCCAGGTTTCCCTAAGCAACATGTTTGGGGCCCTGGTAGTTGAGGAGAAGGTATGTGAGGAGATGAATGGGGCCCCTCTGCCTCAGAGAAAGCGGAAGCCTAGAGTGAGGCGACCATCCGCACGCCTCGAGACTGCCTCTGTTAGGCAAGAGAGAAAGGTAGTTGTAGTAGGGGATTCCCTTCTCAGAGGGACAGAAGGCCCTATATGTAGACCAAACCCTACACGCAGGGAGGTGTGTTGCCTCCCTGGAGCCCGGGTCAGGGACATTACCAGAAGGCTACCAGGGCTGGTAAGATCCACTGACTATTATCCGTTACTGATGGTTCAAGCAGGCAGGGACGCAATCACAAAGTGTAGCCTGCAAGCTGTCAAAAGGGAATTCCTGGACCTGGGGGGCTTTGTCGAGGGGGGGGAGCCCAAATAATATTCTCATCTATCCCCACTTGTGGGAGGAGGGGCTCAGAGCAGGACAGGAGAACCCATGAGTTGAATGTGTGGCTGAAAGGCTGGTGCCAGCACAAGAATTTTGGGGGTTTTGACCAGGGGATGGTGTACACTGCTCCTGGCATGATAACTGCTGAGGGGGCTCACCTGTCCCATAAAGGAAAGCAGATCCTTGCCCAGGAGATGGCAGGGCTCATCGATTGAGCTTTAAACTAGTTAGGAAGGAGGAAGGGGATATTAAGAAGGCTGCTGGGGTTAGGCAAGTACTTCGAGAGTCACAGCGGGAGTTGATGGTGGAAAAAGGTAAATACCAAAAGCACAGTGGTGGACTTGGGGACGTTTTTCCATGTGACAGTAGGGAAAATTCTGTGGATTCCCCTTAGTACTCCTCATTGGAGCCACTTTTGCCAGTCCCCTGTCAGAAATCTCGCTGTGGGCTGTTGAGGATACCTACATCTGCTGCCCCACTAAAGTGCCTTTATACAAATGCACGTAGCATGGGGAACAAACAAGAAGAATTAGAGATCTTTGTACAGTCACAGGGCCACGATCTCATTGCAATCACAGAGACGTGGTGGGACAACCTGGACGACTGGCATGCTGTCATGGATGGTGTTGTGGTTTAACCCTCAGCGGAAAGCTGAGGCCACAAAGGTCAGACAAAAAAGCCCCCTACCACTTTAAGAGGTGGAGGATGGGCGAACGAAGGAGCTGCAGAGCCAGAGGGAAAAAAAAACCCAAGGCCTGCAAGGTTAGGATAAGGATAGTTTACTAAACAACAGGGAAAAGTATGAAAACAACTAACTACAGTGCTATTATATACAGTGCAAACCTCTCCCCACACTATGTCATTTGAGCCGTGCCCAAACCGATTCAGATTCCCGAACGCAGCACTCCCCGAGCCCAGCACCCCCGAGCACCCCCCTCACCACCTCCTGCCACGCCGATCCCAGAAAGAGAGAGAGCGAGAGAAGCCGGAACTACCACACGCCTGCTCAGACCAGCACTTCCCGAGCCCAGCAGTTTCTGATAGGTCCGGAGTCTCCCCCGGAACTGGCACTGCGCCTGCCCAGACCGGGACTTCCCGTGCCTGGGTCCGGAGTCGCCCCTGCAAAGGGGGGGGGAGGCAGCCTGCCCGATCGTGATGCAATTGGTATGGAATACTCTCAGGGCTAACATAGCCTGCTGCTGGGCTGAACCCAGGACAGATGGCTATGTGCTTTTTAGGAAAGACAGGCTAGGGAGATGAGGTGGAGGAATTGCTCTTTATGTGAGAGAGCACCTAGAATGTATTGAGCTCCACCTGGGGAAGGATGAACCATCTGTCAAGTGCTTGTGGGTTAAAATCAAGGGGCAAACTGGTATGTGTGACATTGTTGTGGGAGTGTGCTATAGGCCCCCTGATTGGGAGGAGCAGTTTGATAGTGCATTCTATAAGCAGTTAGAAACAGCTTCAAGATCCCGGGCACTGATCCTTATGGGGGACTTCAACTATCCAGATATTTGCTGGGCAAGCAACACAGCCAGTCGTATGCAGTCCAAACAATTTCTGCTGTGTGTTGAAGACAATTTCCTGCTACAGATGATGCAGGAGCCTACAAGGGGAGGGCAGGTGCGGGACCTTGTTTTCACAAACAAGGACGGGCTCGTTAGGGAAGTGAAGGTCGGGGGCAGCTTAGGACAAAGCGACCATGAAATGGTCGAGTTGAAGATCCTGAGTGGAAGAGGCAAGCCAAAAAGTAGGATAGCTACCCTGAATTTTGGAAGAGCTAACTTTGATCTCCTCCACAACTTAATAGGGGCTATCCCGTGGGCTACGCTGTTTGAAGGAATGGGAGCCTGTGAGAGCTGGCTTACATTTAAACAGCACTTCTTCCAAGCACAGGAACGATGAATCCCCTTGAGTAAGAAATCGGGAAAGAGAGGCAGAAGACCTGCGTGGATGAACACAGAGCTATTGAGTAAACTCAAAGGGAAGCAGAAGATCTATGAATTGTGGAAAAAGGGTCTGAGCACCTGGGAGAATACAGGAATGTGGTCAGGGCCTGTAGGGATGCAACTAGGAAGGCTAAAGCCCTCTTGGAAATGAAGCTGGCAAGGGACAAAAAGGATAATAAAAAGGGTCTTTTTAGATATGTGAATAGTAAGAGGATGACCAGGGATAATATAGGTCCCTTGCTGAATGAGGAGCGTGTCCTGGTAACGGGGGATGCTGAGAAGGTGGAGATACTGAATGCTGCCTTTGCTTCAGTCTGCACTTCAAAAGCCCCTCGGGACCCACAGATCCTGTAGGAAAGTTGGAGTGTTTGGGAAACAAAGAATTTCCCTCTGGTTGAGGCAGGAGAGGTCCAGGAGTGGCTCAAAGGGATTAATGCACACAAATCCATGAGCCCGGATGGGTTACATCCACGTGTGCTGAGGGAGCTGGTGGAGGTGATTGCTGAGCTGCTCTCTATCATCTTCAACAGGTCTTGGAGGACAGGAGAAGTGACTGAAGACTGGAGGATAGCCAATGTCACTCCAGTCTTTAAAAAGGGCAAGAAAGAGGAACCTAGTAACTATAGGCCAGTCAGCCTCACCTCTGTCCCCGGAAAGGTAATGGAACAGCTTGTTCTGGATGCCATCTCCAAGCAATTGGAAGAGAAGAAGGTCATGAGGAGTAGTCAGCATGGATTCACCAAAGGGAAATCATGCTTGACCAATCTCATAGCCTTCTATTATCTCATAACAGGCGGGGTAGATGGAGGTAGAGCAGTGGATGTCATCTACCTTGACTTCAGCAAGGCTTTTGATACTGTCTCCCATGACATCCTGATAGCAAAGCTGAGAAAGCATGGGATAGATGAATGGACAGTGAGGTGGGTTGAGAATTGGCTGTCGGACCGAGCCCAGAGGGTTGTGATTCGAGGAGCAGAATCTGAATGGAGACCTGCTGTTGGAGTACGTGCACGCAGGCACGGAGTGCAGAGTAAAGCAGAGCAGAAGAAGCGCGGCATGACCAATCAGCGTCAGGGTCAAGATGACCTTAAACGAAGATAGCCCTCAGAAGAAGCAACTGAATCCGGGAAAAACTGGTTAAAGGAGCTGTAAGAATGAAAACAAGAGTTGTAAGAATGAAAGCAAGAGGCAGGCTTATGATGATTTAACTTGTAACTAATAACCAATGATAGTTTGACTAGTAGGCATATATTAACCACAATGTATAAAAGAAGCTAACTTAGAGCTAATAAACGATGTTTGCTGATCGCTCATATTGAGTGTGTCCCTGACTTCCCTCCGTTCGCGACAACCTGCGGCTAGCGGTGTTCCCCAGGGCTCAGTGTTGGGTCCAGTCCTGTTTAATATCTTCATTGACGTCCTTGATGAGGGAATAGCATGCACCCTCAGCAAGTACGCTGATGATACAAAGCTGGGAGGAGTGGCTGACACG
Source organism: Laterallus jamaicensis coturniculus (assembly GCA_022605575.1). Taxonomy (NCBI): domain Eukaryota; kingdom Metazoa; phylum Chordata; class Aves; order Gruiformes; family Rallidae; genus Laterallus; species Laterallus jamaicensis. Next base: position 271,804 of record JAKCOX010000255.1, read on the forward strand.
CAGGAACACTGCACTGCCATCCAGCGAGACCTGGACAGGCTGGAGAGCTGGGCAGTAAGAAACCAGATGAGATTCAACAAAAGCAAGTGTAAAGTCTTGCTCCTGGGACGGAATAACTGCTTGAATCAGTACAGGCTGGGGGATGACCTGCTGGAGAGGAGCTCAGTGGAGAAGGACCTGGGGGTCCTGGTAGTTGACAGGTTGGCTATGAGCCAGCAGTGTGCCCTGGTGGCTAAGAGAGCCAGTAGGTCAAAGGAGGTGATCCTCCCACTCTACTCTGCCCTGGTCGGTCCCCACCTGGAATACTGTGCCCAGTTCTGGGCTCCCTGGTTTTAAAAGGACAGGGATCTCCTGGAAAGAGTCCAGAGGAGGGCTACGAAGATGATTAAGGGCCTGCAGCATCTCCCCTATGAGGAAAGGCTGAGTGAGTTAGGATTGTTCAGCCTGCAGAAAAGGCAACTGAGAGGGGATCGTATTCATGTTTATAAATATCTAAAGTGTGGGATACAGGGGGAAATAGCGAGCCTCTTTTCAGTGGCCTGTGGAGACAGAACAAGGGGTAATGGCTGCAAGTTGGAGCATAATTCTGCACTAATATGCAGAAGAACTTTTTCACAGTAAGGGTGACAGAGCACTGGGACAGGCTGCCCAGGGGGGTTGTGGAGTCTCCATTTCTGGAGATATTCAAGACCCATCTGGACACCTATCTGTGCAACCTGTCTTAAGGAACCTGCTTTGGCAGGGGGGTTGGACTCGATGATCTCTTGAGGTCCCCTAGAGTTCTGTGATTCTATGATATCCATTCAGTGTCATGTTCCTTGGACCAGGTGTCTATGAGATTGTTCTGGAAATGACTTCAATTCTTTCTGGAGTGCCATGTCACCAGAGACACATCTATAGGTGGCACAAATCCATCTATAGTTGGCATCTTTTCCTTGATGGCCTGAGGTGTCATGGGCCCAGCGAGCTATAAATAATTTGCCTTAACATTGCCAATCGAGGTCTATTTGAGCCACCACAATCTTAGCAGCCTGATTCACCTGCTGGTTGTTTGGATGTTCTTCAGTGGCCCAACTCTTGGGTATGTGGGCGACTACATGACGTACTTTTACAGTTAGGTTCTCTAGTTGGGCAGAAATATCTTGCCACAATGGAGCATCCCAGATGAGTTTGCCTCTGCGCTGCCAGCTGTTTTGTTTCCATTGCTGCAACCACTCACACAGGGCATCGGCCACCACCCTTGAGTCAGTACAGAGGTACAATTTCAAACACTTTTCTCATTTGGCAATGTTTAAAGCCAGTTGAATGGATTTCACTTTTGCAAACTGGCTGGATTCACCTTCTCCTTCGAGACTGGCTTCTGTGACACAACTTGTAGGTAGGACTCCTTACAGCAGCCTTCCACTGCCAATGCTTTCCAACAATGCAACAGAACCCATCAGTGAACAGGGCATATTTTTTCTCATTTTCTGGCAGTTCATTATAAAGTGGGGCCTCTTCAGCATGTGTCAACTTCTACTCTGGTGATAGTCCAAAATCAAAGCCTTCTGGCCAGTCTGTGATCAATTTCAGGATTCCTGGGCAATTCGGGTTTCCTATCTGAGCCTACTGTGTAATCAGTGCAACCCACGGGCTCCACATAGCACGTGTGAAGGCATGGTGCGTATAAGGGGCCTTCCCTTTGAAAATCCACCCAGCACCGGCAGTCAGGGTTCTGGGAGGAGCTGAGCTTTGGTTCCAATCACTTCCAAAGCAGCTCAAGCCTCTTCATATACTGCCATTATTTCCCTTTCTGTTGGAGTGTAATGGGCCTCCGATCCTCTGTACTCCCGACCCCAAAATCCTAGGGGTCAACCTCAAGTGTCCTCCCTGGTGCTTTCTGCCTGAGATTCCAGGTAGGGCTATAGTCCTTAGCTGCTGTGTGGAGCATGTTTTTTGTGTAGAGCATGTTTTTTACATCTGGCCATGTCCAGACTAGCCTAAGGGCTACTGCATGGACTATCTCCTGTTTGATCTGTTCAAAGGCTTGTTGCTACTCAGGACCCCCTTGGAAATCATTCTTCTTCAGGGTTACATGGTAGAGAGGGCTCACTGTGAGACTGCAGTTTGGGATATGCATTCACCAGAAAATCACGACGCCTAGGAAAGCTTCAGTTTCTTTTTTGTTGGTCGGTGGAGACATAGCTGCTATTTTATTGATAATGCCTATTGGGATCTGATGATGTCCATTTTGCCATTTTATTCCTAAACCTGGATTTCCTGAGCAGGTTCCTTGACTTACTTCATTTATACAGATACATCCTTATCTCTAAATTGGAGAGATGTGGATTTGATGGGTGGACCATCCAGTGGATAAGAAACTGCTTGACAGAATGTAGACAAAGGGTGGTGGTCAATGGGTCTATGTCCAGGTGGAGGCTGGTGACAAGCGGGGTCCCCCAGGAGTCTGTCTTGGGACCGGTTCTCTTTAACATCTTTATCAGTGGCATCGATGATGAAATTGAGTGCACCCTCAGCAAGTTTGCTGATGACACCAAGCTGAGTGGTGTGGTTGACACAACAGAAGGAAAGGAATCCATCCAGAGGGACCTTGACAGGCTGGAAAGGTGGGCCTGGATGAACCTAATGAGGTTCAACACTGCAAAGTGTCAGGTGTTGCACTTGGGCTGGAGGAATCCCAGACATACATACAGACTGGGAGAAGAGCTCCTTGAGAGTAGCCCTGCTGAGAAGGACTTGGGGATTCTGGTGGATGAGAAACTTAACATGCGCCAGCAGTGTGCTCTTGCAGCTCGCAAGGCCAATGGTATCCTGGGCTCCATCAGAAGAGGGGTGGCCAGCAGGGACAGGGAGGTGATTGTCCCTCTCTACTCTGCCCTCGTGAGTAGTACCTGGAGTACGGTGTCCAGATCTGGGGCCCCCAATACAAGAAAGATGTAGAACTGTTGGAGAGGGTTCAGAGGAGGGCCACGAAGATGATTAGAGGGCTGGAGCACCTGCCCTACAAGGAGAGGTTGAGGGAGCTGGGCTTGTTCAGCCTGGAGAAGAGAAGGCTGCGGGGGGACCTCATTGCAGCCTTCCAGTACCTGAAGGGAGCATACAAACAGGAGGGGAATCAACTTTTTAAAAGGGCAGATAATGGCAGGGCAAGGGGGAATGAATTAAAACTAAAGGAAGGAAGGTTTAGATTAGATCTTAGGGGGGAGTTTTTTACAGAGAGAGTGGTGAGGTGCTGGAACAGGCTGCCCAGAGAGGTGGTAGAAGCCCCATCCCTGGAGGTGTTCAAGGCCAGGTTGGATGGGGCCTTGGGCAACAACCTTGTGTAGATCCAGGCCTGAGGTTGGTGTCCCTGCCTGTGGCAGGGCGGTTAGAGCTCTATGATCCTTGGGGTCCCTTCCAACCCATGCCATTCTATGATTCTATGATTCTATGATTCTATTATTTGATAGCGAAAGCAGGTTTTTAAAGTATTTGGACATTTTAACTTTCTCAAAAACACATACCATGATGTCATCAATGTATTGTAGGTGCTCTGGGGTTTAATCCTTTCTAATGCAGTCTGGATCAGTCCATGACAGATGGTGGGGCTGTGTTTCCACCCCCGGGCAGTCAATTCCAGGTGTACTGGATGCCCTCCAAGTGAAAGCAAACTGTGGCCTATCCTCTGCCACCAAAGGAATTGAGAAGAAAGCATTTGCAATGTCAATTGTGGCATACCACTTGGATGCCTTTGACTCTAACTCATACTGGAGTTCCAGCATGTCTGGCACAGCAGCACTCATAGATGGAGTAACTTTCTTCAGGCCATGATAATCTACTGTCAGCCTCCACTCTCCATTTGACTTCCACACTGGCAATATGGGACTGTTAGAAGGTGAGCAGGTTCTGCTGATCTCTCCTTGACTCTCCAGTTGATGAATTGATGGGGATCAGGGAATCTTGGTTTGTATGGTGGTGTTGTCTGTGCTCCGTCATGGTAGCAATTGGCATCTGTTGTTCTTCGAGCTTCAGCAACCCCACAACAGAAGGATCTTCCAAGAGTCTAGGCACGGTACACAATTGTTCAATTTCTTCTGTCTCCAGGGCAGCTATTCCAAAAGCCCACAGGTACCTTTTTGGTCTTTAAAATACCCTCTACAGCTCTCTTCAGCCTCTAGCAGAGTCAACTGTTGGGATCCCCCTGTCACTCCAGAAATACAGATGGTTTCTGCCCCTTCATGATTCGATGGCATTTGGGTACACTGGGCACTGGTATCCACTAGAGCCTTGTACTCTTGTGGGTCTGATGTGCCAGGCTATCAGATCCACACAGTCCAATAAATCTGTTTGTCCCTCTCCTTCAGCTGGCTGGAGGCAGAGGCCCTCTAATTTTGCTCATCATATTTGCTGTTTACTTGTTGCAAAAAAACCTTAGAGGCCCCTTCAAGAGGATCAGACATATCAGACATAGAGATAGACCTTCCACCTTGTCTAGGGAACTGCCCAGTGGAAACCGGTGCAGCATTTCTCCTGGCAGAATATCTGTGTGTGACTGTTTTATCTCGCAGCTCATTTACTCATGCTTGGAGGGTTGAGATAGGTTTCCCATCCTGATTCCTCATGTCATCTTTGTGGTCACTCAGGTAAAACCACAGTGTGCCTCGTGGTGTATATCCTCTATATTCTCTCTCTTGAGAAGATGGACACTGTCTCCCAATAGCTGCAACACTGCTCCATACGGGTTGGGAGTTGCATGCGTTGTCTTGGAGCTGCTGCACCAGTTTCTCTACTGCTGAGATGAGGGAAAAGGAAATATTGTCTTGGTAGTGTCGGACTTGGCTGGCCTGTTCATATACTGTTGGTACATCTGCATCACCCTAGTTCATCATGGCCAGTGAATTAGCATACACTGATGGTATGCTTCGTACAACATTACGCCACATGGCTTGGGTGCATCAGACTTCATCAGGATCAGTGGGTAACTATGCATTGTCCAGATCATAATAAATCATCTCCCGTACAGCTAATTCTCTCAGGTACTGGATAGCTATGTCTATGGTGGTCCACTTGGGTGACTGAAATGTAATATATTCCTTTAAGGGCTAGCTTTCCTTCACACTTGACAGTAGTTGCCTCCAGAGGCTGAGGGTTTCCAACTCTTTTCCAATCACCTTGTCGCTGCCTCCTTCCCTAGCTAGGGATCCCAGCTGCTTGACCTCCCTGCCTTCTAATTCCAGGATATTAGCCCCGTTATCCCAGCATTGGAGCAGCCAAATTATAATATGCTCGCTTGGATGGCAGCTATAATAATTTTGTATTTCTTGCATCTCACTCAGGGTCAGGGATCAGGATATGACCTCTGGTTCTGTCTCTTCCATCTGTTCTCAGGATGGTGCCAGTTCAACATAATCCTTCACTAAGAAAACTGATTTCTTTGTGTATTTCTTCTTCTATATGGGATGTATTCCTCTTCTGAAACTAGTGTGGGTTGTTTTTTTTGGCTCAGCTGCACTGCCTGTCATAGGGGTTGCAGTAGCTGCAGTCCCAGTCGTGGGGCTGCAGTAGCTACAGTGTCCGTCATGGGGGTTAGGGTAGCTACAGTGTCTGTCATGGGGTTTAGGGTAACTGCAGTGTCTTCAGGTCTGTTTTCCTTCCCCTCCCCCTGACAGTGCTTCATGCTATCAAGCAACATTCGGTACATAGTGGGAAGGGCACAGCAGAGTGCAGTAAGATGTGCTTCTGTGGAATAAGTACAGCAATTTTTTTTCAGATATGCTGTCACTTTATCAGGGTCTTGTATCTGTTCGGGAGTAAAGTTCGAAGTCATAGGGCATGAGAAAGTCCTTAGGTACCTGCCCATACTCTGTCACATGCCCTTCCATTCCTGATTATCCAACCTCAGGGAAAATTCCTGAGTGGTATTCTTAAACTTTTGATTAATGTAAAACAAAACCTGAACCACCTGTAGAAAACTTAGCGATAGTACAATGCTAGTTTGAACATCCCAGGGATACTGAAAATTTTGTTTAAACTATTATAAGAGCTGTTGTATTTAACACAAAGGTAAAGAAGGTGGTGTATTCATTCCCCTCTTTGCCCCCCACAATCTGGGTTCTGCTACTAAACCCTACCTGTCTGCAGAATGGATGGGACAGCAAAATCCCATACAAACACCAGCTTAAGTTTGTGGTCATTGATGTTATTTTATCGTAGGCTGATATCACAGTGTATAATAAAGTGAACTACTGGAGCTGAAGCCCAGAGAAGGCAAAGAACTCTGCAAGGAGCGCATACAGCTGTAAGGTACCGGAATTATGCCTTACCAATTGCATACAGAACCGACCCCCCTCTCTTCTCCTCTCACCTTACCAAACCTCATTCCTAAGACACTACATCACCACTGGTCAGGCCCAGGAATCTAATGACTATTCAACAAGCCACCCAGAAGAGAGACATTAGGAACCATTCACACATCAGGAGCCATTGTTCCACTATCAGGAGCACACATCGGGAGCCATTCACACATTGGACATTCCATCATCCACCCTGAAGCGCTCCCACAGGCCAGATGGGAAGCTTGTAAACAAAAAGGGGTGCAACAAGAGAGAAAGCTCTCTCTTTATCTTCATACTTCATCATGGAGGGAAAACGAAGGGAGCGCACTCCCATCCCATCTGACCATATACTCTGCCATCGGACGGAATGCCGTAGCCTAGTGGTGGTAGATATAGCATCCCCTCACCCCTCTTCCTTTTTTTCCATTCTCTCTCTCTTTCTATCTCTCTTTTCACCCCCGTTTTCTCTTTCTTCCCCCCTTTCCCTGCACACTTCTTTCCAAATAAAACAACCTTCACCTTGACTCCGTTTCGAGTCTCAATTCTGTTCTCCAAGTATTTAATTAAGAACTTATCATGATAAAACCCCTAGTGATTGGACATCACTCAGGGGTTAAACCCAGCTGCCCCCAGTCACCCAGAGCGATCTGAGGTTCGGTTGGAACGCAAGGGGGTTTAGCCTCTGCCAAACTAAAGTCTTGTCTAGGTTGTGGATCGTGACAACAGCACATACCAGTTTAAGAACAACACCCATGTGACCAAATACAACAACATTGTGACCCCCAGGATGACCACTGGGGTTTTGGAGTTGGGGCTACAGAGGATCTGAGGCCAGGCACACTCCAAAAGAAAAGGAAATACTGGCAGCATATGAAGAGGTTTGAGCCGCTTCGGAAGTGATTGGAACTGAAGCCAAACTCCTCTTGGCACCCCGACTGCTGGTGCTGGGGTGGATGTTCAAAGGGAAGGCCACTTCTACACACCATGCCACTGATGCTACATGGAGCAAGTGGGTTGCACTGATTACACAGTAGGCTCAATTAGGAAACCCCAATCAGCTTGGAGTCCTGGAAGTGATCACGAACTGGCCAGAAGGCTATAATTTTGGAATGTCACGGGAGGAGGAGGTAACACGCGCTGAAGAAGCCCCACCATACAACAAACTACCGGAAACAAGAAAAAATATGCTTTGGTCACTGAAGGGTCCGGTCACATCATGGTAAAGCATCAGAGATAGAAGGCTGCCATATGGAGTCCTACACAATGAGGTGCAGAATTTACTGAACAAGAAGTTGAATCGAGCCAGTTTGCAGAGGTGAAAGTCACCCTGTGTCCTGGGTTCAGCCCAGCAACAGGCTATGTTAGCCCTGAGAGTATTCCATGCCAATTGTGTCATGATCAGGCAGTCTGCCCCCTCCTCCTTGCAGGGGCGACTCCGGACCCAGGCACGGGAGGTTCCGGACTGGGCAGGCACAGTGCCAGTTCCGGGGGCGACTCCGGACCCAATCAGAAACTGCTCTGGGCCTGGGCACGGGAAGTTCCGGTCTGGGCAGGCACAGTGCCAGTTCTGGCTGCTCTCTCGCTCTCTCTCGGATCGGCGCGGCAGGCGGTGGTGAGGGGGGTGCTTGGGGGTGCTGGGCTCGGGGAGTGCTGCGTTCGGGAATCTGAATCGGTTCGGGCATGGCTCAAATGACATAGTGTGGTGAGAGGTTTGCACTGTATATAATAGCACTGTAGTTAGTTGTTTTCATACTTTTCCCTGTTGTTTAGTAAACTATCCTTATCCTAACCTTGCAAGCCTTTGGGTTTTTTTTTCCTCTGGCTCTGCAGCTCCTTCGTTCGCCCATCCTCCACCTCTTAAAGTGGTAGGGGGCTTTTTTGTCTGACCTCTGTGGCCTCAGCTTTCCGCTGAGGTGTAAACCACAACAACTTTTGGCGCCCAACGTGGGGCAAAGGGGGACCCCCAAGGGGGGCAAAAAGGTTGGGGTAACGATAGATTTGACCTTAACTCAATTGCAGTTAAGATAGAGTTGTTGTAAGTACGGTTATTTAAGTAATTTCTATGTACAATGTTGTGGCATTTACTCTTAAGGATGCTGCCATGGTTGCCAACTCGTGGTATGCTGCTGCATTTAATCCTGCCAGGATTCGTTGCCATCCCGTACGTGTGTTTGGTGTATGTTGTGATAACAGCCTATGATTGGATAACGTTTAAGTTCATGAACTTAAAAGAGTACTTGTATCAGCTTTTGCTGTTCGGTACAAGGAGGGATAAAACAGGCCTTGTAAGAGTGTTTAACAATTTCCAATACCCCTGGGAAATTCTAACTAGCATTTTCCTACTGTTGGTTTTGGTGCAAATGGTTCTGCTTTCGATATATATATGTATATATATTAGGCACAGGTTTATGAATACCACCCAAGAGTTTTCCCTGAGGCTGGATAAGCTTGAGTGGCAGGGCAAATGGCGAAATATGAGCAGGTACCTAGGCACTTTCTTACCCCCAGTGGTTTGGAACTTCACTCCTGAACAGCTACAGGATCCTAATAAGGTGACTGCATATCTGAAAAAGAACTGCAGTGGGCTCCCCAGAGAAATACGCCCTACTGCACTGTGCTGGGGCTTGGCTACCATCTACCAAACACTGCTTGATAGCAAGCAGCACTGTCAGTACTGTCAGCACTGCCAAGGGGAACAGGGAAATGGATTGGCAAATACTGCAGCTACTGCAACCCCTACAGTAGACCTTGCCCATAATCCAGACCATCAGTACTGTCAGGGGGAAAGAGGAAATGGATTAGCGAATACTGTAGATTCTGCGACCTATACAATGGACCTTGCCCTTAATTCAGAGCGTCAGTACTGTCAGGGGGAAAGAGGAAATGGATCGGTGAATACTATAGATGCTGCGACCTCTACAATAGACCTTGGTCAACCCACACCAATGTCTGTTGCTCCCATTCAAAAGGGGTGTCAGCACTGTCAGGAAGAAAGGGGAAAAAGACTAGTACATACTGCAGATATTGCAACCTCTACAATAGACCTTGGTCAACCCACACCAAAGTCTGTGGCTCCCATTCAAAAGAGAAAACACACCAGGAAGTTAGCTCGCGTAGTGCCAGATGATGATGGTGAACAACCGAGGCCATCTCAAGAATGGCCGGATGAGGATGATGATGAAAAGGCAGGGCCATTATGGAAAAGTCAGAATGGGGCAGGGCCTTCTCAGAAGAGTCAGAATGGGGCAGGGCCATCTCAGAAAAGTAAGAATGGGGCAAAGCCATCTCGAGCAGATCAGGATGTAGGAGAACCAGAGATTGTTACCCGATCCCTGACCCTGAGTGAATTGCGTGAGGTGCGAAAAGATTTTGGCCGCCGCCCAGGTGAGCACATCATCACTTGGTTGCTCAGATGCTGGGATAGCGGGGCCAATAGTCTGGAATTAGACGGCAGGGAGGCCCGGCAGTTGGGATCCCTGGCTAGAGAAGGAGGTATTGATAAGGCACTTGGGGAGGGGTCACAAATCCTCAGCCTTTGGAGGCGATTGCTGTTAAGTGTGGGGGAAAGATACCCCATGAAAGAATATATTACCTGTCTGAAACCCAAGAGCGACAGCATAGAGACAGTTATCCAGTACCTGAGAGAATTAGCTGTACGAGAGTTGATTTATTATGAGTCGGACAACAGAAGGCTCCCTGATGATCCTGATGATGTCCGATGCACCCCAGACATGTGGCGTAAGGTGATACGAAGTGCACCATCAGGGCACACGAATTCACTGGCAGTGATGGAATACGATGAGATGTTTCCACCATCCGTATATGAAGTGACCCACCGACTCTGGACTTATCAAGACAACGTTGCACGCTCTGTCATTGCAGCAGTAGAGCAACTGGTTAAACTTAAACTTGACGAACACATGGCCGACTCCCAACCTGTACGGAGCAATGTTGCAGCTATCCGGAAAAGCCATCCATCGTCCCAAGAGAGAGAATACAGCAGGTACACACCACGAGCCACACCACGAGCCACACCACGAGCCACACCACGAGCCACACTGTGGTTTTACCTGCGTGACCATGGAGAGGACATGACAAAGTGGGATAAGAAGCCCACTTCAGCCCTTCAAGCACGAGTAAATGAGTTGCAAGGTAGAGTAAGCGCACGAGGTTCTGCCAGGAGGAATGTTGCACCAGTTTCTATCCAGGAGCAATAGAGGAGCCCTGCAAAATTAGAGGGCCTCTGCCTCCAGCCAGGTGGAGGAGAGCGATAATCGGACTTATTGGACTGTGTGGATCCGATGGCCTGGAACATCAGACCCACATGAGTATGAGGCTCTAGTTGATACTGGTGCCCAGTGTACTCTAATGCCATCAAATTATGAAGGGACAGAACCTGTTTACATTTCTGGAGTCACAGGGGGCTCCCAACAGTTGACTGTGCTAGAGGCTGAGGTGAGCCTAACTGGAAAGGACTGGGAGAAACACCCCATTGTGACTGGCCCAGAAGCTCCGTGCATTTTAGGTATGGACTATCTCCGTAGAGGGTATTTTAAAGATCCAAAAGGATACCGATGGGCTTTTGGAATAGCTGCTGTGGAGACAGAAGAAACTGAACAGTTGTGTGCCTTGCCTGGACTTTCGGAAGATCCACCTGTTGTGGGGTTGTTGAAGGTCGAAGAACAGCGAGTGCCAATTGCTATGACAACAGTGCACAGGCGACAATATTGTACAAACCGAGATTCTCTGATCCCCATCCATAAACTGATTCGTCAACTGGAGAGTCAGGGAGTGATTAGCCGAACCCACTCACCATTTAACAGTCCCATATGGCCAGTGCGGAAGTCCGATGGAGAGTGGAGGCTGACAGTAGATTACCGTGGCCTAAATGAAGTCACTCCAAATATGAGCGCTGCTGTGCCGGACATGCTAGAGCTCCAGTATGAACTGGAATCAAAGGCAGCCAGGTGGTACGCCACAATTGACATTGCAAATGCTTTCTTCTCAATCCCACTGGCACCAGAGTGCAGGCCACAGTTTGCTTTCACTTGGAGAGTTGTCCAATATACATGGAATCGTCTGCGCCAGGGGTGGAAACACAGTCCCACCATCTGTCATGGACTAATCCAGAGTACATTAGAAAAGGGTGGAGCCCCAGAGCACTTGCAGTATATTGATGACATCATTGTATGGGGCGACACAGCAAAGGAAGTTTTTGAAAAAGGAGAAAGAATAATTCAAATCCTTTTAGAAGCTGGTTTTGCTATAAAACAAAGTAAAGTCAAGGGGCCTAAGCGAGAAATCCAGTTTTTAGGAATAAGATGGCAGGATGGGCGTCGTCAGATCCCAATGGACGTTATTAATAAAATTGCAGCGATGTCTCCACCAAATAACAAAAAGGAAACACAAGCTTTCTTATGTGTTATAGGATTTTGGAGAATGCACATCACAAACTATAGTCTCATTGTGAGCCCACTCTACTATGTAACTCGGAAGAAAAATGATTTTGAATGGGGCCCTGAGCAGCAGCAAGCCTTTGAGCAGATCAAACGCGAAATAGTCCATGCTGTAGCCCTTGGACCTGTCCGTACAGGGACAGATATTAAAAATGTGCTCTATACCGCAGCTGGTGACAATGGTCCTACCTGGAGTCTCTGGCAGAAAACACAAGGGGAGACTCGAGGGCGACCGTTGGGGTTTTGGAGTCGGGCCTACAAAGGATCTGAGGCCAATTACACTCCGACAGAGAAGGAAATACTGGCTGCTTATGAAGTGGTTCGAGCTGCTTCAGAGGTAATTGGAACTGAAGCTCAGCTTTTCCTAGCACCCCGACTGCCGGTGCTGGGCTGGATGTTTAAAGGGAAGGTTCCTTCCACACACCATGCAACTGATGCTACATGGAGTAAATGGGTTGCACTAATTACACAACGAGCTCGAATAGGAAACCCCAATCGCCCAGGAATTGTGGAGGTGATTACAGACTGGCCAGAAGGCAAAGACTTTGGGATGTCACCAGAGGATGAGGAGGCAACACGCGCAGAAGAAGCTCCACCATATAACCAACTGCCAGAAAATGAAAAGCAGTATGCCCTGTTCACCGATGGATCTTGTCGCATTTTGGGTGAACATCGGAAATGGAAAGCTGCTATATGGAGTCCTGTGAGGCAAGTAGCAGAAGCCACTGAAGGAAAAGGTGAATCAAGCCAATTTGCTGAGGTAAAGGCTATCCAATTAGCCCTGGACATTGCTGAGAGGGAGAAGTGGCCTATGCTATATCTTTCTACTGACTCATGGATGGTAGCTAATGCCTTGTGGGGGTGGTTGCAGCAGTGGAAAAAGAACAATTGGCAGCATAGAGGCAAACCCATATGGGCTGCTGACTTATGGCAAGATATTGCTACTCGATTAGAGAAGCTTACTGTAAAGGTACGTCATGTGAACGCCCATGTACCTAGGAGTCGGGCCATGGAGGAACATGAAAACAACCAGCAGGCAGATAAGGCCGCTAAGATTGAAGTGGCTCAAGTAGTTTTGGACTGGCAACATAAGGGTGAGTTATTCCTAGCCCAATGGGCTCATGATACTTCCGGTCATCAAGGAAGAGATGCAACATATAGATGGGCTCGAGATCGAGGGGTGGACTTAACCATGGATGCTATTGCACAAGTTATCCATGAATGTGAGACATGTGTGCGATCAAGCAGGCTAAGCGGCTAAAGCCCCTCTGGTATAGAGGACGGTGGATGAAATATAAATATGGGGAGGCTTGGCAGGTTGATTACATCACTCTCCCACAAACTCGCCATGGCAAACGGTACGTACTTACAATGGATGAGGCAACCACTGGCTGGTTGGAGACATATCCTGTACCCCATGCCACATCCCGGAATACAATTCTGGGCCTGGAAAGGCAAGTCCTATGGCGACACGGCACCCCAGAGAGAATTGAGTCAGACAATGGGACTCATTTCCGAAATACTCTCATAGACACTTGGGCCAAAGAGCATGGCATTGAGTGGGTGTACCACACTCCTTGGGGAGTGCTGCCTTTGGGGCTCTGAATCTGAATCGGTTCGGGCACGGCTCAAATGACATAGTGGGGTGAGAGGTTTGCACTGTATATAATAGCACTGTAGCTAGTTTTTTTCATATTTTCTCCTATCCTTATCCCAACCTGCGGGCCTTTGGGTTTTTTTTTTCCTTCCTCACAGCTCCTCGGTTGCCTCCGTTCACCCATCCCCCACCTCTTAAAGAGGCAGGGGGGCTTCTTTTTCTGACCTTTGTGGCCCCAGCTTTTCCGCTGAGGTTTAAACCACAACACCCAGTTAGCCCTGGACATTGCCAAATGAGAAAAGTGGCCAAAACTGTACCTCTGTACTGACTCTTGGATGGTGGCCAATGCCCTATGGGGATGCTTGCAGAATGGAAATGAAGCAACAGGCAGAGTAGAGGCAAAATGTCTGGGATGCTCCATTGTGCCACCTTATTTCTGCCCAGGTAGAGAACCTAACTGAAAAAGTACATCATGCAGACACCCATGTACCTAAGACTGAAGCCATGGAGGAACATGAAAACAACCATCAGGTAGATAAGGATTGAAGTGTCTCAGGTAGGTCTAGACTGGCAACATAAAGGTGAATTATTCATAGCTTGATGGGCCCATGACACCTCAGGTCATCAAGGAAGAGATGCCACATATAGATGGGCTCATGATCGAGGGGTGGATTTGACTATGGACGCTATCTCACAGGTCATCCATGAATATGAAACATGGGCTGCAATTAAGCAAACTAAGCAGTTAAAGCCTCTTTGGTATGGAGGACGGTGGCAGAAATATAAATTAGGAGGGGTCTGGCAGATTGGTTTCATATCTTTCCCACAGACACATCAACACAAGTGGTATGTGCTAACAATAGAGGAAGCAACCACCGGCTGGCTAGAAATATATCCTGCTCCCCATGCCACTGTTTGGAACTCTATCCTGTGCCTTGAGAAGCAAGTCCTCTGGTGACATGGCACCCCAGAAAAAATTGAGCCAGACAACACAATTTAAAAAATTGTTTTGATGTTAAAAAACAGTTAAATGTTGCTTTTAGTATATTGCAGGGGTGTTTTTTATTTTAACAATTGATTGTATTTGTGAAAGTTAAAATACTCACAATAGTGTAAAAATGAAATTAATTTATTTTATAAGTTATTAGATTCAATCCAACACAAGAACCATCATACCTTTTTAATGACAAATTCAGAAATTCTGCTTTGATACCAGATTTATCCAGATGCAATACATTTTAAAAACATATCATTAACTTCTGAACTAGTACATCTATAATTTTAAATTACTTCTCTGCTTGATACTAAAACAAACTTTCCAAAAGACTACACAATCAAACTGGGGAATAATTCAATAATTCACATCCACAACTTTCTCTTCATCCACTAGGTGGTACTAAGAAGGGAAATTCCCCTTTTTCTGGGTTATTTTTTTGGTGTGGTGGGGTTGGTTTTTTTAATTCATGTTTAAAAGAAGAACAGACTGGAGCAGGGAGGTTGTAGATTTCCCATCCCTGGAAACATTCAGGATCAGGTTGTATGTAGCTCTGAGCAACCTGATCTAGATGAAGATGTACCTTCTCACTGAAGGGGGGTTGGACTAGATGATCTTTAAAGGTCCCTTCCAACCTAACACGTTCTATGCTTCTATGACATACAGTTAAACGGCCTCCCTGAAAGCAGTTTAGTACTGCTAATAATCGCCAAGCAGTTCACTGGGACTTTTCACATTTACTATTGAATGATAGGTTTAAAATACACATAGCCCATGATTTTACTTTTGCAAAATCTATAGCCATCAAAAATTTGCCTGCTCCTCACTATTTCTCAGTGCAAGTCAAAAATGCTATTCTTATTGTTATATACAGTCACTTCCCACTCACATTAATTGTTCCATTCTTCTATTCCTGTTAATAGAAATTAAATATATCAATTTACATATATTTGAATTGATAGCATGGTCTCAATAAGAATGACATCACTGTAACAATACCGTTAATACAAAAAAAATACTGCATTTGATGAATATTTGAAAATGAATTTATGCTTTGCCTGACAGTTATTTTTAATTAGTTTTGATAAATAACTAAGTAATGCATAACATATTATTTATGGTTTTAAGAATTTGAGTAGTATTTCAACTGCAATTATATTATTTATTTATCAGTGAAAAATTTACATATTCACACTTCAAAATCCAACAGACTGGAGAGAGATCAGAAAGACACCTAGGAACGTATACAAGGACTCTGGGCATTAGATTTACTTAATGTAGTGGTGTGCAATACATTATAATATCTAACATTAATATATTTGTTCAATATTTTTTTAATTATGAAAGCATAAATGCTATTTTATTTTTTTATTTTATGAAAAAGAGAACTTTTAATACAGAATAGGATTAGAATATTCTATAACATATAAAATATTATTCCTAGTTGAATGTAAGTTAAGTATAATTTACAATAAAATCCTTGAGAAACTATCAGAAGAAACATTGATTTTATTGCCATAATATCTTTAAATAATTAAATTATTTTCTTTAGGTATTTTAGATTATCACATTGGCAATCAATGGTAAACAACAATTCAGGAAATCTATTAAAGCTTTCTGACTTGTCAGTATAGACAGACTGGTGATAGAGGTAACTCATTCTTCTTAACTCAGTTGTACTATGAATCTTCCTTTAGCACATGAAGTCTTTTTTGAGACAAATGTGGTAGATCTTATGGTTACTGAGAGCATATGAACTTATTTAATGAAAGTGCACATGCAGATATAGATCATAGATTTTTTTTAAGTATTTAAACATATGCATACACATAAACACAAGCAAGTTTGAGTGCATATATCAATTCCATTCATATATGTTTCTAAAATAAAATTACAATCTACATAGCTGTCATATGAAACTAATTTATGCCATTTGCGAATTATGTAGATTTAGAAGTAAATATGAAATTCATATTCATATATTTCCAACAATGTTTTTATGGCTACTGGTAAAATATTGGTACCTCATAAAATCCTCAGTGCTCAACTAAACAGTAACATATATAATATATGCTTACATCAATCACAGCCATAGAAAAGCAGGTTTTAATGACCTGGTTTTAAGCAAATATTTAATACAGAAAAGTCAGTGAAGAATTAGCTCCAGTACCATTTCAGCTGGTTGCACCACAAGGTTATATTTTTCTATGCACCTACAGAGAATTCTACAGTGCTTCAATAGAAATTGCTTTCTGTGATAGAAAACAACTAAAGATAATAACTTATATTTATACAAAAGAGATTTAATTTTACATATTTTTAATGTACTACAACTGCTGCTGAGGTGAGAAGAAATCACTCATACATTCTACCCTTATTTTTCAAGTTTTCTGTTACTGACTAGATTTCTCATGCAATGTAATTGTGTTAGATTACAATTACATTAAACTATTGCCAATATTTTAATGATTATATTATTTTATAACACCCCAAACACTAGTAATAATATTCTACATGGCAATGACAGTGGAGTATTTTTATGTTAATGATGTCCCTTTCAGAGCACTGCCATTACAATGTAACTTATTTGAAAAGATGTCTTAAAAATTCTGATTTCAAAAACCAACTATATGCCACTTTGTACAGAGCATATTTTGCAATTAAAATGATCCTCATCAGACCATATAGGTTCTTTACAAAGGGCCAAATGCTGGTACTATTCAAGTCCAAAGATAGACTGACCAACAAACCCTTCTTAGATTTTAAAAAATTACTGATCATTTCTCATAGTCATTCATTTATGAAGTTTGTTTTGACCTAGTTTCTATTTTCTCCATACTGATGCACATACTGGAAGTGGAAAAGCTAAACAGAAGGTGGTTCCTTATCTAAATCTTTTATATTGGCAGTTTCTTTGATTTCTGTATCAGTGAGGCTCACTTCTGTGACGTTACTCACATGGTTTTCAGCATCATCAAATTTATAATAGTCTACAAATTAAGCAAATTAAGACAATCTGTGTTCTTATCACATTGCAATTCACCATAGATATTTAAATTATCAATATTTAGAACAAGTGAATAAATATTAGTTCACAGATTCACAGTATGGGTTGGAAGGGGCCTCTGAAGATGATCTAATCCAATCTCCCGATAAAGCAGAATCACCTAAATCAGGTTGCACAGGATCATGTCCAGCCAGCTTTTGAATATCTCCAGGTAAGAAGACTCCACAGCCTCTCTGGGCAGCCTGTTGCAGTGCTATATGACTCAAAGTGAGGAAGATTTTTCTTATATTGACAGAACCTCCTGTGTTCCAGTTTGTGCCTATTGCCCCTTGTCCTGTCGCTGGACAGTACTGAAAAGAGTCTGTTCCCATCCGCTTGACACCCACCCTTTAGATATTTATAAGCATTAATCAGATCCCCTCTCAGTTTTCTCCAATCTCAACAAACCCAGCTTGCTCAGTCTTTCCTCATGAAAGAGAAGCTCCAGTCCCCTAATCATCTTTGTAGCCCTCAGCTGGACTCTCTCCAGTAGTTCCCGATCTTTCTTCAACTGGGGAGACCAGAACTGGACACAGTACTCCAGATGTGGCCTCACCAGGGCAGAGCAGAGGGGGAGGATAACCTCCCTTGCCTGACCTCGATGAAGTTTGTCATCACCTTATAATGTTACATGCCTCAGATTTTTGTAAGAGCTCAAGGAACTGGAAAAAAGATGTTCTCACAACAGGCAAGAAACCACCTACATTTGGAGGAACAACTTTGATTTTGCCCTGAACTCTATGCATCCCATGATTATGTCTATATTGAATACATGTGTGTTTACCATTCACAGAATCACAGAATCACAGAATCACAGAATCACAGAATCACAGAATCACATAATGTTAGGGGTTGGAAGGGACCTTGATAGATCATCTAGTCCAAACCCCCAGACAGAGCAGGATCACCTAGATTAGGTCACACAAGAACTTGTCCAAGCAGGTTTTGAATGTCTCTAGAGAAGGAGACTCCACAATCTCTCTGGGCAGTCTGTTCCAGCGCTCTGTCACCCTTAAAGTGAAAAAGGTTTTCCTTATGTTCTCATGGAACGTTCTATGCTCTAGCTTACACCCGTTGCCCCCTCGACCTATCATTTGCCATCACTGAGAAGAGCCTGGATCCATCCTCCTGACACTCACCCTTTACATATTTATAGACATTTATGAGGTGACCCCTCAGTCTCCTCTTCGCTAGGCTAAAGATACACAGCTCCCTCAGCCTGTCCTCATAAGGAAGATGTTCCACTCCCTTAATCATCTTAGTGGCCATATACTGGAATCTTTCAAGTAGTTCCCTGTCCTTGTTGAACTGAGGGACACAGAACTGGACACAATATTCCAGATGTGGCCTCACCAGGGAAGAGTAGAGGGGGAGGAGAACATCTCTTGACCTACTAACCACATCCCTTCTAATACACCCCAGGATGCCATCAGCCTTCTTGGCCACGAGGGCACATGGCTGGCTCATGGTGCCACAGTTTTGCATAGATGGGTGCTGGTAGAGAAGGGAGGGCTGCAGAGATGGCTGCTGCAAGAAGTAGCTAGAAGCTCTCTGCAGGCCCCAGAGAGTAAACATCAGACGATTCAAGACCAGAGACATTGCTGACCAAGGCTGAGCCAATCGGCAATGGTCATAGCGCCTCTGGGAATCACATTTAGGAGAAAAAAGAAACGCAAGCAGCTGCATTTTGCCACCAGAGAAAACTCTCTAATTTATTACACTACAATTACACCATGGAGAAGCCCCCAGCCCCGTTTGTTGTTTTTTTTTTTTTTTGGGGGGGGGGGGGATAAAGTTTAGCAATGCCAAGTGTAGAGTGCTGCACATGGGTCATAAAAACCCCATGCAGCGCTACAGCCTTGGGGGAGACTGGCTGGAGAGCGGTCAGGAAGAGAAGGACCTGGGAGTGTTGGTTGACTGCAGGCTGAATATGAGTCAGCAGTGTGCCCAGGCAGCCAAGAAGGCCAATGGCATCTTGGCTTGTATCAAAAATAGTGTGGCCAGTAGGTCTAGGGAGGTGACTGTGCCCCTGTACTTGGCATTGGTGAGGCCACACCTCAAGTACTGTGTCCAGTTCTGGGCTCCTCACCATAAGAAGGACATTGAAGTCCTTGAGCGAGTCCAGAGAAGGGCAACCAGGCTGGTGAAGGGGCTGGGGGGCAAATCATATGAGGAACGGGTCAGGGAGCTGGGGCTGTTTAGTCTGGAGAAGAGGAGGCTGAGGGGGGACCTTATCACCACCTACAACTACCTGAAAGTAGGTTGTAGAGAGGTGGGTGATGGTCTCTTCAGCCAGGTGACAGGAGATAGGACAAGGGGAAATGGCAAGAAGCTGTGCCAGGGCAGGTTTAGATTAGACATTAGAAAAAAAAATTTTTACTGAAAGAGTCATCGTCTGCCCAGGGAGGTGGTTGAGTCACTTTCCCTGGATGTGTTTAAAAAAAGGTAGATGATGTACTTAGGTATATGATTTAACTTAGGATGGGATTGGTTGGACTTGAGGATCTTCAAAGGTCTTTTCCAACCTTGTGATTCTGTGAAAGTTGCACAGAGGCACGCTGGTACCGTTAACGGCTGCCAATGTCTTCCTCAGCGCGCTGTTTGCATGGCCCCTGCAGCCAGGCAGCAAGGTGCACCAGAGGTGAGGGGCCCCGAGGCAATCCTAAAGCTGAGGGACGGTGGCCCTCCTGGAGAGTTTTTACTTTATTCACAGGAGGTGCTTTGCACATGCAAATGAAAGCACTTGACTTAATAATGAATCAATATAACTGTCCTGGGTTCAGCCCAGCAGCAGGCTATGTTAGCCCTGAGAGTATTCCATACCAATTGCATCACGATCGGGCAGGCTGCCCCCCCCCCCCCGCTTTGCAGGGGCGACTCCGGACCCAGGCACGGGAAGTCCCGGTCTGGGCAGCCGCAGTGCCAGTTCCGGGGGAGACTCCAGACCTATCAGTACCTGCTCCGGGCACGGGAAGTGCTGGTCTGAGCAGGCGTGTGGGAGTTCCGGTTGTTCTCGCTCTTTCTCTGGGATCAGCGTGGCAGGTGGTGGTGAGGGGGGTGCTCGGGGGTGCTGGGCTCGGGGAGTGCTGCGTTCGGGAATCTGAATCGGTTCGGGCATGGCTCAAATGACATAGTGTGGGGAGAGGTTTGCACTGTATATAATAGCACTGTAGTTAGTTGTTTTCATACTTTTCCCTGTTGTTTAGTAAACTATCCTTATCCTAACCTTGCAAGCCTGTGGTTTTTTTTTTCCTCTGGCTTTGCAGCTAGCTCCGTTCGCCCATCCTCCACCTCTTAAAGAGGTAGGGGGGCTTTTTGGTCTGACCTTTGTGGCCTCAGTTTTCCGCTGAGGATTAAACCACAACAACTTTTGGCGCCCAACGTGGGGCTCGACGGGGGACCCCCAAGGGGGGCAAAAAGGTTGGGGGTAACGATAGATTTGACCTTAACTCAATTGCAGTTAAGATAGAGTTGTGATAGGTACGGTTATTTAAGTAATTTCTATGTACAATGTTGTGGCATTTACTCTTAAGGATGCTGCCATGGTTGCCAACTCGTGGTATGCTGCTGCATCTAATCCTGCCAGGATTCGTTGCCATCCCATACGTGTGTTTAGTGTATGTTGTGATAACAGCCTATGATTGGATAACGTTTAAGTTCATGAACTTAAAAGAGTACTTGTATCAGCTTTTGCTGTTCTGTACAAGGAGGGATAAAACAGGCCTTGTAAGAGTGTTTAACAATTTCCAATACCCCTGGGAAATTCTAACTAGCATTTTCCTACTGTTGGTTTTGGTGCAAATGGTTCTGCTTTCGATATATATATGTATATATATTAGGCACAGGTTTATGAATACCACCCAAGAGTTTTCCCTGAGGCTGGATAGGCTTGAGTGGCAGGGCAAATGGCGAAATATGAGCAGGTACCTAGGTACATTCTTACCCCCAGTGGTTTGGAACTTCACTCCTGAACAGCTACAGGATCCTAATAAGGTGACTGCATATCTGAAAAAGAACTGCAGTGGGCTCCCCAGAGAAATACGCCCTACTGCATTGTGCTGGGGCTTGGCTACCATCTACCAAACCCTGCTTGATAGCAAGCAGCACTGTCAGTACTGTCAGCACTGTCAAGGGGAACAAGGAAATGGATTGGCAAATACTGCAGATGCTGCAACCCCTACAGTAGACACTGCCCATAATCCAGACCATCAGTACTGTCAGGGGGAAAGAGGAAATGGATTAGCGAATACTGTAGATGCTGTGACCTCTACAATAGACCTTGTCCCTTATCCAGACCATCAGTACTGTCAGGGGGAAAGAGGAAATGGATTAGTGAATACTGCAGATGCTGCAACCTCTACAATAGACCTTGGTCAACCCACCCCAATGTCTGTTGCTCCCATTCAAAAGGGGTGTCAGTGCTGTCAGGGAGAAAGGGGAAATAGACTAGTACATACTGCAGATGCTGCAACGTCTACAATAGACCTTGCCCATAATTCAGAGAACCAACCCACACCAAAGCCTGTTGTTCCCATTCAAGAGAGGTGTCAGCACTGTCGGTGCTGTCAGCACTGTCAGGGAGGAAAAGGAAATAGACTAGTACATACTGTAGATACTGCAACCTCTACAATAGACCTTGGCCAACCCACACCAAAGTCTGTGGCTCCCATTCAAAAGAGAAAACACACCAGGAAGTTAGCTCGCGCAGTGCCAGATGATGATGGTGAACAACCGGGGCCATCTCAAGAATGTCAGGATGAGGATGATGGTGAAAAACTATTATCTCAAGTATGGCCGGATGAGGATGATGATGAAAAGTCAGGGCCATCTCAGAAAAGTCAGAATGGAGCAGGGCCATCTCAGACAAGTCAGAATGGGGCAGGGCCATCTCAGAAAAGTAAGAATGGGGCAAAGCCATCTCGAGCAGATCAGGATGTAAGAGAACCAGAGATTGTTACCCGATCCCTGACCCTGAGTGAATTGCGTGAGGTGCGAAAAGATTTTGGCCGCCGCCCAGGTGAGCACATCATCACTTGGTTGCTCAGATGCTGGGATAGTGGGGCCAATAGTCTGGAATTAGACGGCAGGGAGGCCCGGCAGTTGGGATCCCTGGCTAGAGAAGGAGGTATTGATAAGGCACTTGGCGAGGGGTCACAAATCCTCAGCCTTTGGAGGCGATTGCTGTCAAGTGTGCGGGAAAGATACCCCATGAAAGAATATATTACCTGTCTGAAACCCAAGAGCGACAGCATAGAGACAGTTATCCAGTACCTGAGAGAATTAGCTGTACGAGAGTTGATTTATTTTGAGTCGGACAACAGAAGGCTCCCTGATGATCCTGATGATGTCCGATGCACCCCAGACATGTGGCGTAAAGTCATACGAAGTGCACCATCAGGGCACACGAATTCACTGGCAGTGATGGAATACGAGGAGATGTTTCCACCAACCGTATATGAAGTGACCCGCCGACTCCGGACTTATCAAGACAACGTTGCACACTCCGTCATTGCAGCAGTAGAGAAACTGGTTAAACTTAAACTTGACGAACACATGGCCGACTCCCAACCTGTACAGAGCGATGTTGCAGCTATCCGGAAAACTCATCCATCGTCCCAAGAGAGAGAAAACAGCAGGGACACACCACGAGCCACACCACGAGCCACACGGCGAGCCACACCCCGAGCCAAACTGTGGTTTTACCTGCGTGATCATGGAGAAGACATGAGAAAGTGGGATAAGAAGCCCACTTCAGCCCTTCAAGCACGAGTAAAGGAGTTGCAAGGTAGAGCAAAAGCACGAGGTTCTGCCAAGAAGAATGTTGCACCAGTTTCTATCCAGGAGCAATAGAGGAGCCCTGCCTCCAGCCAGGTGGAGGAGAGGGATAATCGGACTTATTGGACTGTGTGGATCCGATGGCCTGGAACATCTGACCCACAAGAGTATGAGGCTCTAGTGGATACTGGTGCTCAGTGTACTCTAATGCCATCAAATTATGAAGGGACAGAATCTGTTTACATTTCTGGAGTCACAGGGGGCTCCCAACAGTTGACTGTGCTAGAGGCTGAGGTGAGCCTAACTGGAAAGGACTGGGAGAAACACCCCATTGTGACTGGCCCAGAAGCTCCATGCATTTTAGGTATGGACTATCTCCGTAGAGGGTATTTTAAAGACCCTAAGGGATACCGGTGGGCTTTTGGAATAGCTTCTGTGGAGACAGAAGAAACTAAACAATTGTGTGCCTTGCCTGGACTTTCGGAAGATCCAGCTGTTGTGGGGTTGTTGAAGGTCGAAGAACAGCGAGTGCCAATCGCTACGACAACAGTGCACAGGCGGCAGTATCGTACAAACCGAGATTCTTTGATCCCCATCCATAAACTGATTCGTCAACTGGAGAGACAGGGAGTGATCAGCCGAACCCACTCACCATTTAACAGTCCCATATGGCCAGTGCGGAAGTCCGATGGAGAGTGGAGGCTGACAGTAGATTATCGTGGCCTAAATGAAGTAACTCCAAATATGAGTGCTGCTGTGCCGGACATGCTAGAGCTCCAGTATGAACTGGAATCGAAGGCAGCCAAGTGGTACGCCACAATTGACATTGCAAATGCTTTCTTCTCAATCCCACTGGCACCAGAGTGCAGACCACAGTTTGCTTTCACCTGGAGAGGTGTCCAATACACATGGAATCGTCTGCCCCAGGGGTGGAAACACAGTCCCACCATCTGTCATGGACTAATCCAGAGTACATTAGAAAAGGGTGGAGCCCCAGAGCACTTGCAATATATTGATGACATCATTGTATGGGGCGACACAGCAAAGGAAGTTTTTGAAAAAGGAGAAAGGATAATTCAAATCTTGCTAGAAGCTGGTTTTGCTATAAAACAAAGTAAAGTCAAGGGGCCTAAGCGAGAAATCCAGTTTTTAGGAATAAGATGGCAGGATGGGCGTCGCCAGATCCCAATGGACGTTATTAATAAAATTGCAGCAATGTCCCCACCAAGTAACAAAACGGAAACACAAGCTTTCTTAGCTGTTATAGGATTTTGGAGAATGCATATTCCAAACTATAGTCTCATTGTGAGCCCACTCTACTATGTAACTCGGAAGAAAAATGATTTTGAATGGGGCCCTGAGCAACAACAAGCCTTTCAGCAGATCAAACACGAAGTAGTCCATGCTGTAGCCCTTGGGCCTGTCCGTACAGGTACAGATATTAAAAATGTGCTCTATACCGCAGCTGGTGACAATGGTCCTACCTGGAGTCTCTGGCAGAAAACACAAGGGGAGACTCGAGGGCGACCGTTAGGGTTTTGGAGTCGGGCCTACAAAGGATCTGAGGCCAATTACACTCCAACAGAAAAGGAAATACTGGCCGCTTATGAAGGGGTTAGAGCTGCTTCTGAGGTAATTGGAACTGAAGCTCAGCTTTTCCTAGCACCCCGACTGCCCGTGCTACATGGAGCAAGTGGGTTGCACTAATTACGCAACGAGCCCGAATAGGAAACCCCAATCGCCCAGGAATTGTGGAGGTGATTACAGACTGGCCAGAAAGCAAAGACTTTGGGATGTCACCAGAGGATGAGGAGGTAACACGCGCAGAAGAAGCTCCACCATATAACCAATTGCCAGAAAATGAAAAGCAGTATGCCCTGTTCACTGATGGATCTTGTCGCATTGTGGGTAAGCATCGGAAATGGAAAGCTGCTGTATGGAGTCCTATGAGGCAAGTAGCAGAAGCCACTGAAGGAAAAGGTGAATCAAGCCAATTTGCTGAGGTAAAGGCTATCCAATTAGCCCTGGACATTGCTGAGAGGGAGGAGTGGCCTATGCTATATCTTTATACTGACTCATGGATGGCAGCTAATGCCCTATGGGGGTGGTTGCGGCAGTGGAAAAAGAACAATTGGCAGCGTAGAGGCAAACCCATATGGGCTGCTGACTTATGGCAAGATATTGCTACCCGATTGGAGAAGCTTACTGTAAAGGTACGTCATGTGAACGCCCATGTACCTAAGAGTCGAGCCATGGAGGAACATGCGAATAACCAGCAGGCCGATAAGGCTGCTAAGATTGAAGTGGCTCAGGTAGATTTGGACTGGCAACATAAGGGTGAGTTGTTCCTAGCCCGATGGGCTCATGATACTTCAGGTCATCAAGGAAGAGATGCAACATATAGATGGGCTCGAGATCGAGGGGTGGACTTAACCATGGATGCTATTGCACAGGTTATCCATGAATGTGAGACATGTGCTGCAATCAAGCAAGCTAAGCGGCTAAAACCCCTCTGGTATAGAGGACGGTGGATGAAATATAAATATGGGGAGGCTTGGCAGGTTGATTACATCACTCTCCCACAAACTCGCCATGGTAAACGGTACGTACTTACAATGGTTGAGGCAACCACTGGCTGGTTGGAGACATATCCTGTACCCCATGCCACTGCCCGGAATACAATTCTGGGCCTGGAGAGGCAAGTCCTATGGCGACACGGCACCCCAGAAAGAATTGAGTCAGACAATGGGACTCATTTCCGAAATACTCTCATAGACACTTGGGCCAAAGAGCATGGCATTGAGTGGGTGTACCCCATTCCTTATCATGCACCTGCCTCTGGGAAAATTGAACGATACAATGGCTTTTAAAGACCACACTGAAAGCAATGGGTGGTGGAACATTTAAACATTGGGATACACATTTAGCTGAAGCTACGTGGTTTGCTTTGCAGCTAGCTCCGTTCGCCCATCCTCCACCTCTTAAAGAGGTAGGGGGGCTTTTTGGTCTGACCTTTGTGGCCTCAGTTTTCCGCTGAGGATTAAACCACAACAATAACTCAATTACTTTGAAATGATACATGGTGGGAGGGCACTCGCTGCTTTTATGGCTTGTTCATGTGAACCTGCAGACAGAGATGACAGCTTCTTAGTAAAGAAAGTGCAAATTAAGAATAATAACTAACACCAATTAATAGTTGTCATTAATAATACACACTTTGTAGTCCGACAGAGAAAAGCCTTAATTATTAATTGCAAGCATATATAACTTTATATATGTATATAAGCTAAATACATGTGCATGTAGCTATATATAAGACTATGGTGGGAAAATGTTTGGCAGTCACGGGGGCGTGAGGAAGAGTGATTCCCGGTACGACTAACCTGGCCCAGCAGCGCCTGGGAAAGCCCTGCCGCGGTCGCTGGTCTCTAATCAGTACCCTAGTTGCGGGAGGCGCGCAACTGACATCTCGGCAGAGCAGCGACCCCCGGCGGTGAGAGATCGTGGGGATTGTCTTCAGTCCTGCGGGGGTGCCTCCCACAGTCCCTCGCTTCAGGCTAAGGTGACCCGGGACGGCAAGCAGGTTCAAATGCCAAGGTTTTGGCTCATCTCTGGTTGAATTCAGTTGGAAAAACTGTTAAGGGTGAAGTGCCCCCACCCCGGGAAGACAGCAGCCTAGGTAACCCTCAAGCTTGTCAAGGGTGGCTAGGCCCCATGCTACGCGAGTTGGGGTGGGAGGGTGGCAGGTGCAGTTTCCCAGATGGCACTGCCCACAGCTTCCTCATTTTCTAGAGGCAAACCCTCATGCATGGACTCTACAGAGCCAAAGCACAAGGCCTTTCCTTCACTGAGGTTTCAAAGAATCTTTCTTCTCCCCTGCCCCATGTGTCTGTTCACTGTAGAGAGCAGATTGGGGGAACAGGGCCATAAGCCTCTTCCTTTGGGCAAGCTACACTTTAATAATAGTTTTACCCAATTAATACTGTCAGATATGACACAAGATCCAACCCCAAATCTATGAAGACTAATGATAGCTATTTTATTGACCTATTCTCCATCTGATCCAAAAGCATATCACACTGTCTTCAACATATAAGAGTTTGAACCCATGAATACAATCTTTCTTTCAGTGGCAGTTCTAAAAACAAGAACTGCAAGATTTCTCTCATTAATAGATTAGTCTTAATTATATTGAATTAGAGGGGGAAATTGCATTACCTTTAACAGCACAGACTGAACACCTCACTCCCTTTCTCCTACTATATGCTTGTATATAAATCTGCTAGACAACACTCTGGTATGAGACTCGGTCCTGCTCCCAGCAAAGATAATAGCACAATCTCATCCAGATTAGACTCTAGCAGGTAATCTTCACACCTGCGTTACACCACACATTATAAATGTATAGGTCTATATATACATGTACATGTGTACATAGCTCATTATGTGTGACAGGTTCAAGAAGATCATAATAGGCTATTATTACTAGACAGCTGCAAAGCCAAAGGGCTTCATTCTCATCCTTTCCCATTCCCTCCCAGAAAGGTCCATAAAAATGTATTAATTTTTATCTCATGCACTCACCATTTAGTGGGGAAATTTAATTGTCAGAAGTCTGGCATTTTCTAAATTGAAATAATGAAGGAGGTAAAGGCTAGTTAATGTGCTCATCTCATGGTGTGCAATCTATGAAGGTACTGTGCATTTTGAAAATTTAAGCAGACTTTTTCATTGTGTCTCTGTAGAACTGCTACTTCACCCTCCATTCTGGAGCTAGACAACAGAAATGCAAAAACAACTTCTAATTCACACAGGAAGGGCCAAATCTGTCCTAAAAGACAGCACTCTCTCAAGTTCTTTATAAAATGAAATATTTCACCTAAATATTTCCACTTTAATCGAAACCATTAATTTCTTGTATGTTAATGCATATCAATGGCAACTTTAGGAAGAGGTAGATGCACTCATGAATATGTCCAATCATACAACCAATTTCTGGACTAGTAAATATAGTTTCCCTAACTGCCATATATTGTATCATAATCAGCTTTTGTTACTGACAGTGCAACAGCTCCACTAGTACTATGGCTTTACAGGTTTACAGAGTTCTGACTTTTCTTTCTACTTGCCATGAATGGAATTTAAACATGTGCTAGTGTCATTCTGCTCTTTGTACTGCAAGTCTGGATTATTCTAATTGATATAATTGTTCTTAACTTACAATTTGTTAAATAAAAAAATAAGGAAATACAACTTTTCTAACATTTTCATACTTGGAAATTTACTAGGTAATATAGTCGGCACAGATGTATTATTCATCAAAAGCGTACTTACTCATTGCTTTGCACATTTATGCTAAGAACTGTATGACATTTTATGAAACTAAAAAAGCACAGTCAATTAGACTAAAAACATAGATGATCTAATAAAATATATAACTAACTCATTGTAATGCATTTGGACTGTTACTTTGTCTTAAGTCTGCATTCTGAACAATGCCAATTGATATATGAATGCTAAATAGAGGACTAAACTGAATGGCACTTAGAAACTATTATCAAGTGGGAAAAAAGACACATTTCTTCTGGTACCTGGATCTACACTGAGATGTATTAATACATTTGCCAACACCTACAGAAATATATTGCTTTGTTTATCAATTTCAGCCTTATGTCTTCTAAATAATCAAGGGGAAATCTTTCCCTAGGCTCAACTCAGAAGCAACACATGTAATATGGAGGACACTTATTTACATTTTATCAGTCACAAGCCAGAGTTGGAATAGTTGCAAGATACAAGCTTGCTGACAAAGTTTTTCTTAATTACATAAGAAGCAGGTTTGTAACTTGAACTTCACGGGAAATGATATTTCATCTCTATGCTAAATTCAAGTTCCATAAGAAAAGCCAAAAATATAACTTGTAAATGAACTATTTTTTTCTCTGATTCTTTTTTGTATTTAGCGCATTGTACACTTAAGCAATTATATTAGTTCTAGTGTGGGAAAATATTATAATTGAGAACTGGTAAGTTATTTGCAGATTTCAAGTTTTTCTTTACACTGGGCTGACATTTAGTACAGCCCCAGGGAGGAAAACAATACTGCCTTTCATAGCCCTAGACCTAGATTTCAGTTGACTTAAGCAGGCACAATGAAACTTGGTTATTCACTGGTTACTTATATTGTGTTCTCAAATTTTCTCTCAGCAAAAGTATAATGACTCAGTATTGTATGGTTGCATAGACAAGGGCCCAGAACAAGAGACACTAGTTTTGTCTGATGGTGTGAAAAAGTTGTGAAGGGATATTTTTTTCCACATGGTGTTAAATTCAGATGCCTTTTTAACACTGGCCTTGCACAGCATTCTGTTGCTCCCTTTTCACAAAGAATAAGCCTGGGTTCCTACTAGTTAACATGCATACTCATGCAACCTGCAACTTCACTCCAACTGTTTTACAATGAAGTGGTATGCTAAATAAACTTGATCCGTTTCTTCTCAGTGCTAAAACTAGCCTTCAAAGGACCACTCAACTGATATTTACACTTCTTTTTATTTAAAGCTGTATAATATTTGCTATTTTCACAAGCTTTAAGCATTTTGCTGATAATTTTATAGAACATTATTTGCTATGTGAGGCAAGCATAAACTTGGAGGGCATGCTACTACATTTTAACATGCTCTCTTTTCCCAAGTCAGATTTACAGGACAAAAGAGAAATTAGGCATTTTGCTTTTAAGCAATGAAGGAATAATAATAATATCAAATGTATTTTATTAATTCATTGTCAGCTAACATGAATAAGGTATAAATCAGTTTAATATTACAATAGTTAACACGATTAGCACTCCCTGGTATAGAAAAGACAGGGACCTTCTGGAGAGAGTCCAGAGAAGGGCGACAAAGATGATTAGGGGTCCGGAACATCTCCCCTATGAGGATAGGCTGAGTGAGCTGGGTCTGTTCAGCTTGGAAAAAAGAAGACTTAGGGGGGACCTAATTAGTGTTTACAAATATCTTAGACATGGGTGGCAGGGGGAATTGGCCAGCCCCTTTTCAGTGGTCGGTGGGGACAGGACTAGGGGCAATGGCTGTAAGCTGGAACACAGGAAGTTCCGCACCAACATGCGGAAGAACTTTTTCACAGTGAGGGTGACACAAGCAAAAGCTTAATAAATTGACTCAATTGAATGCCTAAGTAAACAATAAATTTCCCCAGAAAACAGCTTTTGCCTTAATTGAAGCTCTTTGAGAAAGAAAAGCACATACTTTGTAATGTAAATGTTAATTGTAGTAGACAATGGGTCTAGGTAAATAGCACCACATGACACTCGGTAAATGAAAGGCATACAAGCACTCAACAATGAAAAACTGGTCGCACAAACTGTGCTTCAAATGTAAATAAATAAGGGGCCTCACATCCCTCATTACAGCAGTAAAACTTGGGCACGTGTACAGCAGCTAAAGTGAAAATTTATGTAAATAAAATTTGGCTGGGGTACTAGCTGAATTTCAGTAAAAAAGCCCTCTAGACTGAAAATCATATAGAATATATTTGGAACTACAGGGAAAATAAGATTACTGTGGGGGGTAATTATTTTAAATCAACAATGCATGTAGTGTTTCCAGGACCTGCTTGATGATTCTCTGCTTAGTTCCTCTCAAAGTATGTGTCATAAAGGTAAATATTTCCATTATAAACCTCCAAACAATATATTACGTGAAACATCCTATTCTGAAGTAAAAATGTAAAAACCCAAACACCAAAACTACAAACAAACAAAAACACCAGCCTGTACAAGGTTAGCCCTTTAATTTATGAAGAACATTGAGAATTGTTCATTTACCTCTGATCTTATTTTAATCTACGTTAGAGATGTTCAATTGTAAGATAGTATTATATACTAGTGTGCCTCTGTAAAGATGTTTAGGTCAAGTCCTAAGAAAAATGTTACCCTTAAATATAGCCCTGCTTGGTTTCACTGTAAAAGGCACCTAAACTGCAATAATTATAAAGATTAATAGCATCCAAACAAGTGGTTATTATAAACTGTGTGATGTTTGCAAGGTCAACACATAATATTTGCTATTTTTTTCATCAGGGAAGAACAGCACAGTCTCCATAGCTGCACCTCCCAGGTTGCCTTAGCTCTGCCTTGCCTCTACTAAATCAACTGTGAGATGGGCCACGGGAAAAATGTCAGACTTGCTCTCAAGGAGCTTGTACTGCGATAGCAGAATTTACAGAAAGAGACAGTGTAGAGCAACAGAGCAGACGGCTGTGAGTAGGAAATGCTTCCACTTACAGAGGCAATGGACATGAGTTTGGTATAGTGCACTTTATTTTTTTTCATCCTCCAGCCCTCAGCAGGGCTGTCTGTCACAGGCTGCTGAAGCATGGAATTGTCACTTGCCCTGAGCGTGGGAATGGGAGCGCCCAGCCATTCACATCTCCTGCATGCCGTTTAACAGAATTAATTAGTCAAGACAGACCATCAGCTTTCCCACCCCCTTTCCATTTCTGTCAGGTCTATATACATCCTAATTATTTCAGTTTGGGATGCCAGAGCTGTTTCCTGGATAGCTCTGATCATCCCTAAACAAAAAGAGAGGAGGCGCACACGTGGATTTTTGGAGTAAATGTAACTTTCATTTTCAATGCTAGGCACAGAGTAAGAGAGAATATTTTTAACACTTTGACAAGGGGGGAGGCGATCTCATATCCATCATGTCTTTCTGCTTCAATAGTCTCCTTAAGGAAACCTCGGAAAACAGAAGCATCTGTGCTCGCACTTTGAACAGAAGAATAAAAATCAACCATTGCTGTTTTCATTCTTGTGCAGCTCCACCAAGTTCTCCGTACATATAAAGTGTTAAGCTTGCCTACGCTGCAGTTTAAACTTTTTTGAAAGCCTGATTTCATATTTGAAATAACCCCTTCAATCTTTTGTCTAAGATGAATTTCCATTTCAGTCCACACTGTATCATCACCAACAATAACCATCATCTTCATCCTAACCAACTACCAGCTTTCTTTTTAAAGTCATTTCATTGCAGTGAATAATTTTGCAAAATGAAACGGCATTTCCAAATAGCTTTCTAAAAAAAATATATCAGCTCAACCCAGTTAAGCATTAACTGGTCTGGGTTTCTCTTTATTTAACAGCAATAGTTACACATGCGCTGTTTACTATCAGTACCGTTTCCTCGTTCCAGCATTTAGCATCTGACAACTTCCTATTTTGGACTAAGCATGCCGTTTAATTACCTCCACTCCCACCTTAGCTGTAAAAATGTTGTCTTCAATAAGCATTCATGACCTTTCACAGTTTGGTTTTGGGGTTTTTTTCTGTCATTTGCAGTAGTCTTTCATTTTCACAAGGTGTGCGATGATCTTGAAGGAGTTTTTACTTTCGGTTATCTAGCTTTATGAAGACCAAAAAACTCATACAGCTAGATAACCAAAGATAACAACTCACTTCCCTCAAAACTGTTTTTTTTTCCCCTTGCTAGAATCCAGATTATTTTTTCTGATAGATGCATAGTTTTGTCCAAGAGTACTATGACTTTAAAATTGTCACCCTTTTATGCAACTGTGACCTGATGTGTGTTGGCCTGTGTGTACGCAGCTAATAACATCCAAGAGATCTGTTACCTCCAAAGTTTATTCGGAACTTTTTCTTTCAAACAGTAATTTCTGGCAGTGATAGCCAACAATTCATCTGTTAAGATCAGAAAATAAACACAGCTATTAAGGTTCATCAAGCTGTGATAAGACTGAAAAGCATCCATCCCTTCACAAGCCTCTTTTCACATTATAAATTGCTTCAGTCTCACGAAAGAAGAGGGGTGGCCAGCAGGGACAGGGAGGTGATTGTCCCTCTCTACTCTGCCCTTGTGAGGCCGCACCTGGAGTACTCTGTCCAGATCTGGGGCCCCCAATACAAGAAAGATGTGGAACTATTGGAGAGGGTTCAGAGGAGGGCCACGAAGATGATTAGAGGGCTGGAGCACCTCCCCTACAAAGAGAGGCTGAGGGAGCTGGGCTTGTTCAGCCTGGAGAAGAGAAGGCTGTGGGGGGGAGGGGGGGGGGGAAACCTCATTGCAGCCTTCCAGTACCTGAAGAGAGCTTATAAGCAGGAGGGGATTCAACTTTTTAAAAGGATAGACAATGGCAGGACAAGGGGGAATGAATTAAAACTAAAGGAAGGAAGGTGTAGATTAGATATTAGGGGGAAGTTTTTTACAGAAAGAGTGGTGAGGTGCTGGAACAGGCTGCCCAGAGAAGTAGTGGATGCCCCGTCCCTGGAAGTGTTCAAGGCCAGGTTGGATGGGGCCCTGGGCAACCTTGTGTAGATCCAGGCCTGAGGTTGGTGTCCCTGCCTGTGGCAGGTGGGTTGGAGCTCTATGATCCTTGGGGTCCCTTCCAACCCATGCCATTCTATGATTCTATGAAAGACTCTTTAGACTCTATAAAGTTCAGCAGTTTCCAGCACAGTGTAAAGAGGAAAAGAAAAAATCCCATTTCAGTAGAAAGTGACAAGATGATTCGAGGAACCAGCTCCTGATCCTTTTAGATTATGCACAATATAGAGCTTTTTACCAAATGGTGGCAGCTTGATTGCAAATATCTTGCATGTATGTGTTTTTTAGGGGAGGAGATCCTCACATTCTCGGGGCTCCTAGAGCTGGGAAGAAGATGCAGTCTTGCTGTCTTGTTGGCCCTGGTCTGAAAGAGGGAGAAAAGGGGCATCGTTGGAGGGCTTTCAGTGCCAAAATGTGGACCATCCAGGCAAGGTCAGAGCTCCTGGACCACGAGAGACCAAGGTAATGATGATGTAATGAGAAATTTCAAGTACACACGGTCATTGATATGCATGAGTGATCAGAGATGTGCCCCAGCAGCAGTGGCAGTGCCGGACTAAGCCCAACATTGCCTTCTTTACTGCTCCCAACTGCAGGAATATCCACCTGCTGCCTTTACCTTCCTTCTTGCTAGCTTATATCACTCTAATACCCAAAGACTGGAAGAATTCTCTCTCTAAGGATAGATAAAAGTGTTTAGATCTGCAGAACATCTTTCCTGCATTTCTCTTTTGGCAGCCTCTGCTTGTGCAGAGAGATGTGAGGTACTTTGCTAAAGCTTAAAGTAGGGCCTTGCTGTCTGGGATTGGAAATCAGATCTGTATTACACAGTGAGTTGATGTGTAATTACATTGACAATTTGCCCTGCTGTGATGTGTTTTTAATGGCTTCACAGCTTTGTTATGTTTTGTGTCTATAGTGAGTTGTAGGTATTTACATTGGGAGGACTGTGCAATGCATTTTTCTCTATATGTTTATTTGGAATGCTGCTAGCAGCAGGCTTCAGCTTGTCTCCATTGTTATTCTATATAATCTATTCTATCTCTCCCTCCTTGCCCCCATTTACCAGTGGGTGTGGGTGTGGTGTTTTAAAATGCAACACAGGTGAACATTGCAGCAAATGGTGAAATGCCTTAACAAAAATGCTGATTTCTTGTTTATTTTTATTAACCTTGTGCTTAGAGTAAAGAAATGCATGCTTACATTACTCAAGAAATCGATGAATGCAAGTCTTTCTAAACTGTTAGAATGCATTATGTAGTTTTAGGATTTAAGTCTCTCCCCTCCCCCACATTATATTCTGACTTATTTAACATTAAAATTTGTTTATAAGTTTTCTAAGTCTAAAGTGTAAAAAATCAAGGTCTCGACTATAGACAATACAATTAAACTCTGGACTGACATCTACAATATTTAATGTTGAAATTAATAAATGTACTTTTAACAGCTCATACATACTGTGGTTGGTATAAGATTCATATTGAAAAAATCAGCACAGACACAATATCGACTGCTCTGCACTTCTAAAGTAATTATTACTTAAAATTTCTGCTGCTACTATTCTTTAAGGTGTAAAATAATACATTATGCTTTATGTTCCTCTACAGTTATAGGGAATACATCTCACTGCATTTAAATAGATTTCTTTGTAAATTAAGCTGTATGCACTGTTACTGTCTTTCAGGGGAAATATTTTAATACATGGAGTTAAACTGAAATTCTTGTTGTTCTATACTGACTGTATGGCCTGCTCACATAATGAAGTATATGTATGCTTGTACATTCATGTGTAGGAATAACTATATGTGTGCATAGATATTTTCATTTAAATATATATAATATGTGGTTACACTGTAAAGTTACAACTGAATAACACAGTCCAATTTTTATTATAGATTATATATTTTAAAATGATTAAAATAATGCAATATAATTTATCAGACAAGATCAAAATTTAATACTGCCACCAAGAAGTAACACATAAACATTGATAATGTGCCAAATCCTGACTTCAGCAGTGACATTACTAATGAGGCCATTCATTTGTGCTTTCAGATTATCAGACTCTGAAATTGTGCCAGTGCTGTTTTCAGATTATATGAGATGGCATAAAATGGTTGGAATTCTTATAACACTGCACTATTGATAACTGTACTTCACATGATCATTTTGACATAAAATTCTAATGAGGTTCTCTTAATTGGCAGTTAGATAGAAAGATGTGTTTTCTTGCAATAGCTACAGGTAGCAGTATTAGTTGTTAGGCACGTGATATATACAATAGGATTGTGAATTTATGCATTGCATTGTCAGACCCATGAAAATTCAAGTATTCCTTGTGTGCGTGTGTATGTCTATACTTATATAGATATTTCTGTATAATACATATTAACACAGACACACACGTTAATGCATGCATTATGGCATGTCACCATGTTACAGGACTTGCAGTTAAATGCAAGATATTTTATTGTAAATAAGTATGTTTCAAAGATGAAAAATAGGCCTTTAAAACATCAATCTCTGTTCTCAAGACCACCTTATTCACATACTGACTTAAGAAATAACTGCAGTACATCTGTCACATTTTGTTGATTAATCATTGGAGCCCCAGAAAGTCAAAAGACCCAACATGACAATTATAATCTAGCTGCTCATGTTGCCAATTAATTTTTTATCCCTCAGTCATCTAGTAGGGCCTTGAAATGGAGGGTAAGACTGCACAAAAATATTTGCTTATTGTGAATATCACAAAAAAACACCCCACAGAAACCTATACAGCACTTGTTAAATTTTCCAAAATCATCCACATATTGGAAGATATGGATTCCAAACATTTTTTTCCTCCTGCTTTCCTAATAAATTCTAATTAATGGCCTTTAAACTGGTATGTGATTCCCATGTTTATTTTCTAATCTTTTTCTAGGTCTCCAAATGGCTGTGATGTAAAGAAGAAACATCTTATGTGGATTTTTAAAAGAATAAATAGTCTCTATTTACTTTAAAGAGGAATACTTATGATTAATTATTACAGAGACTTGTTCCAATGACAGCATCCCCATCTTCTCTAGAAAATACACATAGAAACCCTATTTAAACTGTTATGAAGTACATAACTGTGTAACATTATATGCATCCTCTTTTCATACTAAATTAGAATAGAATTCACATAGATGTAAAACATGTCACACCAGTACAATCCAGGCAAGTATTTCCTGCACAATATCCCTTTCCTTTCAGACAGATGAGTCACTTTACTGGCTTACCTTCTGATAAAAGTGCCTTATAATTTCTTTTGTACCACAATTTAGTTTTACAGACAACTTCAGATTATATTTCTGTTATGTTGAACATATGGTATGCAAAGGGATATCTAATACAAATTCACATAAAATAAGAAAAGGCAGAGTATCAAGAAATCAAAATCTTGGGAAAAAAAGAAAATTATGCTCGATAATTTCACATGGATACACTGTTCTATCGTTTGACATTTATTACTAAACAAACAAATAAAAATACCGTTTCTTGTAGTCATTTCTTGTAATTTCCTGTGGTCTTCCTGTATTGATTAAATCTGAAAAATATCCACAAAAAAGGCAAAGGATCATAATTTAAACATTTTTCATTGTTCTTATTTGTGAAATGTATGTAAACTGATAAATGCATGCGCGTTCAGGAGAGCATTGAATAAATTACTAAAATGTTTAACTATAGAATAAACAGAGAAATAACTACCCACATTTCCTGCAGATAGTCTAATATGACATAAAGCATATACAAGTGTTGTATTCTGGTATCTACAGGGTTAAACATGGTAATTAATGTTTACAGGACACAAGAACAATAAAAACAAATTCCATATTTATTTTTGGAGACCTATCATAAAAAAAAAAAAGTTTAAGAATATTTGGGACTCCTGAATAGGGATGTTGAAAGCTGCAGAGGCATATATAATGTTTGCATACTATAAGCTGACAGTTACTTAAAGGATGGAGACTCCATCTACCCTTCATGCATAATGCATTAAGCCAGTATTTTCCTGATCAAATCTCCATGTCTTTCAGATCACCAATGTCCTGAAATCAGGATCATTAGAAAGGCATGGTCTATATTTATAAAACTGTTACTATATCTGTAGACAAATATAACAATCTAATAACTGTCATTGCATCATATTGATTACACCAGCCTTAGTTTAAAAATAAATTATTTTTTATAAAGTAACTGTGTTCTATTTTATGGTAAGTTATTTCCCCCATTTCATGAATCCCGAGCTAGAGTTGTTCTTGGAGAGGTATGCTACTTGGTACGTGGGTGGTTTGGTGGGTGGGTGAAAGGGAGGACTAAAAGAGAAGTACCATTTTATAACACTTGCTTCAATTATACACTCTGCCCACTGGCACCCCAGAGGGTCTGCACCAGGACTGGAGGTAGCCTGAGTTCCAGTGTCAGGTGATCCAGCCTAGCCTGCCATAGAGGCATTCCCATGCCCCAGGCCCGATCCCATGTGTTTTAGTAGGGCTGAGCCTATGCCAGAAACACTGCAGCTGCCCCTGTTGCCCCGTCAAGATGAAAATACTTACAACCTCATTAAATATTTACCAAATCACCCCTGTTCAAAGGGATACATATTTTGATCAGGCTGCATTTTGGACAACCCAGTAAGTAATAGATGCTTGTTCAAAGTGACCCACTAAGTAGAGAGGCAGACAGATTTATTAACTACAGTGAATAAACTCTTCCACATTGGCAATCTCAAAAATGAGTTCAACTTTTTAATGTATTTATTTATTTTTACAAAACAGCTAAAAAATGTACAGTCAACAGGAGTTAGTTCCCATATGCTAATTTAAAAGCCAGTGAAGGACTTTTCTTATGTCTATATGCCTTTGAAAAGTACCCAGGAACCCCTAAAAAGCTTCCTCTCTACATACTTAAACATTATGGCTCTGCTTTTACTGGCAACCTACTTGATAATTAAGAGTTTCCACACCTAACCACGCACAAGACCAACAAGTTTAGATAAGAAATACAAAATCAGCTAACCAAAATAAGCTGTCATGTTAACTCATAAATCCCTGTCTTGTTAATCAAATTTCCCTTGCAATCGCTAGTGGAAGTTCCTGGAGCCCTACCAAAACAACCTGTTCTAGGTGAGACAACCTCTAGCCCTGAACCTGACACAGAGCAGCTAACAGACCTCAGATTCACATATACCCACTCCCTCAATCTGAAAACATGGTCGTGCAATGAAATTCATCTCTCTCCCTTTTATGACAAACTCAGGTTCTGTGTATACCCCTCACAATACTTACATTTGTTCTTTATAAAATAAAGATTTGACCTCAGATCTAAATGGTTAGGTGAACCTCCAGCAGAAACCAATAATTCCCACCACGGTCAAGATCCATTTAAAGCACAGAAAGCATGTTCTTTCATATCTCCAGAAATTCAGATCTTTCCCCTCGTCATCTCTAAAAGTGCCGCTTAGTTCCATGGTGTAATTCTTGCATGACTGATTCTAAAATAGTTAGAAAGCTTCTGTTACAAAAACAAACATATCACACACCCCTCCCAAAAAAATCAGGGGGGAGGGGAGTAAAAGAATTGGGTTTGCTGGTTTGGTTTGAGTTGAGTTGGGTTTTGGGTTTGTTTTTTTTTTTTCCCATATTGCTTCCTAAGCTCCAGAGTAGAAAGTGAAGTGCTGCATGTGAGGCCCTGCAAGTTTTTTTGGGGGGGTTGGCCAAGGTCTAGTCCAGCCCTCTTTGGTGAAGAGGACGTGCTCTGAAATTCAACCGATTTTCCCACTGTTGTTGCTGATGAACTAAAGTCCTATTGTTCATCCATTCCCACGGTCTTTTTCCCGTTCTTACTATATATTATGAGCTGCCAGAGATAATGAATCTACACCAAAACATCTCATACTCCCAATTTGACAGATGGAACAAATTAGAAATGCCTAGTCTAAAGAAGAGCAACGGCTATATTTACCTAGAGAAGGAAAGCGCACATTTCTTTGGAAACAAACAACAACAAAAATGCACCAAATGGTTCTGTTTTTCTAAGGTGTTTTCCTCCAGTTAACTTCTTCAGAAGAGCTTCTTCTGGGTCCTGTTTTTGGTAGTTATTACCATTTTGTGTAACTTTTGTCAAAATTGATCAACCGGTCAACAACAATAACAACAGCAACAAAAATAATCCTTTCTAATTTGTTATCATGAAACTTGTAGTGTGACCGCTCATCAACACAGTGATTGCTGGAAGGAGGCTTTCTTAAAGTTTTGTGGTTTCCTTCTT
The DNA here is from genome assembly GCA_022605575.1 of Laterallus jamaicensis coturniculus. Lineage (NCBI taxonomy): Eukaryota > Metazoa > Chordata > Aves > Gruiformes > Rallidae > Laterallus > Laterallus jamaicensis. The sequence continues at coordinate 311,647 of JAKCOX010000255.1, forward strand.
TTCCTTCTCATTCAAAACTCAAAGCTTCGGGTTCAAAACTAATGGCGCAGAACCAACATATCACCCATTAAAATGCTGGGTTGTTTTAGGGCACAGGAGCCAGGCAAAGAACTGCATGGGAGAAGTTTGGGGGTGTGCCTGAACACGAGAGGTGTGTGGGGAGGGAGGTGGTGCACAAGGTAGGTAATCAGGACAACTCTCTGGTATGTGCCCAGGAGGATGCAGTGATGAGGCTTTGCTCGCTATTTGGGGTGGGCTGGCGGGGGTGGTTGCAGAGCAATGCTGCCAGTGGGTGAGCTTCAGAGTGGGTTCCATTAGGATCAGGGGTTTGGGATTTTGCCAGACAGCCTATCTGGGACGACTTGGCAGGACATCTGCACATGGTGTTTTCAGAGAGTTCTGTGTTGTAGCTGTGTGGGCACGTGTCAAGGAGTGTGAGCATGTGTGAAGAATGTGGGAGTGAGTGCAAAGATTTGGGAAGGGGCAATACTAACAAATCATAGAATCATAGAATGGCATGGGTTGGAAGGGACCCCAAGGATCATAGAGCTCCAACCCACCTGCCACAGGCAGGGACACCAACCTCAGGCCTGGATCTACACAAGGTTGCCCAGGGCCCCATCCAACCTGGCCTTGAACACTTCCAGGGACGGGGCATCCACTACTTCTCTGGGCAGCCTGTTCCAGCACCTCACCACTCTTTCTGTAAAAAACTTCCCCCTAATATCTAATCTACACCTTCCTTCCTTTAGTTTTAATTCATTCCCCCTTGTCCTGCCATTGTCTATCCTTTTAAAAAGTTGAATCCCCTCCTGCTTATAAGCTCTCTTCAGGTACTGGAAGGCTGCAATGAGGTTTCCCCCCCCCCCCTCCCCCCCACAGCCTTCTCTTCTCCAGGCTGAACAAGCCCAGCTCCCTCAGCCTCTCTTTGTAGGGGAGGTGCTCCAGCCCTCTAATCATCTTCATGGCCCTCCTCTGAACCCTCTCCAACAGTTCCACATCTTTCTTGTATTGGGGGCCCCAGATCTGGACAGAGTACTCCAGGTGGAGTCCCTGCTGGCCACCCCTCTTCTAATGGAGCCCAGGATACCATTGGCCTTGCGAGCTGCAAGAGCACACTGCTGGCTCATGTTATGTTTCTCATCCACCAGAATCCCCAAGTCCTTCTCAGCAGGGCTACTCTCAAGAAGCTTTTCTCCCAGTCTGTATCTATGTCTGGGATTCTTCCGGCCCAAGTGCAAGACCTTACACTTGGCAGTGTTGAACCTCATTAGGTTTACCTGCGCCCATCTTGCCAGCCTATATCTATATGCATATTACGCTGTATGTATATATCATATATATACTATAGATATGTCATATGGGAGTCCTGTCCAGTGTGCAGCTCCTGGGAGATGGGTAGATTTCCCGCCAACTACAGCCAGGGACAGCAGTTCGGTTTCCCCATCCTGGCGTAGGTCTTTCACAGTCCCTGTCGCAGCCCAGCCACACACAGCACCCATGGATCCTCCTGCCAACACAGCCCCTGGGGACAAGGCAGACCAACAGAACTCTAGAAGAATAAAAATGCAATCTCAGATTAAACCAATGAAATTCAGGGTAAACCCTGGCTGCACAAAAGTGCTTAGGGGATTTATAAAAGTCTGTATCAGTCTCTCAATCAGAAATACACTTGTGCTTACATTCCTTAGCTTGGTCATTTAAGTGTAGTCAAGATGTTTGAACAGGGAAGCAGCGCGTGAGCGTTTGTGGGTGTGAGCGTATGTGTGTACATGTGTGCAGCTGTTAGCTTTTACCTGATTTGCTCTTAAGAGTGACAGTTCTAGAGAGATACTCTGGAACATAACAAAACAAACAAACATGAGATAAAGGAAAACTTAGAACCTAATAAAGAATACCATTAATTTTCAAAACATTGATTGCATTTAATTCTACAGCCTCATCAGTAGAAATTCCCCTAACGCTAAAAGTTCTCCAAACATCATTATAAACCAACGTGTTGCTAAAGGGAGAAATGGTACAGGGAAAGTTATAGAAGACACAGCTTTAGAAAATTGCTCATATCTGCTCTCTTCTGCCTTGCTATCAACAACAGATCCATCTTTCCGCAGATATCCAAGAGCCCTTTATTATCGCGTCTCTTTCCAAATAGGAAAAATCACTGCAAAGACAGGAGGGTGGTTTTGACTTGCAGAACAGATCAGCTGGAGCAGCTTGCCTACAACCTAGTGACTTTTCCGTTTGCTGCCTCTTCTTCCTTTAACCAGCACTGATATCACCAACTCTCTCACACTAAACTGCTAACACAGTATCAATACAGTCATTTGAAATGATGATTTACCTGCACTATGTATGCCATGCAATATTAAGGATATGTATGTGTGTGTCTTGAGCAGTGTTTCCTATTTCCTGCTAATCATCTGATGAAGAGGAGCAGCTGTGTTCCCAGGGACAGTGATTGCACACTGTGAGGTTGGGCTTTGTTTTGCCACTGTGTGGAGACAGAGTGGGTGGGCGAGCCAGGTTAATGTTTATTTTATTGGGTAGGGGCTCTGATCAGTGTGGCAAAGTGGTGAGTGGAAATGAGCAATCAACACAGCTGTGGATGGTGCCTACTTGGTCAGGCCACCTCTCCACTGCAGCCTGGCCTGGTGCGGGCCAATTAGGCTTGGCTTGTAACGGCTCCGTCTCTGCGCCATGGCCACGTCCCCCATCCTCGCTTCACATTCAAGGTTTAACAGCGAGGTCATGTTCATTGACGTCAGCTTGAGGATTACTGTACATCTGTCTACATTTACATAAATTAAAGAAATTAGGACATCAAAAATATGCAAATCCTACTGTTTGGAGAAGAGACTGAAGATTCCTGGAGTGATCGCCCCTATTAATGAATATAGCATTTAATGGAACAAACAATTCTTTCTCCTCTCCTCCCCACCATCAAACATAATAAACAGTGCCAAAAAAAAGCCCCAAAACCTGAAATAACAAATAACAGTTAGGCACTGGAAGGCTGTGGCGCTCTGGCTTTGTGTCGGCCTGGGTCGGCTGGGACACAGCATAGAAAAGATCAGGCTGCTCCATACAGCTTCCTATGCATAATAAGAGCTTCACTGCTGCTCCATTCTCCTTCTCCTCACTCTCCTCCTCCTTTTCCTTCTCCTCCTCCTTCTCTTTCTCCTCCTTCTTCTCCTCCTGCTTCTCTTTCTCCTCCCCGTGTATTATTTTTAATACTGATGCATATGCATTTTTTTAATTAACAGAAAGTTAGAAGCTATAGCTTTTTTTCTCTGGTCTTCCCTTCCTTTCTTTAGCCTCCCTTTTCTCTTCCCCTTCCTTTTGGCATGACTGATGTGTATGTGCCTTTCTATGCAGTTTCCTCACTGCTTCTGTTTATATAAGGTTACAAAATATGCACAAAGCTAATAAAACAAAGGTGCACAATATGCCTATTAGGTCTTGAAAGAAGAGACATATCTCATTGCCATGTTCAACTATAATGCAAATAGGTCAAACCAGGAAATTTGATCATCTAATAACTTTGTATTAAAAAAACCCCTGCACAAAACCCCAGCTGTTTTAAGGTATAAGGCAATATAGATAGTGCATATAATGGAGACTGATTCAAAGGATATATAATATTTCATTGCAGAACTAAGACCTATAAACATACTTATATCTATTGATTTCATGAATGGTTTATTTCATAATATTATCTTAAAATGTGTATGGAGTGGTTTCTCTAAGGAAAACATTTTGTATGTTCTATCTTAACTGCTACATTATTAAATGTATTACAATTCATATTAACATGTGTAGTTTTAAACCAACTACCTAAGTCTTTACTGGAAATATATTTTTAAATGTTATTTTAAAATATTGCCGTTATTAAATTTTCTTTATCTGAAGATCCACAGGCCCTTAATTACATTTACGTAATAGGGAAATTCTTATTTTAAAAAAGAGTTGCTTAAACCTGATTAAAACCAGATTATTCTCTTTTTGTATTCCAGAAATATTATCTTTTTAAAATTAGTAATGTTTTTCAGAAGAACAATGCCCACCCATACACACATTTTTTTCTTTAAAAGCGAGTCTAATACATGCATAGGTTATTAGTTACATCCTGGATGACTTACCTGAATAAACGTATAAGGCAAAAATTACCTCCCATCCAAGATTGCCATATATACATTTAAAAATAAAGATCAGTGTCATACTCGGTTTGTATTAGTTAGTACCTATTACACAACACGTATACTTCCTTTGGATTTCTTGTGGTATTTCCAGCAATACTTCTAGCTCCAGTTGTACAAGCCCTACAGTAGAATGCTCATATACGTCACCAAAGAGAAAGTGCTCAGGTGGCTACCCATAAAACATTAAAAAATCCCAGAAACATGTATTATCCATTAGCTTAGTTCTTACTTTACCATACAGAGCAATAATTCATATAGGAAAGTATTTTTTTACACATTTTTATGAATAGTGGTAGGACTACACATCTGTGTGCAGGTGCCCATTTATGAGTGATGTTGGGGACTCAGCCCATGAAAGGAAACCTATTATGTCCATTGCTTTCAATTAGGACATGTGAATCATGCTCCTCTGTAGATCTGTAATAACATATGCGGACAGACGCAGAGATTAATGCCTAGTCCAAGTTCGGGTGTATGCGCAGGTAGAATACGGCAGAGAGGTATGTGTGCGTGCATGTAGGTGTTGGTGAGCGGGGGTATATGAATCCGTTACATAATGTCCCTCTGCCCACGGCACAAGTATGCGGCGATGCGTCTGTTTCCCGCGGCAGCACGGCCCTGGACGCCTCCCCGCCCCCTGCTCCCTTGGTGGCGCAGGGCAATGACCACACGCGCCCGTACTACCCCGTACTGTTGCTTACCCCCGCCGCCGCTTCCCTACGCGACGCCGTTGCCCCCGACGGCGCCACACACGGCGGGACAGAACCCAGTGGGACTGGACGGAAGGCGATGCCGCCCTTGCTCTGCCCCAGCTGGGCTGCCGCGGGAGCAGAGCCTGACACACACACCCCCCGCCCAGCTCCCCTCCGCCTCTATCCCCGTCTCCGTAGCCACACACCTGCCCCCTGCCCCGTATTACCATACGGAGGCTGGGTCCGCGCGAATCACAGAGGCAGCGGGCGACATTTGAATAAGCCCCGCAGCCGGCAGCACCACCAGCTCCTGCAGAGGCAGCGCTCTGCGCGGGTGGTTTTCACAGCCCGTCCGCCCCTCCCCCGCTTTCCCGCCCCTGCATGTGCCACAGGCATCGTGGGGACTACTGCCTTACCTCAGTCACTTGCCACTTTGACGCTAATTTGACGGGAAGAATATGAACAATAAATAACACAACCCCCAACTCATTACCTGATACTAAGCCTACAACTCACATATGATTTAAAAAATGCAACTGAAGTGACGATTAAAAGGATTTCAGATGGGAGGGGGAAATAGTAGTATTAATAATACTCAAATATGGGATTATCGTTACAGATATGTGAACGCATTGGGTTGAAAATAAATACATGAAATAGATTCCTTCGTCATTTTTGCAACACTTTTAATGGCTGGAATAATCTAAATATTCAACATTTTACACTTAGATTTTTCCCCTCTCTTCAACCATCTCAATCTTTTAATCAAACCGTACATAATCAGATCTGTGTTGATATGCTCTATGCGTGAACATACATGTTTTAGTATTATTTAATGATTGTTTTTAGAAGGAAGGACGTACAAAAAAAGTTTGAGTTGTTTTTTTTTTCTTGAAAGATTTAAACCCTTGAACGAAAAAATGTTAAATGACAACCATATAATTTTAGGTAGAATAACTGAAACTTGATATGATAAATTTATTAATTTTTTTAGTAAGGAAAAAGGTAAATTTTTTGCCTTCACAAAAATTCATAATTTGGACTCCCTTACACATCCAGTATGAATACACCTCATAATATACATCATTTGGAAAAACAAATTAAAAGTCATACCAATCTCACTCTGGTTTAATAATGTCTCCCCTGATTAGAGGTAGAAAGCTATAAAGATGAACGGTAGGGGAAGAGAATATAATATTAATATTAATGAGTTTCATGCATATTTAAATAATTGTTACATTTTTAGATTTCCGGAGAGCATTCAAAACGTTAACTTCAGCATCAATCAGTTGATTTTCCATACAGGACATATGTATGGCTTTTAGCACTAACAGAATTAGCCAAATATTCCTGATGGTTTTTCTGTTCTATTTTCATAATCAGTTTATAACCTGACATAAAATAAGCAATCGATACATTAAGGTCTGAAATGAGCCGTTATTTCGTTAGTTTCTACAATAATTGTCTCAGAGAGGACTAAACCTGCTTTTCTTTCAATTTGGATTATTTTTCCTTTTACATCAGCTTGGGTTGTCGGAGCCCACTTCTGATCTGGCACATACCAAATGGAAAAGGTTGGCAGGGCGTCCCTCAGCCCCATGACTTCTCGAAAGGATGTTTCCTACACACAGCACACCCTTGGATCTTCTCTGTGGCTGGCTTCGTGGAAGCCTTGCGTGACGGTGAGATCAGGAGGATGCTGCCACCCGAGGCCGGCTGCCTGCAGTCCAGGAGACACGAGTCAGGCCAGGGTGTCGCAGATGGCACAGCTTTCCAGCTCCTGCGGAGGCTACGTTCTCTAACCCTGCGATGGGCAGGGTTAGAGCCACACCGCACCGCGCTCCCCTGCCCAACCTAGTGCAGCCTGGGGAGAGGACATCATAGCAGCGCTCCCCTCTGCGGGATCCGCTCTAGAGCAAGAATTCAGTCCTACTAGAGCGATCGTTTCAGTGGGTAGAAATCAGCAAAATTCCACGAAAAAAAAAAGGTGTGCTTTAGTCTTTGCAATACGCCTTCTGAAACAAGCAGGGATGCTGTCCTTGTAGCCCCCAGCTACAGAGACTGAAATCCGCTTCTTTCCCCGCCTTTCCTCCCCCGCAGACACATGCTCCCGCCTCCAGATCTGGGCTGAATCCTACAAAATCTTGAGACCCGATCGGGATAACGATAAACGCCTCACTGCTATCAAAGTCTTCCCAAAGCTCGTGATTTGTGGAGCTTTGTGAATTCCTGTTTGAAGAGAAGCGTGGTTTACAACCCTTAGGAAGGGGATCGACTATAATATTCTAAGCAAGAGTATAATTTTAGTATTGGCTCGTGTGGAATGGCACTATTCTTCGTATAATTTTTGTTTTGATGCTGTGCGGAAATAACGTTTTATTGGAAACACTTTCCAGATGGTCGTATTACTCTTTACCTTATCCCTATTCTCCTTTCGTCTTTTTAATAATTACAAAAAAAAATAATTAAAATAAAAGGATCAGATCTTACCAAAAAGCATTTTTACAAGTACAAATGACAGTGAAGGAGTACTAATCGTGTTAGGTTTTTAGGAGGAAGACACACATCCGAGAATTTGGAGGCTACATTTGATTGGTTTTCTGTTGTTGTTATTTTAGTAGTTCCTTAGCCGTGTGTGTTTTGATAATTGGTTTCCGAGATTCTAAGTATTTTGGTTGTTTCGTATGTCAATTGGGTTTTCTCAAAGGGCTATAGCTGGAGAAAAAATAACTTGACTGTTTTGAAGGACATTTTTTGTTCACCTGCAGAAGTTTTTTTTCTTCTTGCCCGAAAAAATAAAAATGTGCAGCTATTTCACAGTGAGAAAAGGGTGTGGCACAGCTTGCAGCAACTACCTTTCAGAGGTTTTAACTTTCGTACCGTGAACACAAATGCATGGACCCAAAGTAGCTCTACGAGTGCGTTTTCTAAAATGTGCATTAAGTTCAATAAGCAAAACTTCGGTAAATCTCCACGGTCATAAAATCTGAGAATAAATTAATTTGTCGCTAGTAGCATCACAAGACCACTGATTCATTCGTAGAAAACGTACGTCTACTAAAAGGAACAGATGTATCATCTGAATAACGGTCTCGGTTAGTGATGGAAAAAACGAAAAATCAGCTTACGTCCTCAAGTACTAGAGGTCTCTCAATACTGGCTGATTACACCTAGTCCAAAATCAAGAATAAGACACAGCACTAACTTCCTGGCTCTTTTTCTCAGAATGGTATTGTTCTCCTTTTTAAGTAAGTCCAGCAGCTGCCGCTGATAATTTTTACACTAAAATAATAGTAATGGGTGTATCTCATTTTGCCCTAGAAATGCCGACGTTCTCCCATCCTGCCTCATCCCTCAAACCCAGAGAGAGCAGCGGGCCAGGCTGTCGGTCGCGCGCCTCCGTGCCGTGCCGGCAGGACGCACGAGCGGATCGACAGGGCGCCGGCCCTGCAGTTGACCGACGCTGCTGTTCGGACACATTCCCACGCTCTAGAGGAACCCCCGAGAGAGAATTGCAGTACCTTCATTAAAACCTTGCCATTTTGCTGAGAGCTGTGCGCATACCTATTTGGCAAAAGGTGTCAGACATCTCAATATTTTTCTCTCTTGTGTTTGATAACGCAATGATTAGTTATTTAACAAAACGCCACAGGGTCCAAACATACAAAATCATTATAGCCCCTTGCCCTACAAGTGTGTGTGCGCGTGCCCCCTGCCCCCTTTTCTTTCCCAGTTTTTCAGTAGCAATGAATGAATCAAGAGCTAGAGCAGCATATTCAAATACGAATTAATCGGGACATCATCTTCAGTCGTCAAGTTGAAGAATCGTCAAGGCTGTGACGGCAGCCTATAGCAGTAGGCATACTGCAGAAAAGCTGTGAATAGCTGGCAAAGGAGCGCAGTTTGCAGCCGACTGCGTAGACTCATAGCGAAAGATAAAAGGACGGTCACCTACCTTTCCAGGGTGCCTCCCATCCCACCCCCAAAATTAAACTCAGTGAGAGTTAGAAAGAAGTGGGCTTTAAAACCTGCATATTCACTTTAAAAGAGTTTCTGAAGCTAACATACTCTACCAACATAAGCAAAACTTTATTTCCTTCCACCTGTCTCCCTCACATAGACAGTACTATTTCCCAGATAACATTTCATTATCGCTTCCAACAGACGGTTCCTGTAAAAAGCAATTGACAGCCTTATACACTCAGCAATCAAAAACCCAAACCCTCACACCTGTCCCTAACCTGCCCCTGTTGTTAAAAGGCAGCCAGCTGGGAACTTGACAATTTGCTCACATCCAATCTCTATCTCTCTCACACACGCACAAATAAAATGTGACACGAGTGTGTGTACGTAAGTGTACCAGCTCTGCTAGAACCACTATGAATACTAATTTCCCTACAAGTGTTACCGCTTCTAGCTCAATGCAGCCCCTGATGGGGGTGTGTACTTAATAAACCTATTGGTTTATTAAGTCGCTATCAGGTGATCAGGCTTGTAATCCAATAGTCTTTGTTTGGTTAAATAAGATTTATCATTAAGAGTAAAAAAAAAAAAAAAAGAAAAAAGGGGGGGGGGGGGGGGAGGGGAAGGGACCGATCGATCGATCGATGATGATACACACGGGACAGAGGAATCTCTTCCTGCTCAGAGGAAATGTTCTCGCCAGCTTACTCTGCTGCCGTCTGGGGTTAATGCGTCCATCTCAACCCGCTCAGCCGAGCATACATTTTCAGAAGACTGAAATGCCATAGAAAACCAACGAGGGATCCGAGGAGTTGCAGGGCGACTAAGGAGTAAGGAGGCTGGTGGGGTGTGTGTGCTGTCCCAGCTGATACCCTGCCTCTCCCACCAATCCCTCGAGAGGCTGTGGGCTGGATTGCCCTCCCTGGATACTCTCCTGCCCTGTGAGTGGACACAGCGTGGCCTCCTCCGGAGCCCAAAGAGGTAAAGCCCTGGCCTTATCAAATCCCCCACAAAGCCCGAGCCCCTGCGAGAATGTGTGTGTGTGGAATGGCGAGGCTGCCTCGGCGCAGGGTGGCAGGGCTACTCCATGGCCCTTTACTTACCCCCGCGATGCCTGACACCGATCTGCTTCCGTTCGCAGCGCCTTAGCAAGAAACATATATCACATGCATCCTCGCAGAGATTAATTACGAGTTTTCGAACCCAACCCTGCTCATTCAACTGCAGGCAGGAGAGGAAACCGTTAGGGGCAGTGGAGGGAGGGGGTGGCCACGGGTGCTGCCTCACACTGGACTGTAACGCGACTCCCCCCTTCGCCTTGGCATTTCTCACCCAGTCGTCTCCTTCCTCCCGCTCGAAATCAGAAAGCCGCGGGAGGGAGGGACGACACAGATCCGCGCTAGCAACTGGGGCTCCGGTGGAGGCGCTCCTTCCGCACCGGTCGTGGCGCCCCGGGGACTCTGTGGGGCGCAGCGTTTGGGGAGGAAAGGGGATGGAAGGGACTGAAGGACTGTCTGAAGCACGTCTGCTCGCCTGCCCGGGGGGAGGTGTGGGGTGGGGAGTGTCACATGCCACGCGAGGGGCGTGTAGAGCCCTGTGGTGAGAGGCTACGGCCCGAGATACAAATAGGCTGCCGGCTCCAGCGGGCGTCCCCTCTCCTCCTTCCTGTTGTTATTTTTAATATTATTATTCCTAATTATACTAATAATTAATTTTAAATGGTTTTGCAAATGCAAATTGATAGCTGGGGCTGAGGAGCAAGAGTTTTAAACAATAGATTAGCAAGTGACTCCGCAGGGAATGGACACTTTGTTTTGTCAAAGGTGAGGTCTGTTGCCTGCTTATTAGTACAGTAACATCTTAGTTCTCAACTAAATACAATAACGCAGGTCCTACTGACTAATTATACAGGAGGCTTTATGAATTGTGGTCCCTCTGTCGCTTTTTCCCTGACATACTCTCAGCACACCTATATCTATGAGAGGCTGGAGTTGGTGGGGGACTGACGGTGGACTCAGTCAAAAGTTTCAATATTACAAACACAGTAGTTGTCCTTCTGATTTTATTTGTTAAAATTTTATTTGTCAAATTGTAAATTTTTCCAAAATATTCATTGACATACAAAAATGTTTGCATTTATATCTGCAAGAGATGATGCAGAATAGATATGCCTGAGTAGATCTTGCCTGAAATCTAATCCCAGCATTTATAATTTTTATGTATACAAAAAATTTATAACAATTTGCACACCAGAGATGGCATAATTTTAAGCCTCCTTTCCTTTGTAAGGCAAGTGACAGCAAAATATGATTTGCCATAAAACTAATTGGAGCAAAGAACAATACATCAGCAAGACTGGTTTGTAGAGTAAGTTTCATGTTAATACAGAGTGAAAAATATCAAACAAACAAATGTTAATTATGGTGAATTTGACAATGCATTTTAGGATGCTTTTACCTGATACATACTATATACTACTAAAATAATTTAAAATAAGAGATCATATTAATAAGAGATAATAATGGTATTGAAGTAAAATTAATAAATAAAAATATATTTAAAAGTAGGCTGTACTACAATTAAAATGTCTTTGATGCTGTCGCAGTTTTGTGAGGTTGGGTGCTGGAAAAGAACAGGGGGTACAGAAAATGGCTGCTGTGAGGAGCTGCTGGAATTCTCTGGAGCTCCAAAATGTAAACAATCCAAGGTCAGAAGCAATGTTGACCAGGACCAAGCCAATGAGAGATAGTCATAGCACCTCTGAGAATCACATATAGGAGAAAACAACCTGGAAGCAGCTGCATTTTGCCATCGGAGAAGGGAGTGAGAAGATGTAACAAGCTGTCCAGACAGCCCCTGCAGCCTGTGGAGAAACCTCATGGAAAAGGCTGAGACCCCACCTGCAGGCCGTGGAGGAGCTCCACGCTGGATGGAGCAGGTGGAGACATAGAGAAGACACTGTGACACTTACGTTGAAGCAAGCCCCTTCCAGCACTTGTAACCTACAGGGATGAGCAAGAGAGAGAATTGCACCGGAACAGGTTTGCTGGGGAGAGGCTGGTGACCCCGTGGAGGACTGGGACTGAGAGACATTGTGATTTATTGCTGCCCGCCATAGAGACTCACGTTGGAGAAAGTCCGTGGAGGACTGTCTCTCGTGGATGGGACCCCACGGTGCAGCAGGGGGAGGGTGTGTAGAATTAATGCTCCTCCCCTGGCCAAGAAGGAAGCCAACTTGCAAGAAACTGACCAAAGCCCCCATCTCCCAGTCCCTGCCCCCCTGTGCTGTGATCAGGGGGAGGAAGGGAGTGAAATCATGATTAGAGTGAAGTCTGCTAAGAAGGGGTGTGTGTGTGTGTGTGTGTGTGTGGAGGTGAGGTGTTTTAAGATCTGGAAAAGGAAAACAGCTAATGAAGAAGTGACCGAGAACCCCATTTTCCCAGTCCCTGCCCCCCCCATGCCACAACGGGGTGGAAAGAAGGGAGCAAGATCATGACTAAAGGGAAGTCTGCTTAGAATGGAGGGGTGGGGGGAAGGTGCTACCAAGAACCCCATTTCCCCAGTCCCTGTCCCCCCTCTGCCACAACAGGAGGGAAGAAGGGAGCAAAATTCTGACTAAAGTCTGGTGAAAAGAAAGGAGTGGGGGAAATGTGTTTTAAGATCTGGTCGCGCTTCTCATTATCCGACTCTGGTTTCACTGTATGTGTAGAGTAGTGTAATAAATTAGAGAGTTTTCTTTCCTTCACTCTGTGTTGAGTCTGTTTTGCCCATGTCATTGATTACAGGATGATCTCTCCCTGTCCTTATCTTGACTCCTAAGCCTCTCAATATATATTTTCTCCCCTGTCCAGCTAAAAAAGGGGAGTGATAGACTGACTTTGGTGGGTGTCTGGCCTCCAGCTTCAGCCTGGTCCTCCACGGAGTCACAAGCCTCCCCCCAGCAAACCTGCTCTGGTGTGGATATCTCTCTCACTCATCTCTGTGTCTCTATCTCTCTCCACCGGCTTGCAAGTGCTGGCAGAGGCTTGCTCCAATGTGGGTCACAGCATCTCCTGTATGTCTCCACTTGCTCCAGCGTGGGGCCTCTCCGTGGGCTGCAGGTGGAGTCTCAGCCTTTTCCATGGGCTGCAGGAGGACACCTGCTCCACCATGGGTTGCTCCACCATGGGTTTCTCCACCAGCTGCAGAGGCATCTTTCTCTCTGACACCTGGGGTGCCTCCTCCCCCTCCTCACTGGCCTCGTTGTCTGCACAGTTTCTTACATCTTCTCACTCCCTTCTCTGGTGGCAATTGTGGCTGCTAGTGGGTTTTTTTCTCCTAAATGTGATTCACAGAGGCACTATGACTATCACCGATTGGCTCGGCCTCAGTCAACAACAACTCCGGTCTTGAGTCAGCTGGTGTTTACTCTTTCGAGCCTGCAGAAATCTTCTATCTGCTTCTTGAAGAAGCCACCCCTGCAGCCCCCACTTTTTCACCAAAACCCAGCCACACAAAACTACGTCAGTACACTACATACACACACACACACAGAGTGAAACCAGAGTTGGATAATGAGAAGTACAATCACATCTTAAAACACCTCCCCCCACCCCTCCCTTCTGAGCAGACTTCACTTTATTAATGATTTCTCTCCCTTCTTTCCCCCCCATTGTAGCACGGGGAGGGGCAGGGAATGGGGAAATGGGGGTTTTGGTGAGTTCCTCACCAGTTGTTTTCCTTCTTAGCTTGAGGGCATTCCTCACACTCCTCCCCTGTTCCAATGTTTGATGTGTTCTTTGGAAGTGTCCTGGGTTCAGCCCAGCAACAGGCTATGTTAGCCCTGAGAGTATTCCATACCAATTGCATCATGATCAGGTGGTTCTTCCCCCCCCCACCTCTGCAGGGGTGACTCCAGACCCGGGCACGGGAGGTTCCGGTCTGGGCAGGCACAGTGCCAGTTCCGGGGGCAACTCCGGACCCATCAGAAACTGCTCTGGGCATGGGAAGTTCCGGTCTGGGCAGGCACAGTGCCAGTTCCGGGTTCTTTTCTCTCTCTCTTTTTGGATCGGCACGGCAGGCAGTGGTGAGGGGAGTTTTACAGCGCGGGGGATCGAGTGCCGCGTTCGGGGCTCTGAGATCGGAATCGGTTCGGGCACGGCTCAAATGACATAGTGGGGTGAGAATTTTGCACTGTATATAATAGCACTGTAGTTAGTTGTTTTCATATCTTTGCCTGTTGTTTAGTAAACTATCCTTATCCCAACCCGAGGGCCTTTGGTTTTTTTCCTCTTCCTCACAGCTCCTCGGTTCCCTCCATTCGCCCATCCCCCACCTCTTAAAGAGGCAGGGGGCTTCTTTTTCTAACCTTTGTGGCCCCAGCTTTTCTGCTGAGGTTTAAACCACAACAGGAAGTTAAGTTTTAAAAAGTTTGAATGTTATGTCATCAGAAAAATATATTTAAGTAATAAAATGAGAACTTCTGCACATGCCTTGACTGTATGTGTTTAGCTTGCTTAAACTCTGCAAAATTAGGTAAGATTCTGTCCCCACTGAAATAAAATATGAAATATAATTGTTTTCTGTGATAGTAAGTAGGTCCCTTAAATTGCTTTTGTTTACACACAGACAAAATTTGGATCTTATTTGTGTATCTCTTTGAGGCACACCTGAAAGCTGGGGCTCTAATATGTATTCTGGTTCATGGAGGATCTCCACATCAGAAAGGATATTATGTTACTGTTATATTTTCTGTATGAATGAAGGAGGAAAGTATCGATCTTAATTAGCTTCAAAATTTAATGTGGGTTTTTCCAAGTAAACTTGTATCAACCATTTCCTTCTAAGCAAAAATGTGAGAAGAATCATAAGATTCTTTCAAGAGCTTCATCACTGTCCTATTTTAGCTGAGATTGTTAGTCTTACAGGAGAAAAATGCGCAGTTATATGAACTGTTGTAATGGAGGTGGGGTTTTTTTGGATGATGGCACTTTCTGGATACATTTAAAGGGGATCAAGTGGTGCAGAAATGCTCCTTTCATGCTTGGCTTTCAGTTGGATGTGTTTGGTCTGCAAGGCACATGTTCCAAAATGGAGACAACACCATTTAACCAAGCTGCCCATGCATGTGTGGTCCAACCATCTCCATATATGCATGCTGCAAAGAGCATGTAGGTGTGTTGTAGTTTTGCATGGCCAGGTTCTGGTAGAGAAGGGGGAGCTGCTGTGGTGGCTTCGGCAGAGTAAACATCAGCTGACTCAAGGCCAAATAACATTGTCAGATCCCAATGGCCATTATCAATAAAATAGCAGCTATGTCTCCACTGACCAATAAAAAGGAGACACAAGCTTTCCTAGGCACTATGGGTTTCTGCATATTCCAAACTACAGTCTCATTGTGAGCCCTTTCTACCATATAACCCAGAAAAATTATTTCCAATGGGGCCCTGAGCAGCAACAAGCCTTTGAACAGATGAAACAGGAGATAGTCCATGCAGTAGCCCTTGGGCCAGTCCGGACAGTGCCAGATGTATAAAACATGCTCTACACAGCAGCTGAGGACAATGACTCTACCTGGAATCTCTGGCAGAAATCACCAAGGGAGACTCCAGGCCGACTGCTGGGGTTTTGGAGTCAGGGATACAGAGGGTCTGAGGCCTGTTACGCCACAACTGAAAAGGAGATACTGGCAGCATATGAGTTAGATCTGCTACAGAAGTGATTGGTACTGAAGCACAGCTCCTTCTGGCACCTCAGTGCTGAGGTGAATGGTCAGAGGGAGGGTCTCCTCTACCCATCATGTGATTGATGCTACATGGAATAAGTAAATTGCACTGATTACACAGTGGGCTCAACATTGGTCACTTTTCACTTTTGGCAATGTCAAGAGCTAACTGGATGTTTGTCATCTTGGCCAACTGGCTCGAAATTTTAGAGGGATGTCCTGTAGACTACAGGAATGACATCTGTGTCTATGTGTATGTGTATATATATAATATATATATATATATTCGAGCCCACTTTGTATTCAGTGCAACCCACTTGTTCCATGTAGCATCAGTGGCGTGGTGTGTAGAAGGGCCAGCCCTTCCCTTTGAACAGCCAGCCCAGCACCAGCAGTCAGGGTGCCAGGAGGAGCTGGGCTTTGGTTCCAGGAACTTACAAAGCAGCTTGAACCTCTTCATATGCTGCTAGTATTTCCTTTTCTGTTGGAGTGTGCCTGGCCTCGGATCCTTTGTAGCCCCAACTCCAAAACCCCAGCGGTCGGCCTCAAGTTTCCCTGGTGCTTTCTGCCAGAGACTCCAGGTAGGGCCATTCTCCCTGGCTGCGGTGTAAAGCACATTTTTAATATCTGGCCCTGTCCAGACAGGCCCATGGGCTACTGCATGGACTATCTCCTGTTTGATCTATACCCAAGATGGACAGAGCTTCTGGTCCTGTCACAGTGTTCCCTCCCCAAAAAAAAACCACATTAATTCCTCCCAGATAGAGCATGCTCAGTGACACTCAGGGGGTCTTCCAGTGGTCTTCAGGGATGAAGGTTGGACGTCTTCCTCACTCTTTTCTTAGAAATTTCCTCCTGTTCCTGGGATGGTCCCAGTTCATCATCATCCTCCTTCACTATGCAAACTGATGTCTTTGAGTATTTCCTTTTCTGTATGGGGCAACTGATATAGATATGGGTTGGACTTTTGGCTCATCTTCACTGACTGTCATGGTGGTTTGAGTCACCACAGTAGCCATTGCAGGAATTGAGGTAGCCATAGTACCTGTTGCAGGGGTTTGAGAAGATGCAGTGCCTGTTGTGGGGGGCTGCGGTAGCCACAGTGCCTGTGGATCTATTTCCCTTCTTTCCTTTAAGACAATCTGTACATCTGCTTTCAAGTCTGCTACATTCAAAAATGTGATTACCAAATACTTTTCAGCATGAGCAACTTTGTTTTTTCATGGGAATTTCAAGGATACTGTCAGGGCCTGTGTCTTTGCGAGGAGATCCAGGTTGCCAGCAGGCCTGCTGTCCTCCTTGACAATTTTTTCCTTTTAGTATCTGCATCACAAAAACTGCTTTTAGAGGTCTCTGCAAGGGCCCTTTGCAGAAAGCTCAACAAGCATGGCAGTAAGTGAAAGCCAAGTACCGAATTGCCAAATCCAATAATCCAAATTCGACCATTGACAATATCCATCCTGAAATTTCCCACTCATGAAAACAATTGTCCAATGCAGAGAATTCCCCTTTTTTTTTGTTTTTGTTGTATTTTTTTCTGTTCGATCTCTTAATTTCTGAATGCTCACATGAATCGACTGAGAGTGGTCACCAGATTCCTGCAGCACATACCTTTCAAAATTTTCACAATCATGTCTGTGAGCCAGCAACACAAATCAGCTGCTGCATGTCTCACAGAATCCACATCTGTAGCTAAGTGCCTTGATAGCTTTGCTGTTGCATTTGTTTGCTTTGCCAATCTGGAGTGTCAGAAGTGCAGATAACATCAGCCTCATGTTTTCATGCAGGCACTGATTGCAGCCTGTGACCTTAGGCTGTGCAGAAATAACTATTTCCCTAATTTTTATTTACCACAAACACATGCATCTTTCAAAGACTATTAGATGGTTCAATATGTCCTGCAGCAAAACTCATAGTCCATTGTGGCTGTACTTGGAACACTTGACTTCAGTTACTGTGATCAGGATCCCGTCCTGGTTCATGCAAGCTTGATTTCTTCTGGATCCACGGCTTTATCCACTTGGTTCCCATATCTGTAATAACACAGACAGATGTCCTTCCCCAAATTAGTACCTGTAACTTAGTACCTTCATTTCTTACTAACACCTAACATTAACCTTTTTTTTTTTTTCTCTTTTTCTTTTTCTCAAACCTCCTTTTAAACCTACTGCATGTTTCACAATTGGAGGTACGAAACTGTCCTGTGGCAGACTTAAATAGTTCAAAACATAAGGACTTTTGTTCAATCAACCAGCTGGAGGGATATCCTTCACTCCCCCTTTTTGTTTGTGAAGCAAACGCTTGAGAGTGCAAAGCTGTCTGCTGAGGCTGAGGGAACAGCCCAGGCCAGTGCTACCAGCCTGTCTGCTCTCTGATTTCTCCCTGCTAGACCTTGAGTTAGTCAGTTAGCTCAGTGTGGCTGCGAATATAGGTAATAAAATAATGATGCATAATACCACATGTGGGAAATATTGGAAATGTTGCTTCTGCAAACAAAAATGGGTTGCTGTAATTTTTTGTGCTGAACTAGAAGGGAGTACTATTAATATAAGTTTTGCTGTTATGGCAAAAACCATTCTCTCCAATAAAAGGTAGCTGAGTGTCCTGGGTTCAGCCCAGAAACAGGCTATGTTAGCCCTGAGAGTATTCCATACCAATTGCATCATGATCAGGCAGTCTGCCCCCCCCCTTGCAGGGGTGACTCCGGACCCGGGCACGGGAGGTTCCGGTCTGGGCAGGCGCAGTGCCAGTTCCGGGGACAACTCCGGACCCATCAGAAACTGCTCCGGACCCGGGCAAGGGAAGTTCCTGTCTGGGAAGGCGTAGTGCCATTTCCGGCTTATCTCGCTCTCTCTTTTGGGATCGGCGCGGCAGGCGGTGGTGAGGGGGGTGCTCTGGGGTGCCAGGCTCGGGGAGTGCTGTGTTCGGGGCTCTGAATCTGAATCAGTTCGGGCTTGGGGAGTGCCGCGTTCGGGGCTCTGAATCTGAATCTGAATCGGTTCGGGCACGGCTCAAATGACATAGTGGGGTGAGAATTTTGCACTGTATATAATAGCACTGTAGTTAGTTGTTTTCATATTTTCTCCTGTTGTTTAGTAAACTATCCTTATCCCAACCCGCGGGCCTTTGGTGGTTTTTTTTTCCTTGCTCGCAGCTCCTCGGTTCCCTCCGTTCGCCCATCCCCCACCTCTTAAAGAGGCAGGGGGCTTCTTTTTCTGACCTTTGTGGCCCCAGCCTTTCCGCTGAGGTTTAAACCACAACAACTTTTGGCGCCCAACGTGGGGCAAAGGGGGACCCATAAGGGGGGAAGAAAGGTTGGGGTAACAATAGATTTGACCTTAACTCAATTGCAGTTAAGATAAAGTTGTGATAAGTACAGTTATTTAAGTAATTTCTATGTACAATGTTGTGGCATTTACTCTTAAGGATGCTGCCATGGTTGCCAACTCGTGGCATGCTGCATGTAATCCTGCCAGGATTCGTTGCCATCCCGTACGTGTGTTTAGTGTATGTTGTGATAACAGTCTATGATTGGATAACATTGAAGTTCGTGAACTTAAAAGAGTACTTGTATCAGCTTTTGCTGTTCGGTACAAAAAGGGATAAAACAGGTCTTGTAAGAGTCTTTAACAATTTCCAATATCCCTGGGATATTCTAACTAGCATTTTCCTACTGTTGGTTTTGGTGCAAATGGTTCTGCTTTCGATATATATATGTATATATATTAGGCACAGGTTTATGAATAACACCCAAGATTTTTCCCTGAGGCTGGATAGGCTTGAGTGACCATCAGTACTGTCAAGGGGAAAGAGGAAATGGATTGGTGAATACTGCAGATGCTGCAACCTCTACAATAGACCTTGCCCCTAATTCAGAGAATCAACCCACCCCACTCTCTGTTGCTCCCATTCAAAAGGGGTGTTAGTGCTGTCAGGGAGAAAGGGGAAATAGACTAGTACATACCACAGATATTGCAACCTCCACAATAGACCTTGCCCCTAATTCGGAGAATCAACCCACCCCAATGTCTGTTGCTTCCATTCAAAAGGGGTGTTAGTGCTGTCAGGGAGAAAGGGGAAATAGACTAGTACATACCGCAGATATTGCAACCTCTACAGTAGACCTTGCCCATAATTCAGAGAATCAACCCACACCAAAGTCTGTGGCTTCCATTCAAAAGAGGAAACACACCAGGAAGTTAGCTCGTGTAGTGCCAGATGAGGATGATGGTCAACAACCGGGACCATCGCAAGAATGTCATGATGAGGTGCCATCTCAAGAATGTCAGGATGAGGATGATGGTGAAAAACCATTATCTCAAGAATGGCGGGATGAGGATGATGATACAAGATCAGGGCCATCTCAGAAAAGTAAAAATGGGGCAAAGCCATCTCGAGCAGATCAGGATGTAGTAGAACCAGAGATTGTTACCCGATCCCTGACCCTGAGGGAATTGCGTGAGGTGCGAAAAGATTTTGGCCGCCGCCCAGGTGAGCACATTATCACTTGGTTGCTCAGATGCTGGGATAGCGGGGCCAATAGTCTGGAATTAGACGGCAGGGAGGCCAGGCAGTTGGGATCCCTGGCTAGAGATGGAGGTATTGATAAGGCACTTGGGGAGGGGTCACAAATCCTCAGCCTTTGGAGGCGATTGCTGTCAAGTGTGCGGGAAAGGAATATATTATCTGTCCGACACTCAGGAGCGACAACATAGAGACAGTTATCCAGTTCCTGAGAGTATTAGCTATATGAGAGTTGATTTATTATGATTCGGACAACACTAGGCTCCCTGATGATCCTGATGATGTCCGATGCACACGAATTCACTGGCAGCAATGGAATACGATGAGATGTTTCCACCAACCGTATATGAAGTGGCCCACCGACTCTGGACTTATCAAGAATTGTTGCATGCTCTGTCATTGCATCAGTAGAGAAACTGGTTAAACTTAAACTTGACGACCACACGGTTGACTCCCAGCCTGTATGGAGCGATGTTGCAGCTACCCGGAAAAGCCATCCATCGTCCCAAGAGAGAGAATACAGCAGGTACACACCACGAGCCACACCACGAGCCACACCACGAGCCACACTGTGGTTTTACCTGCGTGATCATGGAGAGGACATGAGAAAGTGGGATAAGAAGCCCACTTCAGCCCTCCAAGCACAAGTAAATGAGTTGCAAGGTAGAGTAAGCGCACGAGGTTCTGCCAGGAGGAATGTTGGACCAGTTTCTATCCAGGAGCAATAGAGGAGCCCTGCCTCCAGCCAGGTGGAGGAGAGGGATAATCGGACTTATTGGGCTGTGTGGATCCGATGGCATGGAACATCAGACCCACAAGAGTATGAGGCTCTAGTGGATACTGGTGCTCAGTGAACTCTAATGCCATCAAATTATGAAGGGACAGAACCTGTTTACATTTCTGGAGTCACAGGGGGCTCCCAACAGTTGACTATGCTAGAGGCTGAGGTGAGCCTAACTGAAAAGGACTGGGAGAAACACCCCATTGTGACTGGCCCAGAAGCTCCGTGCATTTTAGGTATGGACTATCTCCGTAGAGGGTATTTTAAAGATCCAAAAGGATACCGGTGGGCTTTTGGAATAGCTGCTGTGGAGACAGAAGAAACTGAACAGTTGTGTGCCTTGCCTGGACTTTCGGAAGATCCACCTGTTGTGGGGTTGTTGAAGGTCGAAGAACAGCGAGTGCCAATCGCTACGACGACAGTGCACAGGCGGCAATATCGTACAAACCGAGATTCTTTGATCCCCATCCATAAACTGATTCGTCAACTGGAGAGTCAGGGAGTGATCAGCCAAACCCACTCACCATTTAACAGTCCCATATGGCCAGTGCGGAAGTCCGATGGAGAGTGGAGGCTGACAGTAGATTATCGTGGCCTAAATGAAGTCACTCCAAATATGAGTGCTGCTGTGCCGGACATGCTAGAGCTCCAGAATGAACTGGAATCAAAGGCAGCCAGGTGGTACGCCACAATTGACATTGGCACCAGAGTGTAGACCACAGTTTGCTTTCACCTGGAGAGTCGTCCAATACACATGGAATCGTCTGCCCCAGGGGTGGAAACACAGTCCCACCATCTGTCATGGACTAATCCAGAGTACATTAGAAAAGGGTGGAGCCCCAGAGCACTTGCAGTATATTGATGACATCATTGTATGGGGCGATACAGCAAAGGAAGTTTTTGAAAAAGGAGAAAGGAGAATTCAAATCCTTTTAGAAGCTGGTTTTGCTATAAAACAAAGTAAAGTCAAGGGGCCTAAGCGAGAAATCCAGCTTTTACGAATAAGATGGCAGGATGGGCGTTGTCAGATCCCAATGGACGTTATTAATAAAATTGCTGCTATGTCCCCAGCAGGTAACAAAAAGGAAACACAAGCTTTCTTAGGTGTTATAGGATTTTGGAGAATGCATATCCCAAACTATAGTCTCATTGTGAGCCCACTCTACTATGTAACTCGGAAGAAAAATGATTTTGAATGGGGCCCTGAGCAGCAGCAAGCCTTTGAGCAGATCAAACGCGAAATAGTCCATGCTGTAGCCCTTGGACCTGTACGTACAGGGACAGATATTAAAAATGTGC
This sequence comes from Laterallus jamaicensis coturniculus, assembly GCA_022605575.1. Lineage (NCBI taxonomy): Eukaryota > Metazoa > Chordata > Aves > Gruiformes > Rallidae > Laterallus > Laterallus jamaicensis. The sequence continues at coordinate 333,808 of JAKCOX010000255.1, forward strand.
TCTATACCGCAGCTGGTGACAATGGTCCTACCTGGAGTCTCTGGCAGAAAACACAAGGGGAGACTCGAGGGCGACCGTTGGGGTTTTGGAGTCGGGCCTACAAAGGATCTGAGGCCAATTACACTCCAACAGAAAAGGAAATACTGGCTGCTTATGAAGGGGTTCGAGCTGCTTCAGAGGTAATTGGAACTGAAGCTCAGCTTTTCCTAGCACCCCGACTGCCGGTGCTGGGCTGTATGTTTAAAGGGAAGTTCCCTTCCACACACCATGCAACTGATGCTACATGGAGCAAGTGGATTGCACTAATTACGCAACGAGCTCGAATAGGAAACCCCAATCGCCCAGGAATTGTGGAGGTGATTACAGACTGGCCAGAAGGCAAAGACTTTGGGATGTCACCAGAGGATGAGGAGGTAACACGCGCAGAAGAAGCTCAACCATATAACCAACTGCCAGAAAATGAAAAGCAGTATGCCCTGTTCACTGATGGATCTTGTCGCATTGTGGCTAAGCATCGGAAATGGAAAGCTGCTGTATGGAGTCCTATGAGGCAAGTAGCGGAAGCCACTGAAGGAAATGGTGAATCTAGCCAATTTTCTGAGGTAAAGGCTATCCAATTAGCCCTGGATGAGTCAGGGGGCTTCTTTTTCTGACCTTTGTGGCCCCAGCCTTTCCGCTGAGGTTTAAACCACAACACTGAGGGAAACAAAGCTCAACCAACAGGTTTCCACAGTGCTGATTCATACTGGGGCACCAAAACTGATACATTAACGCAAATGGGCAAGACAATGTGGGGTTTACCTAATCTGAAACCTGTATCAAGCCTTGACTTCCCTCAGCCCTAGGCCATGTCAGTTGCCAGGAAGAGTTAATGTAAGAACAAATGTTTGCCAGTAAGCAGTTGTCCCAGACAAAGAGACTCATGCATTTTAATTCTCTTCACCTATGGGAAATGAGATTCTGCCAGACCCCTGACGACCACCACCATGGGATGCAGATGCGATTGGGAGGAGTTTATGGAAATCATTTCCTAGAACTCATCTTAATACGAAGCGGGACAAGTGATGAATAATGTACAAGAACATGGTATAAAAAGGCTCCGGGCTCTGACCAAAGATGTGTCTACTTTTTGGGTCACTTGCTCTTGCAAGAATGTGTAATAAATTATTGCTTCACTAACGTATCTACCTTGAGTCCTTTTTTTAGTACCTTTTGTCATTTCTAACAGTTTGGAGGCTCGTTCCCCGATCGATATCTTCGCAGTGAGGGGCTCCTGCCGCCGAAGCACGAGAAGACGCGTCCCGTTGATTTCAAGCAGGAGGTTGTGGTGCAGTTTAAAAGCAATTTTTTTGGTGTGTTGGATGGGAGGAAGATCAGTCTGATTAGGATGACATTTTTGGTTTAGGACAGTGTGAGCGAATGGTTTGTGGAGATTTGAAAAGTGGAATTAATTGGTGGCGTATGGGAGGAGAACTATTTGAGAGCTTTCAAGTCTCTGGGTCAGGAGCAGGAACGGATCTTGCCCGTTTTGTGAACAGTGTGGTTTGTGTATGATGTTGCCCTTTGAGTTTTGTAACGTAGCCTGTGACTACGGTATGACCTCCTGAGAGTGAATAGGGGAAATTTGGATACTAAGGCATGGCCCTCTCAGGATGTATTGCCCCTGTAAAGTCTGTACGTAAACTGCGTAATTATAGGATGGCCGCCTCTAAGGCAGCCAATATCTATAGTAATCTCTCTTCGCTGGCCGAAGGGATAGCTAGTAAGTTCTATGATATTCTTGAGATGTACTGATCTCATCCCTCAACCCAGGGACAGGATTGGGTGAAAAACTGCTGGTTCCACTGAATTATCTGGGCTGGCTGAATCAGTGCAAAGAGGCTGTGTGTATTCAAGCCATGTATGAGTGTTGGAGGCAGGGTATTCCTTTGCCTCTCCGGGAGATCTGATCCACCTTAAACCACTGATTAGGGGTCTCCCTGAAGTCCTGAAAATCTATGTGCAAAGCCTAAAGGAAAAAAAAAAAAAGAAAAAGAAAAAAGTTCTGCGAGCAATTGATCCTAATACTCGCTACCCAACCAGCAGCAACAGCCTGTTTTAACAGGGGGGGAACTATTACAAGAAATTGTTACTTATGGCACAAAGATGGGATGTTTAGAGGAAGGTTAAAATTTGCAGCTCTGGGTTTGCCAGGCACGGGTTTGGTTTGGCTTTTTTTTTTTTTGAGAAGTATCCCCACCCCCCCTCGACAAAGGAATCCTCAGTCCAACGATCTGTGGAGAAGGGCATTAGCACTAAGTCCACCTCGCCCAGCCCTAAATGGGCAATTCACAGATTATTCGTACGTTGGTAAAATTGGTGGAGCGGCCAATTAGCAAGTTTATGGAATTTTCTAATATCAGCAAAACACAGGAGGGGGAAGTCTTCTGTGCCTGCCAGTCAGTCCTTGCTCAGACTTGAGGGAGGATCTGATGGATTTAAACTAGAAAATGCGAAGGGAATTTCAGGCCGACCCACTCGCGTAATATCCACCTTGGAATGGCCTGACCAGCACACTGATCCACATGCTATGTTAACCGCTGGTCCCAGGCACAGACCTGTAAATTTCACAATTGATACGGGAGCTCAAATAAGTGTTATCAGCCAAAAGGTTGGCACTGGCCGCTACCCAGGAGAAAATAAACATAATAGGAGTAACTGGAATCCCTGTAAAAGATCAATTAGTACTGTGTGTTTAGTCTCCAGGGGTAAACCAAAAATCTAAAATAAAGGTTGTCATTGGTCCATACTAAAATAATATACTAGGGTTTGATGTCCTAGCAAAGTCTGGAAACTACCTAATAGACAGTGTGGAACTTTGAATCCCTGCTGTGTGAAGTTCCAGAACTTATGGAAGCTGTTAAAATCACCTCCTTCCAGAATAACAAACATTAATCAATATCCTTTACCATCTGCTGCTAAGGAGGGGATCACAGAGGTGATCAAAGATTTGCAAACCTGTGATACTGCAGCCAGAGCACCCTGTTAAGGGTACAGTGTGGTCAGTAGGCACAATAGACGGGAGGGGACTGCTGACAGTAGCAGCAGTCCGCAGGGAATCAAAACAGTAACGCCGTGCCATTCAGCCGCTGGTGCTGGCACTGCTGAACCAGTCGGCCCAATGCAAACTAAATATGATGATTCCTCTTCTAGAGGAGGGTAAACATCAATCTGTGTTCACTTGGAAGGAAGTACAATATACCTTCAACCACCTTCCCCAAGGATACAAACACTTGCCTGCCATTGCCCATAGTGCACTGGCAAGAATATTGAAGAAAAATGATATCCTAAAAGAAGCAGCTGTCCGGACTACTGAGCGTGGATGGACTCATGCCAGTCACATTAAAGGCCCAGTGACGAGACCCCACTGGAAAGTAATCAGTACTCCTATAATTATTTCTTTTTTATCTATTATATATGGAAACGTACAAAGTGTGTTGAAGGAAATTGCTAAACTTATGCAACCGCACAATATTGAATATAGAAGATATGCTGATGTAAATAATATAAGCACTCTAAATGTACAAATTAGGTGTAATAATTTGAACTGCAATTGTTATCCATTTGCTTGTTTCAGGTGTAAGGTATGCCAGGATAAATGATGGACACACTGTGAATGTGGATACCCTCCGATGGGAGTTTACACACAGTGTTAAAAAAAAAAAAAAATCCAAAGAACTCTCACTGAGCGGAAACTAAAACAATTAGAGTAATCAAGAATCCCATGAGTGGTGGGAAATTTTTGCCAAAAGAGTAAACGCTCAATGTTGGAATGTTACCATTCCAACGAACCAGTCCCCATTGTAGCTGAAATCTTGGCTATAAAGTGCAGAAGGGAAGTACTAACTGTGTCTTGCTTTGTCCCATTAGTTAAAGCTGCAAAGTGGGAAGCCTATATAAACAAGCAGAAAGCCTGAAACAGCTGTTCTCCTGAAGAATTCCCTTGCTGCCAAGAAGATGGTACACCCCGTGGCTCGAAGCAACCGAGTCGACAGGCAAGGCAGAGGAGGAACAAACTGTGGAGAAAAGAACCAGAACAATGGGACACAAAAGCAGCAATGGCCGAACTTCCCCAGGACTAGTAAAAATATACTTAAACTGACAAAATTGACAAACCCCCTTTTTTTCTGGTATACCGTTAGTTTGGTTATTGATAATAACCCAAGCAAATGGAAACCCTCATAAACCTATGGCTTAGAAATTATGAGATCGGTACCCCAGATCTAACAAAGCTTCAGGCCCAATGCAAGGCATTTTATATATGTCCAGCAAGTATTGTAAAACGGACAGGTCATGGTATGAAAATTGGTTTCATGTTTCACCTTGGTTAACCACTTTGTTGTCTGCTCTAGCAGGACCGTTTATTATGTTGATTTTGGGACTTATATTTGGTTTTGCCTCCAGACTAACCCTAAAGTAATAAAAGAGCTAAAATTTGGAAAAATTGGGAAAGGAAATGGTCCAGGGCAACATTGGCAGATTGACTTTTCGGAACTCCCAAGAAAAGGGGGGTACAGATATTTGTTGGTTTTAACGGATACCTTTTTCAGGCTGGCCAGAAGCCTTCCGGTGCAGAACTGCTAAAGCCCGGGAAGTAACCAAGGTATTGCTCCAGGAAATAATACCCAGGTTTGGAGTTCCGGCAGTAATGTCCTCGGACAGAGGACCACATTTTGTGTCCAAAATTGTACAACAGATTAGCCACCATCTAGGAATAGATTGGCAATTACACACCCCATACAGACCACAATCAAGTGGTCAGGTGGAGAAAATGAATCATCTAATCAAACAACAAATTGTCAAGCTAGGCCAGGAAACTAATCTAACTTGGCCTCAATCTTTACCATTGGCTTTTATACGAATACGAACCAGACCAAGAGTAAGAGAAGGGCTTAGCCCATTCGAAATTCTATATGGATGGCCTTATGGGGTGCAAAAAGGAACATCTTCTCAAATTGGTGAAGAAATAATGACTTCCTATATGGTGGCACTAAACAAACAATTAAAAAGAATTGAAAAGCATGTAATGGGAACGCGTAGTAGGGGTCTGGACAGACCTGTCCATGATATACAACCAGGGGACTATGTATATGTTAAGTCTCTTACAGAAAAGGCTCTGGAACCACAGTGGACTGGACCCTATCACGTCCTTCTCACCACCTACACGGCAGTCAAGGTCAAGGGACAGAATTCCTGGATTCACCATACCCGGATAAAGAAAATCCCCACAACTTCGTGGAAAGTAACTCCAGAGAACAGAGTATTGAAACTCAAGTTCGTTCGGGTAAAGAAGGGTGGAAACAACACAAACAACGTGTAAATGAACTGGTAGCGATTAATGATTTACTCCTAGTAGTAGTAGAAAATGAAACTAATCCTAATCATTATAACACTTAGAGTTATAAGCGGTATCTCCAGTCAGAGAGAAAATTGTACCATCAGTGATAAGGGTGGTGCTATAATCTCTTTCAATTGTACGACTTTCTGAGCAAATTGTGACCTACCCAGGGAAATGCTAGATTGCCAGATACTAAACGATGAATGGCCGTGGTCTCGAGCATACATTGGACATTTGCTTAGACACGGACCAAAAGATATGTCAATTCGAGGCCCGACCAAATATAGACTTGAAAACGATAGTCATATATGCAGGGGAGGGATGTGCATGTGTAGCACAATTAGGGAAGACAACTCTTGCATAGCTAGGCAATGATGTAGAACAGCTTGAGAAAGCCTTGTACTTTCCAGGATAAGATAAAGGGCAAGGACTGGAGGATGGAATAATAGGGGGATAGAATGGTACCCATCCCCGTCATCTCCGCCTCAATAAAAGAAACAGGAGGCTGATAAAGGACATGATGTACGACTAGGACCAGCACATTCCGAGGAAAGCAGACAGTTAACAAGGCCATACACTAACTCAGACCGATAAGAACGTTGCAAACATCAAGACCAGCACATTCCAGGCAAAGGGTGAAAAATACGTCATGAGGAAGACTCGGAGCCTTCCGCCCAAAGACCACCCGAGACCCTTGCCCACAATTTTTTTAAGGATCTGCGCAAGCACGAAGGACTGATAAGCTAATTAGCAATGTGAAGCGAGAGTAGGCGGGGTTAGGTAACTAATATGTATAGGCATTAGTTGAATATTCATTGTTTGATTGTATAAGTATGGGGTGGTTTCGCTACTCGGGTGTGCACGTTTGTGGTGGAGCGATCCCCCGTGCCCCTGCGCGCAATAAACATACCTACTTTATAACTTTCGAGTTATAGAGTCTATTTCCGTACGTCAGGTATAAGTCTGAAATATGAACTGTACCTGGAAGAAATTGAAGAAATACTGAAACCTGAAGTACAGACTGGGAGTTCTGGTTTTCTGGTCTTAGTTTTGTCTGTCTGTTTTGTTTGTCTGTTCATTTCAATAAGAGTGATTGTTTGTAACTCAAGTTTTAATAAGTGCTACATCATGGCTGTAGTTGTAAAAAATCTGGTATATGGAATATACAGCCTTGAGCTTCTGAACATGTCGATCACCACACAATAATCTAATCCAGTTAATATCTCTAAACAACTTTTGAATATCATTTAACATGCTAACCTCAGCTTTGATTTAAATCCTCTGAGGAGTTATGGTACTTTTATCAATCTGTCAGTCCAAATATTTTTATACTGACTTCTTTTGAATTTTCTGTGGAGTAATCTTTAATCCCTTGCTTTTCAAATGCACTGTTAACTCATGAATCAAACTTTCAACATCCAAGTTTTCTTCCCACAATCAATATATCAGCCGTATAATGATAAAAGATTAGATCAGGATGTGTTTCTTGTACTGGAGCAAAGGCCCAGGTTACATAAGCGTGGCACACAGTGGGTGAATTTATTTTTTTTTCTGCCTTGTGGGAGCGTGCCCAGTGACACCTTTTGAAAAAAAAACCCCAATCTTTTAAAAGTTTTGCATGTTCCACGGACCTGTGGAAGGCTTCTTATGACCCTTAGTCAGCTGCTCCCATATTAAATCTTGTATGTGGACAATTTTTTTCTCAGGTAAGCAGCTATTAATCACCCCAAACAGGGATTTCTGTTTTCCAGGTTAAATTCTTAAAGTATGCTGCCCATTTTCAATGCTATCAAAAAATCATTTTGTTAAGTAGCCAGACTTGCTCTCAGTGGACAAACACATCCCTGAACCTATAACGCATATGAACAAATGCTGCAAACCGATTAATCAGACAAACGACATATCAAGGCACGAGTTGTCACATCCCTCTCCACCACCCGCTCATCCCCAAATAAACTTTTACCCTTTAATTTCCGCAATAAAGCAGGACTAGAGTTTCCTTCAGTTTGAATCAAAATACCCTGATTTAACCATTTTTCCCATTCTGAATCCACCTTACGTGCCCAGGCTCTGATGAGCAGTCTTTGCAGAGTCTCTCGGGTGTCAAGAGGCAGCAATATATTGATAAGTTTGTCAGGAGATATGGATAGGAACGGTGGGTATAGCTATGAAATGTGTCCCTGATCCAATGGTTTCTTGAAGCTGATACTTGTCCATTTCCATAGGATTCTCTGTCCTTAGGTTTCTTGTCCGTGGGGGCAACACTGCTCTGTGCCTTAGTCGGTGATTCTCCATCTCTGTAGTTTTCAGGTGGGGGCTCAAACGCTTTAACAGCAGGGCATGAAATTGCCTGCTCCGCTTTTATGTTTTTCAGCTTTTCAAGATCTTGGTTAACATTTTCAACTACATCATGAGGTGTTTTAGGCTCAGTAAAAGTTAGAGGCAGATAGATATTAAAGGCAATCGGTTGTACATTTGTTTCCACATTTTTTCCTTCCAAAGGCATCATAGTGGGGGGAGTGCAGACCGTGGTGGCAGATTTACATGCACTACTCACTCCCCTTCAGTTTCGACAGATTTATCACTTTGCTGTGATAACATGGCATTTTTACTTAGCATAGTAACTGGGGTGAGTGAGCACCCAGAAACAAAAACAAATTTTTCCCTTTTTTGAGTCAGCTCTGTAGAACCCGGAACTGGTGTTAAAGCTGCAAAGGCTGAAGTGGCAGCAACGCATTCCGCCTCCATTTCAGTTAAAGTCCTTTTACTTAATTTCCTGAGAGTTATTAACAACTTACCTTCTTTTGCCCCAACTGAGGGTTCATCAAGGATTTGAACTCCAATAGCTTCCAAGTAGGTAAATCAAATGCTGTATTCACGTTTGTTATAAGATTCCTTTCTTTGCTCCGCAAAAGGAGCTTAGAGACTTTTCATCATTTTTAATTACTCTCTTAGAGAGCATATTGTGGAGGAATTTCACTACGCATCGCATATGTTGTGGTTTAACCTCAGCGGAAAGCTGAGGCCACAAAGGTCAGACCAAAAAGCCCCCCTACCTCTTTAAGAGGTGGAGGATGGGCGAACGAAGGAGCTGCAGAGCCAGAGGAAAAAAAAACACAGGCTTGCAAGGTTAGGATAAGGATAGTTTACTAAACAACAGGGAAAAGTATGAAAACAACTAACTACAGTGCTATTATATACAGTGCAAACCTCTCCCCACACTATGTCATTTGAGCCGTGCCCGAAACGATTCAGATTCCCAAACGCAGCACTCCCCGAGCCCAGCACCCCCGAGCACCCCCCTCACCACCTCCTGCCACACCGATCCCGAGAGAGAGAGAGCGAGAGAGAAGCCGGAACTCCCACACGCCTGCTCAGACCAGCACTTCCCGAGCCCAGCAGTTTCTGATAGGTCTGGAGTCTCCCCCGGAACTGGCACTGCGGCTGCCCAGACCGGGACTTCCCGTGCCTGGGTCCGAAGTCGCCCCTGCAAGGGGGGGGGGAGCAGCCTGTCGGATCATGATGCAATTGGTATGGAATACTCTCAGGGCTAACACAGCCTGCTGCTGGGCTGAACCCAGGACATTATCCACCCCTTATTCCATACCATTTACATCATGAGCAGGACCAGCAACCTTTTTTGGGTCCAGGGAGTCTCTCGCATCCATACACATGCATGTACACATGCACACGCATGTATGTGCGTATAGATTCAGTCTGTGGATGTTTCCTCCGAGTCTGTCGGTTTCATTCAGTCCACGATTCTCAGGCTCACTGGTCCCTCTGTCACAACAGTCTCTCAGGGTATGAAGAGTCGTACGTGCCACTGGATCGTTGAATGCTGTATCTCGGGCTCTCGAACACTGCACCTGGCATGATCCATTCTCATAGTCCGTGGGTCAGAGGTGTTTATTACACAAGAGAAAAGAAAGAGTTCTTGGGAGGCTGGTCTTCGCTCCATCATCACGGCACCGATGACCCTGGCCAAAATCAAGTCCCCTTGAGGTACACATCGAGTTTCTCCATCCTTCTGCATTACCCACCAGGTACAACCAGGTCCTTGAGCAAAAACAATCCCAGATATGGGTTTACCTTTGCCTGTAGCAGGAATGACCCAAACTGTCTTTCCCAAAATACTTTTCATGTGCACTACTGGGACTCTGTCACCTTCTACAGTATGTGAGAATTCTGACTGGGCTGGACCAGCCCGATTGGTAGATCCCCTAGAGTTAACCAACCATGTAGCTTCTGCTAAATGTGTATCCCAATTTTTAAATGTTCCACCACTCATTGCTTTCAGTGTAGTCTTTAAAAGTCCATTATATCGTTCAATTTTCCCAGAAGCGGGTGCATGATAAGGAATGTGGTACACCCACTCAATGCCATGCTCTTTGGCCCAAGTGTCTATGAGAGCATTTCGGAAATGAGTCCCATTATCTGACTCAATTCTTTCTGGGGTGCCGTGTCGCCATAGGACTTGCCTTTCCAGGCCCAGAATTGTATTCTGGGCAGTGGCATGGGGTACAGGATATGTCTCCAACCAGCCAGTGGTTGCCTCAACCATTGTAAGTACGTACCGTTTACCATGGCGAGTTTGTGGGAGAGTGATGTAATCAACCTGCCAGGCCTCCCCATATTTATATTTCATCCACCGTCCTCTATACCAGAGGGGCTTTAACCGCTTAGCCTGCTTGATTGTGGCACATGTCTCACATTCATGGATAACTTGTGCAATAGCATCCATGGTTAAGTCCACCCCTCGATCTCGAGCCCATCTATATGTTGCATCTCTTCCTTGATGACCTGAGGTATCATGAGCCCATCGGGCTAGGAACAACTCACCCTTATGTTGCCAGTCCAAATCTACCTGAGCCACTTCAATCTTAGCAGCCTTATCGGCCTGCTGGTTATTCGCATGTTCCTCCATGGCTCGACTCTTAGGTACATGGGCGTTCACATGACGTACCTTTACGGTAAGCTTCTCTAATCGAGTAGCAATATCTTGCCATAAGTCAGCAGCCCATATGGGTTTGCCTCTGCGTTGCCAATTGTTCTTTTTCCACTGCTGCAACCACCCCCACAAGGCATTAGCCACCATCCATGAGTCAGTATAAAGATATAACATAGGCCACTCCTCTCTCTCAGCAATGTCCAGGGCTAATTGGATAGCCTTTACCTCGGCAAATTGGCTTGATTCACCTTTTCCTTCAGTGGCTTCTGCTACTTGCCTCAGAGGACTCCACACAGCAGCTTTCCATTTCCGATGCTTACCCACAATGCAACAAGATCCATCAGTGAACAGGGCATACTGCTTTTCATTTTCTGGCAGTTGGTTATATGGTGGAGCTTCTTCTGCGCGTGTTACCTCCTCATCCTCTGGTGACATCCCAAAGTCTTTGCCTTCTGGCCAGTCTGTAATCACCTCCACAATTCCTGGGCGATTGGGGTTTCCTATTCGAGCTCGTTGTGTAATTAGTGCAACCCACTTGCTCCATGTAGCATCAGTTGCATGGTGTGTGGAAGGGACTTTCCCTTTAAAGATCCAGCCCAGCACCGGCAGTCGGGGTGCTAGGAAAAGCTGAGCTTCAGTTCCAATTACCTCTGAAGCAGCTCGAACCCCTTCGTAAGCGGCCAGTATTTCCTTCTCTGTTGGAGTGTAATTGGCCTCAGATCCTTTGTAGGCCCGACTCCAAAACCCCAACGGTCGCCCTCGAGTCTCGCCTTGTGTTTTCTGCCAGAGACTCCAGGTAGGACCATTGTCACCAGCTGCGGTATAGAGCACATTTTTAATATCTGTACCTGTACGGACAGGCCCAAGGGCTACAGCATGGACTATTTCACGTTTGATCTGCTCAAAGGCTTGCTGTTGCTCAGGGCCCCATTCAAAATCATTTTTCTTCCAAGTTACGTGATAGAGTGGGCTCACAATGAGACTATAGTTTGGGATATGCATTCTCCAAAATCCTATAACACCTAAGAAAGCTTGTGTTTCCTTTTTGTTACTTGGTGGGGACATCGCTGCAATTTTATTAATAACGTCCATTGGGATCTGGCGACGCCCATCCTGCCATCTTATTCCTAAAAACTGGATTTCTCGCTTAGGCCCCTTGACTTTACTTTGTTTTATAGCAAAACCAGCTTCTAGCAAGATTTGAATTCTCCTTTCTCCTTTTTCAAAAACTTCCTTTGCTGTGTCGCCCCATACAATGATGTCATCAATATACTGCAAGTGCTCTGGGGCTCCACCCTTTTCTAATGTACTCTGGATTAGTCCATGGCAGATGGTGGGACTGTGTTTCCACCCCTGGGGCAGACGATTCCACGTGTATTGGACACCTCTCCAGGTGAAAGCAAACTGTGGCCTGCACTCTGGTGCCAGTGGGATTGAGAAGAAAGCATTTGCAATGTCAATTGTGGCATACCACCTGGCTGCCTTCGATTCCAGTTCATACTGGAGCTCTAGCATGTCCGGCACAGCAGCACTCATGTTTGGAGTGACTTCATTTAGGCCACGGTAATCTACTGTCAGCCTCCACTCTCCATCGGACTTCCGCACTGGCCATATGGGACTGTTAAATGGTGAGTGGGTTCGGCCGATCACTCCCTGACTCTCCAGTTGACGAATCAGTTTATGGATGGGGATCAAAGAGTCTCGGTTTGTACGATACTGCCGCCTGTGCACTGTCGTCGTAGCGATTGGCACTCGCTGTTCTTCGACTTTCAAAAACCCCACAACAGCCGGATCTTCCGAAAGTCCAGGCAAGGCACACAACTGTTCAGTTTCTTCAGTCTCTACAGCAGCTATTCCAAAAGCCCACCGGTATCCTTTAGGGTCTTTAAAATACCCTCTACGGAGATAGTCCATACCTAAAATGCATGGAGCTTCTGGGCCAGTCACAATGGGGTGTTTCTCCCAATCCTTTCCAGTTAGGCTCACCTCAGCCTCAAGCACAGTCAACTGTTGGGAGCCCCCTGTGACTCCAGAAATATAAACAGATTCTGTCCCTTCATAATTTGATGGTATTAGAGTACACTGGGCACCGGTATCCACTAGAGCCTCATACTCTTGTGGGTCTGATGTTCCAGGCCATCGGATCCACACAGTCCAATAAGTCCGATTATCCCTCTCCTCCACCTGGCTGGAGGCAGGGCTCCTCTATTGCTCCTGGATAGAAACTGGTGCTACATTCCTCTTGGCAGAACCTCGTGCATTTGTTCTACCCTGCAACTCATTTACTCGTGCTTGAAGGGCTGAAGTGGGCTTCTTATCCCACTTTGTCATGTCCTCTCCATGATCACGCAGGTAAAACCACAGTTTGGCTTGTGGTGTGGCTCGTGGTGTGGCTCGTGGTGTGGCTCGTGGTGTGGCTCGTGGTGTATCCCTGCTGTGTTCTCTCTCTTGGGATGATGGATGACTTTTCCGGATAGCTGCAACATCGCTCTGTACAGGTTGGGAGGCGACCATGTGTTCGTCAAGTTTAAGTTTAACCAGTTGCTCTACTGCTGCAATGACAGAGCGTGCAACGTTGTCTTGGTAAGTCCGGAGTCGGCGGGTCACTTCATATACGGTTGGTGGAAACATCTCATCGTATTCCATCACTGCCAGTGAATTCGTGTGCCCTGGTGGTGCACTTCGTATCACCTTACGCCACATGTCTGGGGTGCATCGGACGTCATCAGGATCATCAGGGAGCCTTCTGTTGTCCGACTCAAAATAAATCAACTCTCGTACAGCTAATTCTCTCAGGTACTGGATAACTGTCTCTATGCTGTCGCTCTTGGGTTTCAGACAGGTAATATATTCTTTCATGGGGTATCTTTCCCGCACACTTGACAGCAATCGCCTCCAAAGGCTGAGGATTTGTGACCCCTCCCCAAGTGCCTTATCAATACCTCCTTCTCTCGCCAGGGATCCCAACTGCCTGGCCTCCCTGCCGTCTAATTCCAGACTATTGGCCCCGCTATCCCAGCATCTGAGCAACCAAGTGATGATGTGCTCACCTGGGCGGCGGCCAAAATCCTTTCGCACCTCACGCAATTCACTCAGGGTCAGGGATCGGGTAACAATCTCTGGTTCTACTACATCCTGATCTGCTCGAGATGGCTTTGCCCCATTCTTACTTTTCTGAGACAGCCCTGCCCCATTCTGACTTGTCTGAGGTGGCCCTGCTCCATTCTGATTTTTCCATGATGGCCCTGACTTTTCATCATCATCCTCATCCGGCCATTCTTGAGATAATGGTTTTTCACCATCATCCTCATCCTGACATTCTTGAGATGGCCCCGGTTGTTCACCATCATCATCTGGCACTACGCGAGCTAACTTCCTGGTGTGTTTCCTCTTTTGAATGGGAGCCACAGACTTTGTTGTGGGTTGGCCAAGATCTATTGTGGAGGTTGCAGTATCTACAGTATGTACTAGTCTATTTCCTTTTCCTCCCTGACAGTGCCGACAGCACTGACAGTGCTGACACCTCTCCTGAATGGAAGCAACAGACATTGGTATGGGTTGGTTCTCTGAATTATGGGCAACGTCTATTGTAGACGTTGCAGCATCTGCAGTATGTACTAGTCTTTTTCCCCTTTCTCCCTGACAACACTGACACCCTTTTTGAATGGGAGCAACAGACATTGGTGTGGGCTGATTCTCTGAATTATGGGCAAGGTCTATTGTAGACGTTGCAGCATCTGCAGTATGTACTAGTCTTTTTCCTTTTTCTTCCTGACAGTACTGACGGTCTGGATTAGGGACAAGGTCTATTGTAGAGGTCACAGCATCTACAGTATTCGCTAATCCATTTCCTCTTTCCCCCTGACAGTGCTGATGCTCTGAATTAGGGGCAAGGTCTATTGTAGAGATCGCAGCATCTACAGTATTCGCCGATCCATTTCCTCTTTCCCCCTGACAGTACTGACGCTCTGAATTAGGGGCAAGGTCTACTGTAGAGATCGCAGCATCTACAGTATTTGCCAATCCATTTCCTTGTTCCCCTTGACAGTTCTGACAGGGCTGCTTGCTATCAAGCAGTGTTTGGTAGATGGTAGCCAAGCCCCAGCACAGTGCAGTAGGGCGTATCTCTCTGGGGAGCCCACTACAGTTCTTTTTCAAATATGCAGTCACCTTATTAGGATCCTGTAGCTGTTCAGGAGTGAAGTTCCAAACCACTGGGGGTAAGAAAGTGCCTAGGTACCTGCTCATATTTCGCCATTTGCCCTGCCACTCAAGCTTATCCAGCCTCAGGGAAAACTCTTGGGTGATATTCATAAACCTGTGCCTAATATATATACATATATATATCAAAAGCAGAACCATTTGCACCAAAATCAACAGTAGGAAAATGCTAGTTAGAATTTCCCAGGGATATTGGAAATTGTTAAACACTCTTACAAGGCCTGTTTTATCCCTTCTTGTACCGAACAGCAAAAGCTGATACAAGTACTCTTTTAAGTTCATGAACTTAAACGTTATCCAATCATAGACTGTTATCACGACATACACTAAACACACGTACGGGATGGCAACGAATCCTGGCAGGATTAAATGCAGCATGCCACGAGTTGGCAACCATGGCAGCATCCTTAAGAGTAAATGCCACAACATTGTACATAGAAATTACTTAAATAACCGTACTTATCACAACTCTATCTTAACTGCAATTGAGTTAAGGTCAAATCTATCGTTACCCCAACCTTTTTGCCCCCCTTGGGGGTCCCCCGTCGAGCCCCACGTTGGGCGCCAAAAGTTGTTGTGGTTTAACCTCAGCGGAAAGCTGAGGCCACAAAGGTCAGACCAAAAAGCCCCCCTACCTCTTTAAGAGGTGGAGGATGGGCGAACGAAGGAGCTGCAGAGCCAGAGGAAAAAAAAACACAGGCTTGCAAGGTTAGGATAAGGATAGTTTACTAAACAACAGGGAAAAGTATGAAAACAACTAACTACAGTGCTATTATATACAGTGCAAACCTCTCCCCACACTATGTCATTTGAGCCGTGCCCGAACCGATTCAGATTCCCAAACGCAGCACTCCCCGAGCCCAGCACCCCCGAGCACCCCCCTCACCACCTCCTGCCACACCGATCCCGAGAGAGAGAGAGCGAGAGAGAAGCCGGAACTCCCACACGCCTGCTCAGACCAGCACTTCCCGAGCCCAGCAGTTTCTGATAGGTCTGGAGTCTCCCCCGGAACTGGCACTGCGGCTGCCCAGACCGGGACTTCCCGTGCCTGGGTCCGAAGTCGCCCCTGCAAGGGGGGGGGGGGCAGCCTGTCGGATCATGATGCAATTGGTATGGAATACTCTCAGGGCTAACACAGCCTGCTGCTGGGCTGAACCCAGGACAGCATATAAGTCCAGTCCAATGGGAGGGAGGGCTACAAACTCCCGTGTATGGAAGGGCAGGAGGCAATGATGGAGTAACAACTGCCTCCTCCTTTTCCTTTTTTATGTCGATTACTTTTCTGTAATTTTTTTCTTCGTGATATCTCTAATTTTTGCAATCATCCAGTAAGTACATATTTCAGTCTCTACTTCCTCCCATTCAGAATCTGATGAGTTAGTTTCAGAGGAAGCAGGGCAGTTAGGAGTTGGATTTGAGGGGGTATTCTTAACAGCAGAAGCTGGAGTTGGTGTTGACTTGTTTGTTTTGAGGTAGATTTAAGGGACTCAGACGCTTCACCCCCGAAGTTTTAGATTGCTGTTTTTCAGTTGAGTCCTGTATCTCAGCAGCACTGAATATCAGCGCTACTTCCTCAAGGTGTCCCGACTGTCGAGCCCACCTAATTAAGTCCGTAAGCCCTTTTGGAGACAACTGATCGCTTTTCTTTGAGAAAACAGTCAGTTTCTCCGCAGAAAGCCATATTGGAGTCGCCTGCTCGCCTCTCTTAGAGAGTATACTTAAGAGCAGCTTCTCCGCAGCTTGCCACTCCATAGTGGATGCAGAGGGTGGGCAGCGACCCCGCTTCCAGCTACCGCAACACTTATGGCCTGTTTGGTGCCTGTCCGTCTGCTGCAACTGTCTCCGAAACCTTCTTCACAGTCCTTGTTTTGGGTACCAATTGTCGTAGTTTTCCCTTTGCCTTGCGGGGAATGTTTTAGAGTCAGGGTCTACGGAAGAGCAGGAAGGTGCTTGGAAGAGATCGCACACCGATGCGGTTAAGAGCAATCAATTCACTTTATTCAAGGCATTTGCAGCTTATATACTTTCAAGGGAGGTTTCACAATTGCTCCCCAATTAGCTGAGCGTGAGAAAAGGTGGGGGGGAAAGGCCATCTGCAGGTTTGTATCACCACAGTGGAATTTCCCAGAACCAGGAGCTTGTTACAATTGCTTTAACTCCTTATCAGTGACTTCAGCAAGAAGCAAAACTTTCCCATGGCTGTTTTGCAAGCAACAGCGAGATGTAACTCTTGCCTGGACCAGCTAGCCAGGCCCCCACAGGGAGTCCTGGCTCAACATTTAGGACCCTGTAAAAGAGCAGTGGCATACTTCTCTACACAACTGAAGGATGACAGCGAGCAGAGGAAGGCCAGGGTGTTTACGAGCAGGAGCTGCCATAATACTTAACATTGAAGAAGCCCGAAAATTCACTTTGGGACAGAAGATGATAGGAATGATCTTTCATACTGTGTTCTGGAACTAAAGAGAAATCATTAGCTTTTCCTATTCAGATTTTTGGAATATCAAGATATTTTTGTGGAGCCTGATGATATTGTGATTGAAGTAACTAACATTGTGAATCTAGCTTCCTTCCTCCGTGAAACAACAATTGAACCACTAACACATGATAGATTGGAGACAACGGAAGCTGTGTATTATAGCAGACCTGACTCAAAGAAGAACCTTTGGAAGATGCTCAAGATTCCTGGTTTGCAGATAGTAGTAGTTTCATCCAGTAGGGATGGATAGGCAGTGACCACTACTGACAAGGCAATAGAATCAAATCCTTTACTTATTGGAACTTCAGCCCAAAAGGCAGAAATTATTGCCTTAACCAAAGCATCGGAACTTGCAGCAGGAAAAAGGATAACTATACGGACAAATTCTAAGTATGCTTTTGGAGTTGTGCATGCCCACGGAGCAATTTGGAAACAGCATGGACTTTTAACAAGTCAAGGGAAGCATTAAGCATGCAGGAGAAATACTTCACTTCTTAGAAGCAGTTCAACTGCCAACCAAGATCACCATTATGCTCTACCGAGGACACCTGAAAGGTAACACTGACCAGAAAAAGGTAATAGATTGGCCGATCATGAGGCTAAACAGGCAGCAGAAAGATTGCAAGAGATTCTAACATTAATTCTGGAAAATAGAAATAGGAGTTTTGAATGAGCAGGAAAATATTGAATACTTTTGGGCTGATAAAGAGTTACTAGAATAACAGGTAAAGACCACCACTGGGGACCATGTGTCCTATTTATACTCTCTATAAATTTTAAATCAAAATTAATAGGGAAGAATCTCTCTCTATATATATTACAATTTGACAGTGACTCAGTAATGTTTGAAAAGTAACCCCAACACAGATAACCAGGTGCAATTAGGGAACATTGGAAAATGAAACATCCCGGGGAACTACTGGCAAATTGATTTCTCTGAGCTTCCAAGAAAAGGGGGGTACAGATACTGATTGGTACTTACTGACACTTACTGGTACTTTTCTGTCCTAAGGAACCTGCTCTGGCAGGGGGGTTGATCTGTGAGTCTGTGACACCTTTTCTGGATGGCCAGAGGCACTTCCTTGCAAAACTAACTGGGGAGAGAGGTAACTAAGGTGATCCACTTCTGGAAAAGTGAAACAAACCATACCAGGTGCTGTTAACAACTTTCACAGCCCTAAATTGGAGTTTGTGTTTTGACCGATGTAAAGGAAAAGCTTCTTGTCAAAACACTTCCATACCAAGTGGGTGTGCACTCCCTGTAATTCAGGGATTAAGGAGAGATTTTTCATTTGACTGTATTCCTAAAGGATTATGGTGGCTATGTGGAGATGGAAGGGCCTGAAAAGTATTACCACATAAATGGAGCAGAACACGTACTTTAGGATATCTAATTCCTGGAGACCAAATATTTAATCGCTCTCACCCTCCAGCAGGAATTCTACGAACCCCTCGGAGGACAATAGATAAAAAGGGCCTAAACCCCCTAGTTTGTGAAAAGCCAACTGCTTTTCACAATTTTGCAAGATAGTTCCTCCCATGGCTTGGAGTAAGCGAGTTGAAAAAGCTATACTTAACATATCTGCTAGCATGAGTTATTCCAAAGGGACACAAGTGATGCTATCCATAGATTGCAATTAGAAGTTTCCTCCTTAAGTAACGTAGTTAGACAAAATCGGATGGCCTTAGATCTGCTACTTGCCAAAGAAGGAGGTTTGTGCATGGTAATAAATCAAAGCTGTTGTGTTCAGGAAAAAGAAATTGAAACAGATTTAAATAATATGTGGAAACAAACAAAGATTCTTTACCAAGTAGCTCAAGATGATACATCGTGGGGATTTAAAGAGGTTTGGAATAAGCTTACTTCCTGGCTCCCAAACTTTGCCTGACTTTAACAACTTTTCACATTTGTTCTTTTGATAATCATTTTAGTTTTAATTTCTTGTGTGGTGTTGTGGTTTACACCTCAGCGGAAAGCTGAGGCCACAAAGGTCAGACAAAAAAGCCCCCTACCACTTTAAAAGGTGGAGGATGGGCGAACGGAGCTAATCGAGGGGCTGCAGAGCCAGAGGAAAAAAACCAAAGGCCTTGCAGGGTTGAGATAAGGATAGTTTACTAAACAACAGGGAAAAGTATGAAAACAACTAACTACAGTGCTATTATATACAGTGCAAACCTCTCACCACACTATGTCATTTGAGCCGTGCCCGAACCGATTCAGATTCCCGAACGCAGCACTCCCTGAGCCCAGCACCCCCAAGCACCCCCCTCACCACCTCCTGCCACGCCGATCCTAGAGAGAGAGAGAGAGCGAACCCGGAACTCCCACACGCCTGCTCAGATCGGGACTTCCCGTACCGGGAGCAGTTCTGATAGGTCCGGAGTCTCCCCCGGAACTGGCACTGCGCCTGCCCAGACCGGGACTTCCCGTGCCTGGGTCCTGAGTCACCCCTGCAAAAGGGGGGGGGCAGCCTGTCTGATCATGATGCAATTGGTATGGAATACTCTCAGGGCTAACACAGCCTGCTGCTGGGCTGAACCCAGGACATGTGGTGATTCAATATTCTTTGTGGTGTTGTAAATAGACCACTATAACATACAGGGATTGGAGGAGAAATAAAATAAGACATCAAGTAGAGACAGGTGAATACTTTTCAAAATCATTAGGATAGTGTAGTATAATTTGACATTACAAAAGAATTTGTAAGGATAATGAAAAGGGGGAATGATTCAATGAAATGTAATAATGCTGAATAGATTGATGCAGATGTAGCTTGAGACAATTAATATAGCTTTGTGTATTTTAAAATATATTTGTTTTGGAATATGACTGTAACTGTGTGAGCTATTTCGTGAAAGCAACTACAAAACTTAGCCATAACAGTGAAGGAGATAGGGAAGTCATAAATAATGAGACTATCGACCAATTAAGAGACAGAGTATATCTTGTTTTCAGCAAAAAGGAATGTGTTTTTGAGCTCAGATAACCACAGAGAAGAAACGTAAAGAGCATGCACTGAGAGCAAGGAAGACCACCAGAAGACCCCCTGAGTGTCACTGAGCATGCTCCATCTGGGAGGAGTTAATGTAAATGACTTCCTGGAAATAATTTGCATAACCCTGCCTTTTCTTAGAAATCATGACTATGTATAGTTAATCTGTATAAATATGAGAAATTTGGCTTTAATGGGTGCACACATATGGAGGCGCGATCCCCTGTGTGCCCGGCGCTGCAGTAAAGAATACCTGCTTAATAGTCACCAAGGTTATTGAGTTTTGATTCCGGCTTTCCGAGGCATCAGGGGCCTGCACAGAAGATCCAGTTTTTAGGAATAAAATGGCAAGACGGACATCATCAGATCCTAATGGTCGTTATCAATAAAATAGCAGCTATGTCTCCACCAACCAATGAAAAGGAAACACAAGTTCTTTTAGGTATTGTGGGTTGCTGGTAAATGCATATCCCCAACTACAGTCTCATTGTGAGCCCTCTACCATGAAACCCGGAGGAAGAACGATTTCCAATGGGGCCCTGAGCAACAACAAGCCTTCAAACAAGCTTTCAGCAGAGCCAGCAAGGTAAAGGTCTCCTGAGCAGAAAATCGTGACAGTGGTCCTTCCTTGAATGGCTAAAACAGCAGCAAAAGAGCCCAAAAAGCCCAGTGAGAGAGAGGGTTTCCAAGCGTGCCCCACCACACACCCCACTAACAGGGGAGAGGGAGCTCCTGATGATAGGCGGCTCTGACTCAGTGTGGGTGGGGACAAGAGCGAAGGTGACTCACCCCCCCCAGTACAAGAGCAGCTCTCAGGGAGTGTGAGTGACCGGCAGCATGGCAGACAGGGCATGGCAAACAGCGCATCAGAACTGCCTGGCATGTGTGGAAAAATGCTGGGGAATGTTGCTTTTGCAAACTGAAATGGGTTGTGGTATTTTTCTTTGCTGACTTTGGAAGTGGAGGACTCAGGCTGCCTCATCAGTGTAATAAAAATATAAGGAATTTGTTTCCAAACCAGCAGATGGGGAAGGGGGGGGAAATCCCCCTCTTGCTCCTTTTGTCTTTGTTAGAGTTGCTAATGGGCAAAACCCCAGGAGACTACCTCCTGATAAGGTGGCAAGATACCTAATCTCAGAGTGGCGACATCCTGCCCAATCAACAAGATCTCCTTACTCTTTTACACTGGGTCAACATGACTCAGTGAGGAAGGAGACTGACCCACAACGCAGAGGAAGACCACGACCTTTAGGACCACAGGACCAGGACGACCCCCCCCAGTAACAGCATGCGCAGCCGCAGGAGCTTATCAGGATGTGCTATGCATACCCGGAGCTACTGGACTATAAAAACGGGTACTTTGGCGGGATGAAGTGCGCGCCTTTGGAGGGAGCAAGGGTCTCCCGGGCCGCCCAGCGCTGTTTTGCCTGCTTGGTAGCTTGCTCAAATAAATTCTCTTTGGAAACTTTGTAAATTTGTCACGACCGTTTATAACAATTTGGTGCCGTGACTCGGATACAGATCAATTTGGTCGGGGACCCGAGCTCGAGGGGGGCGCCCCATCTTCGGATGGCCCTCGGGTGACCGATCCCTCGTCCAAATCCTGTACATCCGAACCCTAAATTTGGACAAGCAGGCAAAAGAATCCGCGGTACCCCATAATTTTTGTGCACGAAGACCCGAATGAAGACTCAGGATTGAGTAAGTATTTGCGTGTTCCGTTCGGTCGGGGTGGGTTTCCCGAGGTGCAATTAACTGAGACGTCCACCGGACTTAGTGGTCCACTGGACGAAGCGAGTGTGGACCCTCTTGTAGTGCGGTTCCCATTGCCCGCGAGGGCGTGGGCCACGAACGAGGGGAGCGAGTGTGTGTGTGTGCGGGGGCACCTCGGAAGATGGGACAGAAGAAGAGCAAGCCTTCTGATCCCATGGGTGGTCCAAAGATAGGGCTACCCGATACACTGTCAGACAGTCCCTTAGGGTTAATGATTGCCCACTGCGGGGGACTGGCTGTCTAGGCAAGGAAAGAATAAAGAAAAGATGGTACTTTATTGTATGCAGCTATGGAGTGGAAAACAAATAAGAGGGGATCACCTATATTGGCCTATTTTTGGTTCCTTCGAAGATTGGATTTGTCACGCTTTAAGAACAGGAACGGGTCCTGCCCGTTTTGTGAACAGTGAGGTTTGTGCCTCTTTGAGTTTTGTAACGTAAGCTGTGTAATTATGATGTTACCTCCTGAGAGTGAATAGGGGAAATTCGAATACTAAGGTCCGGCCCTCTCAGGATGTATTGCCCCTGTAAAGTCTGTATACAAACTGCGTAATGATAGGATGGCCGCCCCTAAGGCAGTCAATACCTGTAACAATGTCTCTTCGCTGGCCGAGGGGATAAATAAGTTATACAATCTTGGGATGCACTAAGATCGTCCCTCACCCAAGGGACAAGGATTGGGTGAAAAACTGCTGGTTCCACTGAATTATCTGGGCTGGCTGAATCAGTGCAAAAAGGCTGTGTGTATTCAAACATATATCAGTGTTGGAGGCAGGGCATCCCCTTGCCGCTCCGGGAGATCCGGTCCACCTTAAACCACTGATTTGGCATCTCCCTGAACACCTTGAAAATCTTTGTGAAAAGCCTAAAGTAAATTATTCTGCAAACAATTGATCATAATATTCACTGCCCCAACCAGCAACAACAGCCTGTTTTAACGAGGGGGGAAGTATTACAAGAAATTGTTACTTATGGCACTAAGATGGGATGTTTAGAGCAACGTTTAAATTTGCAGCTCTGGGTTTGCCAGGCATGGGGCTTGGGTTTTTTTTTTTTTCTTTTCCTTTCTTTAGAGAAGGATGCCCCCCCGCCCCCTTCGACAAACCAGTCCTCAGCGAAAGGATCTGTGGAGAAGGGCATTAGCACTAAGTTCACCTCGCCCAGCCCTAAATGGGCAATTCACAGATTATTTGCACATTGGGAAACTTGGTGGAGCGGCCAAATTAGTAGATTTATGAAATTTTCTGATACCACCAAAACACAGGAGGGGAAAATCTTCTGTGCCTGCCAGTCAGTCCTTACTCAGACTCGAGGAAGAACCTGATGGATTTAAACTAGAAAATGTGGGGGGAATTTCAGACCAATCCACTCGCGTAATATCCACCTTAAAATGGCCTGACCAGCACACTGACCCAGTGTGGTCCCAGGCACAGACCTATAAATTTCACAATTGGTATGGAAGCTCAAGTAAGTGTTATCAGCCAAAAGAAAATTAGGACTGACTGCTACCCAGGAAAAAAAAAAAAAGTAATAGGAATAACTGGAATCCCTGAAAACAGACGAATTAGTACTGTATGTGTTTGGACTTCAGGGGAAAACCGAATGTCTAAGATGAAGGTTGTAATTGAACCATACTGAAATAATATACCAGAATTTGATGTCCTAGCAAAGTCTGGGAACTACCTAATGGAACAGTGTGGAACTTTGGAGCCCCGTTGTGTGAGGTTCCAGTACTTAAAGACTGTTAAGTCACCTCCTTCTAGAATAACGAGCATTAATCAATATCTTTTACCATCTGCTACTAAGGAGGGGATCACAGAGGTGATCAAAGATTTGGACACCTGTGGTACTGCAACCAGACCACCCTGACAGTGGCAGCGGTCCACAGGGAATCAAACAGTAACACAGTGCCACTCAGCCACTGGTGCTAACACTGCTGAACCAGTCGGTCAAACACAAGCTAAAGATGATAACTCCCCTTCGAGAGGAGGATAATCATCAATCTGTGTTCACTTGGGAGTGAGAGTACAATATACCTTCAACCAACTTCCCCAAGGATGCAAATACTCCTCTGCCATTGTCCATAGTGCACTGGCAAGAATACTGAAGAAAAATTATATCCTTAAAGATTAATTACACCAGATTTCTAACCAATTCACTTTTGAGCATATGTATGTTTGTGCGGTTCTCCTCTTTTAATCACAGGACACACATGGTGGATCTATGCACTATCATTGTTCAGGGAATTAAGGAATCTGTTCCCAGAGGACAAAGCATTAATAAAGCCTTTAGGGAACACCAAAGGAAGATGAAACCCCCACTGAGTGGCTAGAAAGGCTGCAGAAGAATTTGCAGCTCTATTCGGGGTTAGACCCTGCCACTCCTGTAGGACAGGCCCTGTTGAAAACTCAGTTTGTGGCAAAATCATGGGTGGATATTAGGAGAAAATTAGAAAAGTTGGAAGACTGGCAGAAGAGAGGAATACATGAATTATTGAGGGAGGCTCAGAAAGTGTGTGTGTGAAGAGAGGAGACTCAAAAGAAACAGGCAAGGATTTTGGTGAAGGCAGTCCGAGAAGGACAAAAGGTGGCTCCAGCCTGTACAGGGGGAGCGGGTGTTTCAAGGCCTAGGGGAAAACTCCCCAGGGGCCAAAGTGATTTGAGACAAGTTGAGTGTTTTTATTGCCAGAGAAAAGGGCACATGACAAAGCACTGCAAGAAACGCCTACAGGATGAGCAGATGCTTAAGGAGGATTAGGTGGAGTCAGGGACTCTTATTTGCTGGGAACCCATAGGAAAACAGAGCCCTTGATAAAGTTGAAATTGGGTCCCCAACACCAAGAAGTGGAGTTCCTTGTGGACTCCGGGGCTGAAAGATCCACAGTCCAAACAGTGCCCCGGGAATGCTCTCTTTCCCCGGAGAAATTGCAAGTAATAAGAAATACTGAAACCTGAAATACAGACTGGAAGTTTTGGTTCTCTGGTCTTGCTTTTGTCTGTCTGTTTGTTTCAGTGAGAGTAATAGTTTGCAACTCAAATTTTGATATAGGTGCTGCATCATGGCTGTAGTTGTAGAAAAAATCTAGTATATGGAATATACAGCCTTGAGCTTTTGAACAATATGTTGATGGTTCTTTGATTGTAAATGGCATTGAACCAGACAATGTGATCTATAAAATGATACAGGGTTTTGCTCAAATGATAAAACTTTTCTCATGTGATTAACACACAAGGGAAAGGATTAGTCCACGAAAGACTCATCCTAAAAGTCCTCAAAGCATTACGAGGTCCCTCGAAAATAGCTCTAGTTCATATAAAAGGACACCAAAAGGGACTAAATCACACTGTAAGAGGGAACAATTTGGCCAATGCAGAGGCAAAACGAGCAGCACTGTTAATGATTAAAACTTTGGAGAAAGAACCTGAAGGACCAGATAGACAAAATTTTCACCACCCAAGAGATAGCCAAACTAAAACAAATTGGAGCAAAAAGAGAAAATAATAAATTGTTGCTGCCAGATGGCAGGGAAGTACTCCCCAGAGGAAGAGCATAGAAGATGTTAAACAAACTACACCTTAAAACTCACTGGGGAGTTCAAGCCTTAGTAGATTAATTTGAAACAAACTATGCCTGTGTGGGGATACACAGAGTTTAGCAAAAAGAATCTTGGAGGGATGCTTAACCTGTTACAAGGTGAATAAACAGCAACTCAGGGAAAGGGTACCAGGAGGGTGAGGGTTGACAAGGAGACCTTTTGAAAGAATACAGGTTGACTTTACCGAACTCCCAAAGGTAGGAAGGTATAAATACATTTTAGTTTTAGTAGATCATCTCACTCACTTTGTGGAAGCCTTCCCGGTAGCTCGTGCCACCGCACGAACAGTAGTAAAAATAATATTAGAAAATATTGTGCCAAGGTATGGAAACATACCTGTAGTTGATTCAGATGGGGGACCCCATTTTACCTCTAAAGCAATCAAGGAAGCCTTAGATCCTTTGGGGATGAAATGGGAATACCATACCCTGTGGCACCCACAAAGTTCAGGGAAGGTGGAAAGGATGAATAGAGAAATTAAACAACAATTGACCAAACTGATGATTGACACTAAAATGAACTGGGTAAAATGCCTTCTGATGGCCTTATTAAATCTGAGGACACAACCCTGGACAGATATAGGAATCTCCCCTTTTGAAATGTTGTATGGGATACCCTATGACCTGGAAATGCCAGCCGAGCACCCCAAAGTTGAAAGAGTGTTACAAGAATATATCATTGAATTAATGAAGTGAAGGCGAGAACTAATAAAGAAAGGATTGGTAATACAGAAACCACTCTTAGCTATAGCAATACACTGGGTCAAGACAAAGTGTTGATTAAGGCCTGGAAAGAATCCTCACTGATCCCTCGTAGGGAGGGACCCTTTCTTGTGTTGCTTACCACAGATACTGCAGTTCGAAAGGCCGAATGAGGTTGGACTCACACTACCAGAATAAAAGGACCTGTTCAAGAATCTCGTTGGGAGGCAACAAGGAACCCTGACAACCTGAAAGTCACCTTCCAGAGAAAGACTGATGGGTGAAACTATCACACAAAGGACTTAATGAATGGGACTACATTCTGCCCAATTCCTGGTTGTATATGTTACCCTTTTGTTTGTTTTAAGTGTAAAATGTGTAAGGACAAATGGTGGGTTCATTGTAGAGAAGGAAATTTTACCCCAGATATTTGTGAGGAGTGTTATTTGGCTGAAAGAAAATTAACAGAACTAATACCCAGTAAAAACCGGACAAATTATCTGGAAGTGTAAAGAGTGGTAGAAAGTATACACAAAAGTTGTAAATCCAGAGCTTGGATGTGTGCACTCTAATGAGTATAGGGAGGCCAATCTGGAAAACAGTTAAAGTGGTGTGCCAAAAACAAATTTAGCCCCGGAAATAAAGAATAAAAATTGGGAGGCATGTAACACTCGCAAAAGGAGAGAAGGGAGAACCCCTGAAGACTACGACTGCTGCCAAGAAGATGGAACACCTTGCTGCTCCAAGCAATGGAGTAGGCAAAGGAGGCAGAGACGTAAGGAAATTGTGGGGAACCAAAAACCTTCAATACAGTTGCGAGAAGGCCCTCTAAATCTAGGTCCGGGATGGCACATAACACCTGAACCCAAACTTCCCAAACTAAAATACCCGAGAATAGCTACCACCACTCTGAAGTGGTCACCATTGACCCACCAATTCTCCTAAAAGGGGTAGTAATACTTTGAGTATACTGCCCCTTGACGATATTCAGATAACTACAAGGGGATCAAGCTTTAATTCCACTCTATGTCAGCTAGTCCTGAGGCCCCTATGCTGGGAATATATGGAATTTTATATGTGCCCTAGTTCAAATCCTGGAAAGGGGTACTGCAACTCCCCTAATCAATATTGCTGCAGTTATTGGGATTATGAGACCATAGCCCCTAGTTGGATACCATGGGATGATATATAGATAAATACCTAAGGATCCAGTGGGGTCCATATGGGTGCATCCCACTGCAGGGGTGGAGAGGACATGGAAACTGTAAATATCTCTTTTTAGATGTTACCCAATCCATAGATAGAGGGTGGACAATTGGAAGAATGTGAAGAATAAGGTATTGGGGAACCTGGAACTGATAAAGGAGGCTTAACAAGGATGGTATAAATTGTGGGCCCTGGTTAACTACACTGTTGTTATCCATTGCTGAACCTTTAATGTTGTTGATGCTTACTCTAAGCTTTGGGCCTTGCATTTTGAACAGAGTGATTGGATTAGTAAAGAGTAAATTAGAGTCAGCCCATTTAATGTTGTTTAAAAAAGCAATGCGAACACCTAGAGGATGATGAAACCAGTCAAGGAGAGACTCTAATTCTCTCTCTAGCCCGAGAGACTGTTACCTGGTTTGAAAAACAAAATGGTAAGAACTAAAAGGGGGGAATTGTAATAAAAATATAAGGAATTTGTTTCCAAACCAGCAGATGGGGAAGGGGGGGGAAATCCCCCTCTTGCTCCTTTTGTCTTTGTTAGAGTTGCTAATGGGCAAAACCCCAGGAGACTACCTCCTGATAAGGTGGCAAGATACCTAATCTCAGAGTGGCGACATCCTGCCCAATCAACAAGATCTCCTTACTCTTTTACACTGGGTCAACATGACTCAGTGAGGAAGGAGACTGACCCACAACGCAGAGGAAGACCACGACCTTTAGGACCACAGGACCAGGACGACCCCCCCCAGTAACAGCATGCGCAGCCGCAGGAGCTTATCAGGATGTGCTATGCATACCCGGAGCTACTGGACTATAAAAACGGGTACTTTGGCGGGATGAAGTGCGCGCCTTTGGAGGGAGCAAGGGTCTCCCGGGCCGCCCAGCGCTGTTTTGCCTGCTTGGTAGCTTGCTCAAATAAATTCTCTTTGGAAACTTTGTAAATTTGTCACGACCGTTTATAACATCAGGAATCAGGAATTGTTTGCTGGGGGACTTAGGAAGATAAAGGACAATTGTCAATCAAGATATAGAACAGATAAGGCGTAAGTTGAGGGGGAATACTGCTGCTCAGCTGCCTAGCAGTAAGATAAAGGCAAGCCAGAGGGTCCCCATTTGGCTTCAATGGGCCCAGACAATACAAAGATATGCAACAGTTAAGGGCTATGTAATATAAATGATAGTAATTTAGAAAGATTCTGCATTTTGCTCAGTAAGCTCATGAATAATATTTTCTTCACCAAGGGGAAGCAGGAACCTGCAATGTGCAATGTGTATTATGCTATGTACTGTTGTGAAGAAGGTGCCTTGTTTGAGCCTGTAAACCTTGGAAGTACCTAATTCATAGATAAACAAGGAAGGGATTTTGGATTAGGAATAGGGTTTAAAATGCTGAAAACTCTGACCACAGGTGTGCCTGTTTCACTAGGACACCTGCTCTTGCAAGAACGTATAATAAATTGTTGCTTCACTAGTATGTCTACTGTGAGTCCTTTCTTAGGACCTTTGGCATTTCTAACACCTGTCAGTTGGCTTCAATGGACCCAGACAATAGCCTGATGATATTGTGATTGAAGTAACTAATATTGTGAATCTAGCTTCCTTCCTCCGTGAAACAACAATTGAACCACTAACACATGATAGATTGGAGACAACGGAAGCTGTGTATTATAGCAGACCTGACTCAAAGAAGAACCTTTGGATCTATATCTAATGTGATCTATAAAGTGATACAAGGTTTTGCTTGTATGCTTAACTTTTCTCATGTGATTACCTGTTTGCCTTTATCACATACCCCTAACCAAGGGATCCCTATAACAGATCTTCCTGTGGACATGGGTAAAAATTTAGATTGGCTTTGGAACCAGAATAAGTCCATAATTTGGGGACACTTTTGAATGGAAGTGGCCATTTTATAATACATTAAATCAAACCTCCATTTGGAGCCTAAATTGTTCTTATGTTCCCTTTGTTGGGACAATAAAACTTTGGGATGCAGAGGCAAACAGCCCTGATCCAGACACCCATGGATAGATATATGAAATGGCAATAAGCCATACTGGGGAAAGCTCTTGGTCCTGAGGTATGTGGAACCAGTAAATATACGGTGGTGTTTTGAATTTCCTTCAACACCCAGGAATTCATGTATATGGGTCGATGTAATGCAAGGGTCACCTGCCAAATGCTTATGGTCTCAAA
Organism: Laterallus jamaicensis coturniculus; assembly: GCA_022605575.1. Classification (NCBI taxonomy): domain Eukaryota; kingdom Metazoa; phylum Chordata; class Aves; order Gruiformes; family Rallidae; genus Laterallus; species Laterallus jamaicensis. The sequence goes on from JAKCOX010000255.1 coordinate 363,302, forward strand.
CCCATGAGGGGAGGAGAGATGACAGGAGGGATTGCTACCCCTGGTGGCCTCACACAGGGTGTCAACACAACCTGATGTGATAACACCTGTGGAATTGCACAAACTCCACCATTGGAATTTGCAGCCCATAATATCCGACCTGGAGAATGGGTTTTGATTAAGTCATGGAAGGAATCCAAGCTGCAGCCTGGATGGGAAGGTCCTTTCCAGGTTCTACTGACAACTGGAACTGCTGTGAGAACTACTGAGAAAGGTTGGACTCATTACACCTGGCTCCAAGGACCGGTGGAACAGCTGCCTGAGGACAAACGTTGGACAGCCCACCAAGAATCCTTTGCTCATCAAACTGAAGAAACAGTAATTTAAAGACAGTTTGAAGTATTGTTTTTGTAGTAGCGATTTTGTTTGGTTTTTATTGCACTAGTATTTATTGTTTTGGGGGAAGGGCACAAGGGTTGAAAATGTTCAAAATAATGTTAACATGGTGCTTATACTTTACTATAATGAAAATATGAATGCTGGGTCATGCTAGAAAACCCCTTAATAATCAAATGAACTTAAAATTCAGCATTCCAGAGGGGACTGGACTTCAGAGCATCATGTTTGATGCTTGCCAACTTTTGGTTCATGGGGGTCTAAAGAACTGAGCAGTGCTGAGCATGTGTCCTGAACCAGTACAAGGTGGGACACTTCATTGGGAGGGTTATCCTTGCCCCTCTTGGAGCAATGTTTGGATGACTCATGTCAATGGATGGACCGCAGATATAAATCGATCAAGTTGGTATTGGAAACCCCTAAAACAGATGATAACAATCTCAAAAGGACACACGAACCATAATTGTAAAGAAAGGGGAGGGTGTAATCCTATAATAATTACTAATTCTAATAATACTGTCACTCGATCGTATGGATTAGGGATAAAGGCCACAGGGAAAGATCCATTAGGGTGATTCGGAATAATGGTAGAAAAATTTGAAAATAGGAATTCACAAAAAGATGAAGAATGAAAAAGTACTCAGAAGCCTAGGTCAAAGGTAGGAGACACGAATGCCTGGGTGGAATGGGTAAAATACACTGTGAAAAGTTTAAATAAATGATTGCTATGCATGTGCCTCAGGTCGACCTAAACCATAAATTGTACCTTTTCCCCTAGGATGGTCCAATGATCACACAGGAATGGAGTGCATTATTGCACTATACCAGGAAAAAAAAAACCAGCCTGGGGAAATGATACCTGTAAAACACTCTCACTTCTGTTCCCAGCCTTGCTGAAAAAGGACATTCAAACACCCCCTGTTCTCACAGACGTAGTTGGAAGCCACACAGCTTGTCTCTCACGACAGGGTGGAGTGGCTACACAATTTTGAGGGGAGTTCTCAGGATGTAAGAGAACCTTGAATGTGACAAATGTTAAAGGTGGGACCTATTCATCATTACAGGTTCCAAGAGCTGACTTGTGGTATTGTGGAGGAAGAGCTATTCTTCCTCCCAACTGGAAAGGCACTTGTGCTATAGTACAATTTGCTATCCATTCACCCTGGCATTCAGAGAGGATAAGACTTCTAAAGAAAAAGAGATAAGGGCCAAAAGAAGCATATTGGGAACCTCCTTTGAAGTTCCTTGAGGAGTTCCTGATGAATTTAATAGATACTTCACTTACTGGGTGGTTGGAATCTTGGTTTGGACAATGGAAGGGAATGGTGATTCACTTCTCTGATAGTGGTAGCAGGGATGTTAGTGGCCATAGGGTGTTGTATAATCCCTTGTGTTAGAGGTCTAATACAGAGATTAATAGAAACTGCAATAACTAAAAAGATGCATCAGGGACCCCACCACCTTATATAAAATGCTTCTCCTAGAGGAACAAGAAACTGATAATATAAAATCTCAGGAAAAAGAATGTGAAGCAATGTTGGCCTGGTTAGAAGCTTCATATGAAATAGGACTTTGAAAATATGCAAAAGACGACAATGAGTATAAAGAAAAGAAGGGGGGAATTGTGGGAAATATTGGAAATGTTGCTTTTGCAAACCAAAATGGGTTGTTGTAATTTTTGTACTGACTTGTAAAATGGAGAACTAAAAGGAAGTATTAAGTTTTGCTGTTATGGACAAAAACCATTCTCTCCCATAAAAGGTAGCTGGGGGAGACAAAGCTCAACCAACAGGTTTATCTAAAACCTGTATTGAACTTTGACTTCCCTCAGCCCTAGGCCATGTCAGTTGCCGGGAAGAGTTAAGATAAGAACAAATGTTTGCCAGTAAGCAGTTGTCCCAGACAAAGAGACTCATGCATTTTAATTCTCTTCACCTATCACCTATGGGAAATGGGAATCTGCCAGACCCCTGACGACCACCATGGGATGCAGATGCGATTAGGAGGAGTTTATGGAAATCATTTCCTAGAACTCATCTTAATGAGGGACAAGTAATGAATAATGTACAAGAACATGGTATAAAAAGGTTGCAGGCTCTGACCAAAAGTGTGCCTACTTTTTGGGTCACCCGATCTTGCAAGACCGTATAATAAATTACTGCTTCACTAACGTGTCTACCTTGAGTCCTTGGTTTAGGACCTTTTGTCATTTCTAACAGTCCCCATAGAGAGAAATTTTATTAAACACAGGGGCTGAAAAAATTTACTATTAGGAAATTTCAAAAGAGGTGCTGGTAGTAGAGCTAGAGCCTCCAAATTGCCAAACTGCTTTTAAATGGGCTGTAAATAAAATCTTACCGGCCACAATTCCATTTTAGTCAGGTTTAAAGAGGTTTGCTAGGGAGTTGTTTGGTTCAGCTCTCTGTGCATAGCCTCTTGTTAATTACCAGCATTTTGTGCCAAACAGAGATGTAAATTTATTCCTCGTTTTGCAGGGAGAGGTGGTACGATGTGCTTTGTCATGCTAAGGAAGGTGCAGAAGCCTGCACATCAGGAGCCCTCTAGGCTGGGGGACAGCCTTTTGTTATGGGATTCTGGGGCCTGACAGGAGGCTGCTGCATCAGCCATGAGAGGGTGTGGAGTTTTGACGGAGAAGAAAAGCTGCTTCAATTAATACTTTTGCTCCCGGAAGCAGAATATAATTTATCAAGAAAGGATTTAATTTTGAAATTAAAATTGGGCATTCAGAGTCAAGGTGACAAATTTAACAAGTACCAAATTCCCTGTGGTGGCAAATCCATATACCTTATTGAGTCATGTATCTCCCAAATACCCTTGGTATAGTGTAGTAGATTTGAAGGACTTGTCCTCTGGATGAGGCATCCAGAGATTATTTTGCTTTTGAATGGGAGGACCCCGATACGGGACGAAAACAACAATTAAGATGGACTGTGTTATCACAGGGATTTACAAAGTCACCAAATCTATTTGCACAAACTTTAGAAAAAGTTCTAAAAGATTTCACGATACCCAAGGAGGTAAAATTATTACAATATGTAGATGATCTATTAATAGCAGGAGAAACTGAAGAGGGGACTCGAAACGCCACCATTAAATTGTTAAATTTTTTTGGGGAAAGAGCATTAAAGGTGTCCCGATCTAAGCTACAGTTTGTAGAGCAGGAAGTAAAATACTTAGGACATTGGCTAAGTAAGGGGAAGAAAAAGTTAGATCCTGAAAGAGTACCTCCACGAACTAAAAAGGAGATTACGCAAGTATTGGGATTATTAGTATATTGTAGACCATGGCTTGAAAATTATAGTGAAAAGGTAAAATTGCATTAATACAAACAACTGTATTGGTTCTCCTGGATCTAGAAAAACCTTTTAATTTATTTGTAAATACACCAAACCAATCTGCATATGGAGTTCTTACTCAAGACTGGGCAGGAATCAAAAAACCCGGGGGGATTGTTCTAAATTACTTGATTACCTTTAGCTCTCCTCTAAAAGTATATACCCCACTGTGATATATGTTCCTGTGATTCATGTTAACATGAAATAATGTTGGGGTGCATAATGTCATTCCCTTGTATGGTCGCGGGCCTGGGAGGGACAGTTTGAGATTTTGCACTTACTCTGTTGAAACAGCAATAAACTATATAAAGGATATGCAAATTTTCACCTAAAGGACCACAATGTAGCACATTGCATGCATTGTGATACCTCTGGAGAAACATCTTGTCTCTGAAAGGAAAGTGATCAACAGAGGTGTCCTGAACCAGCAGAACCAGCTACCTGACCATTAACAAGACAAAAGCTATAGTATGTCTTGTGGGGGTTACCTGGCCAGCACTCCAACATGTCAGTTGAAGATGAATATGGTTATGTCTTGTGGGGGTCGCCTGGCAGCACTCCAGCCTGTCAGTTTACACAGGGGGACTGTGTTATCCCTGGAAGGTATATAAGCCAGGGACTGGAACTGTTCGGGGTGCGTCTTGGTGGGGCGGAGACTCCCAGCACACCCGGTGCTGACCGTGCACCTCAGCACCGTTTGCTTGTCTTTATTCGTTTAATAAATTGTTCAATTTGGCTAAAATCCTGTTTCGGACCAAATAATTTATAACACCCACACAATGTCAGGAATGTTTTACAACAAAAAGCAGAAAAGTGGTTAACGGACAGCTGGATCCTAAAGTATGAAGCTATATTAATAGACTCCCCAGACTTAGAATTAAGAGTGACCTCTGCCCAGAGTCCAGCACAATTTTTGTTTGGAGAACCCCTGGAGGAATTGCAACATAATTGCTTAGAAGTAACTGAGACCCAGACAAAAGTGAGGCCAGACTTAAGAGATACTGAGTTGGAAAATGGGGAAGTGTTGTTTATAGATGGCTCCTCACAAGTAATAGAAGGAAAAAGAAAATCGGGATATGCAGCAATAAATAAAAACTTAGAACTTGGGGAATCATGACCTCTGAGCCCAGCATGGTCAGGTCAGGTTTGGGAACTGTATGCCTTATGCAGAACCCTGGAATTATTAAAAGAAAAAAGAAAATATGCGTATGGGGTGGTCCACACTTTTTGGAAAATTTGGGAAGAAAGAGGTTTGATTAATACTCAAGGGAGGAATCTAATACACCAAGAATTAATAATAAAAATTTTAAGGGCATTAAGAGAACCAAAAGAAATAGCAGTGGTACATGTGAGAGGACACCAAAAGGGATTAGATTAAAATGGGTACTGCCCGATGGGTGAGAAATGTTGCCAAAAGCATACATCAGGCAGATATTGGAACGTTTGCATACACAAAACACACTGGGGTACAAAGGCATTAAGTGAACATTTTCTTAAACAATTTGGTTGAATTGGAATTTTCGAGATAGTAAAGCAAATTACACAAGATTGCTTAACGTGTCAAAAAGTAAATAATAAAGTATTTCGACAAGCGGCCATGGGCGGAAGGAAAACAGCTTACAGACCTTTCAAGAAAATACAAGTTGATTTCACTGAATTGCCCAAAGTAGGGAGAATAAAATATGTATTGGCAATAGTAGACCATTTAACACAGCCTTGCGTAGAGTGAAGTGACTTTATGCTCACTGCCAGTAGTGCCTTTGATTTGGGAACTGCAGGCAGATAAAAATTCTCAAATTCTGAAATCTAATATCAGGATATCTCTCTGTTTAGTATTTGGTTTATTTTTAAGAAAGGGACATATTACCTCAGATTAAGCCTTGCTTATTAGCTTCTCATTTGGAAGAGCACTAGGAAAGAGCCTGTCACCTAATTCTTTGAGAATTTATTTCCTGAAATACCTTACTGCTTTGTCAAACACCCAAGTGCTGTCCACCAATCAGCAAAGATGCTGCTAGTTTTGCCAAAATTGGGGTATGCTTTTACCGAAAGACTGGCTCAAAGTAAGCACAGGACAGTGGGAAGGACCGGCCGAGGTCAGGTTGTCTGGTAAGGGGATATATGTGTTTAAACAACATGATGCCCTGATTATATAGGAATGGTTTGTACATTGCATGGGATGCAAGCAGCAGAGAGAGCACGTATGTGTTACTCCTGGATATAGCAGTGATGGTCTTGGTGATTTTCATCACTTCAGGAGTTAATAGTTTGTTTCTTTTCTGCCCTTGTATGTGGCACTGTCTATGGGGATTGAGAAAGTCTGAACTGTAAAAGTGTAAGTGGATGCATTTGCATTTATGACTATGTTATTGCTGGTTACCAGTATTGTATTTCTGGTTGGCTTTTTATGTTTATAAAGTGTGTGTTAATGGTGTTGATTGTTGTAATGATAATATTAGTAATGTTGATAAGTGCTTCAGCCTTTTCAGATTGACGGAGTCACCAGTTTTTAAGGGGCATATTTTTATGTATTTCTTTTCTGTGTATGTCCTGGGGAGATGTTCATGTACAGACTGGGCATCTGCTTCAGGAGAAGCATCAGTGCTGGTTGAGTGCTGCCATTCAGTACCCTGCCCCAGTGGGAGGCTTACCCACCGCCATAACCAAACCTCCATGCCCCTGGGTGGTTAGAGCCTTCAGTGACTTTATTTTAGTATAAGCTAAGTTGCTGTGGGAATTTTATTGTGAATACTCCTGTACGAATAGTAAACGGAGATACATAGCATACAAATTAGAAAAGGGCAACTTACAAATTCATTTGGGTACTTGGAAAAGGGACAACCCCTGAGATCATAGAGGAGGGCAAGACCGGATAGGGAACCAGTGTTGTGGCTGGGAAGGTCTGCAGAGGGCTGCAACCCCTTTGGGCTGTGACTGCCTAATACTATGGCTCTTATCGGACCTCTTCTATTTCTGCTTGGGGTGAGTTCCTTAACCCAGGACAGCAAACGATTGCAGTCAATGTGTGGTGCATAACTAAGCCCAGTCTCTATGTAAAAAAGGTAACAAGACCGTATGGCTATAATCCAAAAGACAGCATAGATTGTTATTCTTTTTATCACGAAATGGGAACAGGAGTAAAATATGAAATTCCCACAGTTGTTAAAAATGTATTTGTAAATCTTGCTATAATTGTATTGGGGATATGTGGAGGAAGATCCAAAATTAATACCAATTCGGCAAGTGTTGAATCAATTAGAAATGAAAACACGAATCAATACTATAAAAAAAAAAAAAGGGGGATTGTGATATATGTCCCTCTGGATTCGTGTTAATATGGAATAATGTTGGGGGTGCATAATGACATACCCTTGTATGGTCATGGGCCTGGGAGGGACAGCTGGAGATTTTGCATGTACTGAATGATATAATGGATGTGCAAGTCTTTGTCTAAAGGACCACAATGTAGCACATTATTCACAATGTAGCAATTATTCAATTTGGCTAAAATCCTGTTTCGGACCAAGTAATTTATAACACAGGTGTCCCAAATCTGCATTTTTTATGCTACCTGGCCCCACCCTTCTGGGGAGGCCTAGCATATCCTCGGAAGACTCAGTGTTGAGTTGTAGAGTGTTCTGGAAATGAGTTGGTGGGGAATGGGAGGCCCAAGTGGCCATTTGACCCCCCCAACTAGTCTGATCTAGCAATGATCGTTGAATGCCTGTTATAAATAGAGACCACAAAGGACCATAATCCAATTAAAATTGTATTAATTATAGCAAGTAGAATATGAGCAAATACAGCGCTGGACGGCAGAGGAGTCTGCGCTCCGCCAACTGCCGTGCTGAGCAGTTCAAACAGTCCCTTTTTATTCATCTTTACTTCCGTGTTTGTGAAATAGTGGAAGTACTCTGCGCATGCTTCGGTTGTTGTTAGGGGGTCGTTTTCTGCCTCCCGGTGGTCATCAGGGGGTCTTCAGGATGAAGGCCTGTAGTCTTCATCAGGCTAAACTTTTCACCTCTTCCTCCTGACGCATGCGTAGTCACCAGTATCCCAGCTGGACACTGTCGCTATCAGAGGTTATCTCCTCTAACAACCTCCAAGTGCCAAATGGTCCTTCGTAATTGGCATTAAAGTTGATTTAGTCCTTGGAAATGTTTCCTCCTTAAATTCCTTGCACAAGGCTTCTATTGATTAAGACTAAGGTCTATTCTTTGTCCAGACCTTGGAAATGTAACTCCTTAAACCCGTGTCTGCAAAGCATCCTATTATTTATGGATGCTCATCCCACCATCAGTCAGAGACAGGCATCTACAGAAGGATTTACAGTTTTCGAAACTTTGTGGCTGGTACCAAGGAATTTCCTTGTTGCTGTTTTCTGTAGTTGTGCTTCCCAGCACAAAACCCTTACATTCCACCCCGTGGCTCTGACTGATAACGTATTGTGGTGGCAGCAGAGAAGACAGAAATAGAAAGAGGAAAAGAGGGAGAAAGAAAATAGTACAGACTACGATTTTAATCTAATAATCAATAATATAATTGATAAAAGTCACTATATAGTAATATAACAGAAAACAGAAAGCAATTTGATTATAATAATCCTAACAGCTGCATGTTTGGTTGGCTTTATCAATCTGATATGTTTTAGTTTGTGTAAGTGATTTCTTATCTTTTGTGGTTTGACCTTTACATTGGGCTTAACATAAATCTTAATAAACAATACCCTAGTCCATAGTTTCTCACATGCCCTTACACAGGACTTTAGCAAGAAGGCACTCTGCCTCTGCAGGGCCCTGCTTGACTGACACTGTTCCTTACTGGATAAGGACAGCATCAGGGTGGCTACTGAATGAGGGGCTGCCCTTGCAGGGACAAGACCCCACCTGAGCACAATGTCCAGTTTGTTAGAGTGGCTGCTGTGAGATCAAGACTCTACAGGCCCTTATAGCCTTTGGAGGATGGAGGCCCTAGTCCAACACCCCACAGATGTTTGCAGGATTGAGCCCTTTGTGAGGTGAGAGCCAGCTGAAAAAACTTTACCCTGCCTCTGCAGGTTCTGTTATCTTGCAAGACAGACTGTTTGAGACAAAAAACCTGTTATAAATTATTTGGTCTGAAACAGGATTTTAGCCAAATTGAACAATTTATTAAATGAATAAAAGCAAGCAAACGGTGCTGAGGTGCACGGTCAGCACCGGGTGTGCTGGGAGTCTCCGCCCCACCAAGACGCACCCCGAACAGTTCCAGTCCCTGGCTTATATACCTTCCAGGGATAACACAGTCCCCCTGTGTAAACTGACAGGCTGGAGTGCTGCCAGGTGACCCCCACAAGACATAACCATATTCATCTTCAACTGACATGTTGGAGTGCTGGCCAGGTAACCCCCACAAGACATACTATAGCTTTTGTCTTGTTAATGGTCAGGTAGCTGGTTCTGCTGGTTCAGGACACCTCTGTTGATCACTTTCCTTTCAGAGACAAGATGTTTCTCCAGAGGTATCACAATGCATGCAATGTGCTACATTGTGGTCCTTTAGGTGAAGATTTGCATATCCTTTATATAGTTTATTGCTGTTTCAACAGAGTAAGTGCAAAATCTCAAACTGTCCCTCCCAGGCCCGCGACCATACAAGGGAATGACATTATGCACCCCAACATTATTTCATGTTAACATGAATCACAGGAACATATATCACAAACCTAATTCCAGTTCCTGCAAATTGGTATTTGGAGCAATACAGCATTGTCCAAATGCCTCTAGTTTAAACATCCTCTGGTGCAGTACTGCACACAGTACTTGAGGCTGCATCAACACTAAATGCAACAGGATAATCACCTCTTTTGACCATCTGTGTTTGATGCACCACAGGATGCAGTTTGCCCTCTTCTCTGCCAGGGCATACTTCTGACTCATATTAAGCGTACTGTCAACCAGCACTCCCAGATCCCTTTCTGCAGGGCTACACTCCAGCCACTCCTCCCCCAACTTATATTTGTGCCTAGCATTACTTGATCCTAGGTTCGTAATCCAGCATTTTGAATATATATATATTTTCTCCCCTGTCCAGCTGAAAAGGGGAGTGATAGAGTGACTTTGGGTTTCTGGCCTCTAGCCAGGATCAAACCACCACAATATATCTAACTGGACTAGCCCTAGAATTGAATCTTCATGTAAATCCTGACCTTACTTCCAGAGATCACACTGTCATAGTTTAGCCCCAGCTGGTATCTAAGAACCTTGCACCTGTCAGTCAATCCCTTGGCCGGTTGGGGGAGAGAATCAGAAGAGTGAGAGTGAGAAAACTCACAGGTTGAGATTAACAGTTTAATAGGTAAAGACACATGCACAAAGTAAAACAAGGAATTAATTCACTGCTTCCCATCGGCAGGCACATGTTCAGCCATCTCCAGGAAAGCATGGCTCCATCACTGTAACGATTACTTGATAAGACAAATGCCATCACTCTGAACGTGTCGCTGTTTTCTGTGTCATCATCTCCCCTTCCTCTTCCTCCAGCCCCTTATGTGCCGAGTATAACATCATAAAGTATGGCCTATCCCTTTGGTCAATTGGGGTTAGCTGTCCCAGCTGTTCCCCCTCCCAACTTCTTGTGCACCCGGAGTCTACTCACTTGCAGGGTGGTGTGAGAAGCAGAAAAGACCTCGACTCTGTGTAAACTGCTCAACAATAAAAACATCTCTGTATAACAAAAACACCTCTATATTATCAACACTTTTCAGCACAAATCCAAAAGATAGCCCTATACTAGCTACTATGAATAAAATTAACTCTATCCCAGCTAAAAGCAGCATGCATTTCTTTTTCCTCTTGAGCTCCATGTGGAGTTCCCTGTTCAGCCAAGCTGGTCTTCTGCCCCACTTGCTTGACTTTGGACACACTGGAATTGCCTGTTCCTGTGTTTCTAAAAGGTGGCTCTTAAAGACTGACCAGCACTGTCCTTTTTTCCCCAGTGCTTAAACACTGCTTTGTTCATGGAAGTTTGAGGACAATTAAACACAAAATAGCTTTGCCGATGTTAGCATGGAACAAGTTTCATAACACTTAAAATGAATTAGCTATAGCAAGCTGTGGCTACTTTGTATTTCCTGTGATAAATGACTTGGTCCCAAACAGTATTACATAGATCACATTTCCAAACTCAAATACAATATACTGCCTCTTTTTACGAGCACACTTTGGAACCTTCAACCACACAGTGAGCTGGGAGGACCTGTTGCCACATCCCCTTCAGTGTTTTAGGGTAGAACAGAGCTTTATTGAAGTACCAAAATGTTAGGAGCTTTAAAACACACACTTGATTTCATCAGTGCCCAAGAACCCAGGCAGAGGCTGATGCAATAAACTGCAACTTGCTCAGTCTTTTTAAGACAAAACCAAGAGGTAAAATTAATCTTGTTCACATTCATGAAGAAAGGCCTAACAGACTAAAAGCTCCGAGTAGGACGCCTGACTTGTAAAAGCAGATTTGTCGAATTTCAATCAAACATAAAATTATGAGTTCCCTATTCATTCTTTTATGCTCTGTTTTTGTGCCCTGTGGATCCTGCATAGTCCTACCCCACAGTAGGTACATCCTTTCCAGATATAACCCAGCAGAACACCTTGGAAAATGTGATTTTTTTTTTCAAATACCTGCAAAATTCTAAATGTAAGAGGCTCAAACCTTGCTTGTTGGAGGTGGTTGTGCTATAAGCCCCAGTCCTGATGTAACCAAAGCAAGCAAATTAGCTTGTTTGGTTTGTAATTTTGTAACTGAGGTAATGGATGATGGTAGATGAGATAATGGGTGGTGAAGCTAACTGACCATGGCAATGAACCCAGAGGGATGTTGACAACATATCACAGACGGATTTTGTTTGGTGTTAGACATGCAATGGAAAACACAATGAATCAGACTAAATTTTATTAAATAAGACAAGAATTAAATGAGTCCCCTTCAGCCTTTATGGAAAGACTGAAAGTGACTACTAGAAAATACACTAACTTGGACACAGAAAAAACAGAAGTAGCAATACAATTGGCTTCTATATTTATGAGACAATCTGCCTCAGATATCAGAAAAAAAAACCTTCAGAAGTTGGAAGGAGCTGAGTCCAGGGATTTAGGTAAAATGCTTGAAGTAGCCTGGACTGTATATAATAACAGAGGAAAAAAAAAAGTTTAAATTAATAATTAGACAAACACGAAGGGATGGAAACTACTGTCTGTCTTAACAGAAAATAGTAGAAGAGGTAAAGGAAGGGGATGAGGAATGAATATTGGTAATAGAGGATTAGAAGGGCAACAAGTGATCCCTAGATTGGCAGAAGACCAATGTGTTATTTTTAAGGAGACACCGGTGTTACAAACAATTGATTATATTTGATTTTAGTAAGTTGTAACACTAGAACAGAACTGTTAGGAACAAAATGCTGTGTCCTTATTGCTACAGACCTTGTATTAAAACAATGGGTACCAGTCATGGACCTTGAGTGAAAACAGTAAGTATATGAAGAAACTGGGTATGGTCACGAAACAGCAGCCAAAGACAAAGTGAGCCTGCGCAAGGATAGGGTTCACTTGCGGACACAGTGAGGGAAGACTATGGACGGCCACCAGAGGACCCCCGCCCAACATAACTACGCATGTGCAAAGGACATTAACATATTATTATGATTTCCAGGAAATAATGAATAATCAATACCCTTCCCCCTTTTTTGTATTTAAAATAATCAACATAGCTAACCAATGATTTTTATAGAATAACAATATAGATAAAGTGAAGCAATCAAGAGCAAATCATTGTAAAGGTCAAACTAAGAAGCGAGCATTTTGTGCAATAATCTTTGTTAAGAATTGTATAAATATGTTCTGCTTTGTACCTTTGGGTGGACATGTTTTGGGTGGAATTATCCCCCGTGTTCCCCAACACTGGAATAAAGAAGTGCCTGCTTATCTGCTCTGTGTAGATAAGTTTTTCACGATTGCGACCGCTAACACCGGGGCAGTCAACCCTTGCAGAACCTCTGGCTACATTAAGGCTAGGGAATGAAGAAATAGAATTTCTAGTAGATACAGAGGCTACATATTCAGTATTGAATACATGAAAAGGAAAAATTTAGTCATAAATCAGTAGATGTTGCTGGTGCAACCGGGCTAAAAGAAAACTGGCCTTATTTGAAACCATTTCAGTTGGAAAACAGTTGGGTAACTCACCTGTTTCTGTATGTCGCAGTTTTGCGTAGCTGGGTCATGGTAGAGAAGGGGGGACTGCAGGTATGTCTTCTGCAAGAAGCAGCTAGAAGTTCTCTGCAGTCCCCAGAGAGTAAACATCGGCCGATTCAAGCCCAGAGTTGCTGCTGACCAAGGCCGAGCCAATTAGTGATAGTCATAGCACCTCTGTGAATCACATTTAGAAGAAAAAAAAAAAACCCAAACAGTTAGCTGCTGCATTTTGCCACCAGAGAAGGGAATGAGAAGATGTAAGAAGCTGTGTGGGCACCAAGGCCAGGGAAGGAGAGGGGAAAAGAATGAAGTGCTCTAGGTGCAGGGGGAGAGAGGTTCCCCTGCAGACCATGGAGAAGACCATGGTGAAGCAGGCTGTCCCCCTGCAGCCCGTGGATAATGATGGAGAGCAGAAACCATCTACAGCCTGTGGAGAGACCAACCCATGCTACATCAGGTTTGCGGGGGAATTTGTGACTCTGGAAATGTGATATATGTCCATCTGATTTGTGTTAATATGGAATAATGTTGGGGTGCATAATGACAGACCCTTGTACGGTCACGGCCCGGGAGGGACAGTTTAATATTTTTGCATGTACTGAATGAAGTATGTTGAAGCAGCAACAAACTATATAAAGGATGTGCAAAGCTTTGCCTAAAGGACCACAATGTAGCACATTGTGAGCATTGTGATACCTCAGGAGAAACAACTTGTCTCTGAAAAGGAGGTAATAAAGAAGAAGAAGGGAAGAAGAAGAAGACACCTCAAATCTGCCTCAAGTCTGCAGAACCAGCTGCCTGACTTTGCTAGTGTTGTGGTTTAACCTCAGCGGAAAGCTGGGGCCACAAAGGTCAAAAAAGAAGCCCCCCTACCTCTTTAAGAGGTGGAGGATGGGCGAACGAAGGAGCTGCAGAGCCAGGGGAAAAAAAAACCATAGGCTTGCAAGGTTAGGATAAGGATAGTTTACTAAACAACAGGGAAAAGTATGAAAACAACTAACTACAGTGCTATTATATACAGTGCAAACCTCTCCCCACACTATGTCATTTGAGCCGTGCCCGAACCGATTCAGATTCCCGAACGCAGCACTCCCCGAGCACCCCCCTCACCACCGCCTGCCACGCCGATCCCGAAGAGAGAGAGAGAAGCCGGAACTCCCACACGCCTGCTCAGACCAGCACTTCCCGTGCCCGGAGCAGGTTCTGATAGGTCCGGAGTCTCGCCCGGAAATGGCACTGCGGCTGCCCAGACCGGGACTTCCCGTGCCTGGGTCCGAAGTCGCCCCTGCAAAGGGGGGGGGGGGCAGCCCGTCTGATCATGATGCAATTGGTATGGAATACTCTCAGGGCTAACATAGCCTGCTGCTGGGCTGAACCCAGGACAGCCTGGAATGTTCTGGTCTTGATGTTTGCAACGTTCTTATCGGTCTGAGTTAGCGTATGACCTTGTTGACTGTCTGCTTTCCTCGGAATGTTTTGGTCCTAGTCGTACACCTATTATTCCATCCTCCAGTCCTTGCCCTTTATCTTTATCTTATCCTGGAAAGTACAAGGCTTTCAAGCTATTCTACATCATTGTCTAGCTATGCAAGAGTTGTTTTCCCTAATTGTGCTATACTATACATGTACTGTGATTCTATACCACGGGTCAATTCTATAATTCTATATTCTCAGATCAATTCCCCCCTTTCTTTTATAGTAAGTAAATTCTTTTACTTAAACAGTTTCCCTGAATGATATAAGGCATCGTACATAATAGTTATTCTTCTAGACATTCTCCAAAGCCATAAGTATAACATAATGGTTAATATTACTAAAATTCCTAAGCTAATTAGCAGTATCACCATGGGGTGCATCATGGTATTAAGGATTCCTGTTTCAGAGGGTGACCAACCAAAAAGGGTGTCCCACCAACTATGCCTTTTAATCCTGATTTCTTCTAATATTCGTTGTAAATCCTTATGTCTTAAAGTTACAAATACAATAGTTCGAGTATTGTACTGATTCTCTTGTTTTTCCATCTATGGTTATTGTATCACACCTTGTCCTTACACATGCACATCCCTCTCCTACATATACGACTATCATTTTCAAATCTATATTTGGTCAGGCCTCGAATTGACATATCTTTTGGTCCATGTCTAAGCAAATGTCTTGAGCTATTATGGTATTACTTTCACAAAGGAATACTTGCTGTTCCCTCATGATGCAGGGCTCGAGGTCTACTGTCTGCCACTTACCATCCATTTCCCTTGCCCATGTTCTATGTGCAAAAGGGTAGAGTAGCGTCCTGTCATGGTTAATTCCGAGGGCCATGATGGGGTGTATAGTAATTACCGCCGCCTTATGTATTGTTAACACAAAAGCTGTAACCATATTTGTGTTAGGGTCATAAGTAAAGTTGACCATATTCCACCATGATTGGAGCTTCCTTTCAGTTTCCGTAGCACTGTCCCAAACTACTTTTCGGATTTCTGTGGGGAATATGCCTTCTTTTCCTTCCCTTATTATGGACGCTGCTACTGATTGCATCCATAGCTGGGCCTGAATGCAACTTAGGGCTAGGGCGACATTGTCCTGTAACCCGCCCTAATGCCTTGGTGATCAGTTGATGGTCTCCTACATCTATCTATTCCCATTTCGAAGTATTTTTGATGCCAACCATTGTTGTACCCCTAGTGAATAGTGGGATCAACTATTATAGTAATCTGAGATGCCTTCTTATGAGTAGTTCCATTAATCAGTCGGCACCCTATTCCAATCTTTTCACCTATGATCCCTTGAAGTTTATAAATATCCTGCTCTATATCCCTGCTCCATTCTCCTCTCATGTATACTTGATTTTCATGCATGGCCACGGTAGACAGATTTAAATCTTTTCGGTATCCAATGTATGCTTGAGACCACGGCCAATCATCGTTTAGTATCTGGCAATCTAGCATTTCACAATTTGCTCAGAAAGTCGTACAATTGAAAGAGAGTATAGCACCACTCTTATCACTGATGATACAATTTTCTTTCTGACTGGAGATACCGCTTATAACTTATAATGATTAGGATTAGTTTCATTTTCTACTACTACTAGGAGTAAATCATTAATTACTACCAGTTCATTTACACATTGTCTGTGTTGTTTCCACCCTTCTTTACCCGAACGAACTTGAGTTTCAATCCTCTATTCTCTGGAGTTACTTTCCACGACGTTGTGGGTATTTTCTTTATCTGGGTATGGTGAATCCAGGAATTCTGTCCCTCGACCTTGACTGCCGTGTAGAAGGACGTGATAGGGTCCAGTCCACTGTGGTTCCAGAGCCTTTTCTGTAAGAGACTTAACATATACATAACAGGCCCGTCCAGACCCTTACTACGCGTTCCCATTACATGCTTTTCAATTCTTTTTAATTGCTTGTTTAGTGTCACCATATAGGAAGTCATTATTTCTTAGAAGATGTTCCTTTTTGCACCCCATAAGGCCATCCATATAGAATTTCGAATGGGCTAAGCCCTTCTCTTATAAGAGCCAATGGTAAAGAGATGATTCACTTTTTCCACCTGACCACTTGATTGTGGTCTGTATGGGGGGTGTAATTGCCAATCTATTCCTAGATGGCGGCTAATCTGTTGTATTATTTTGGACACAAAATGTGGTCCTCTGTCCGAGGACATTACTGCCGGAACTCCAAACCTGGGTATTATTTCCTGGAGCAATACCTTGGTTACTTCCCGGGCTTTAGCAGTTCTGCACCGGAAGGCTTCTGGCCAGCCTGAAAAGGTATCCGTTAAAACCAACAAATATCTGTACCCCCCTTTTCTTGGGAGTTCCGAAAAGTCAATCTGCCAATGTTGCCCTGGACCGTTTCCTTTCCCAATTTTTCCAAATTTTAGCTCTTTTATTACTTTAGGGTTAGTCTGGAGGTAAAACCAAATATAAGTCCCAAAATCAACATAATAAACGGTCCTGCTAGAGCAGACAACAAAGCGGTTAACCAAGGTGAAACATGAAACCAATTTTCATACCATGACCTGTCCGTTTTACGATACTTGCTGGACATATATAAAATGCCTTGCATTGGGCCTGAAGCTTTGTTAGATCTGGGGTACCGATCTGATAATTTCCAAGCCATAGGTTTATGAGTGTTTCCATTTGCTTGGGTTATTATCAATAACCAAACTAACGGTATACCAGAAAAAAGGTGTTTGTCAATTTTGTCAATTTAAGTATATTTTTACTAGTCCTGGGGAAGTTTGGCCATTGCTGCTTTTGTGTCCCATTGTTCTGGTTCTTTTCTCCACGGTTTGTTCCTCCTCTGCCTTGCTCGTCGACTCGGTTGCTTCGAGCCACGGGGTGTACCATCTTCTCGGCAGCAAGAGAATTCTTCAGGAGAACAGCTGTTTCGGGCTTTCTGCCTGTTTATATAGGCTTCCCACTTTGCAGCTTTAACTAATGGGACAAAGCAAAACACAGTTAGTACTTCCCTTCTGCACTTTATAGCCAAGATTTCAGCTACAAAGGGGACTGGTTCGTTGGAATGGTAACAAAAATATTGAGGGTTTACTCTTTTGGCAAAAATTTCCCACCACTCATGGGATTCTTGAATAATTTCTTGTTTAGACTCTAATTGTTTTAGTTTCCGCTCAGTGAGAGTTCTTTGGATTTTCCAACACTGTGTGTAAACTCCTATCGGAGGGTATCCACATTCACAGTCCACCATTTATCCTGGCATACCTTACACCTGAAACAAGCAAATGGATAACAATTGCAGTCCAAATTATTACACCTAATTCGTACATTTAGAGTGCTTATATTATTTACATCAGCATATCTTCTATATTCAATATTGTGCGGTTGTATAAGTTTAGCAATTTCCTTCAACACACTTTGTACATTTCCACATATAATAGATAAAAAAAGAAATAATTATAGCAAATATAAACAGCAATATGCACTTTATACCAAAAGGTAATGTGGCACAATAATCAAATAAAGTCTTTATCATTACGTTATCTTTTCAGGGTTATCTTAGTGTCACCTGGAGTACCGATTACTTTCCAGTGGGGTCTCGTCACTGGGCCTTTAATGTGACTGGCATGAGTCCATCCTCACTCAGCAGTCCGGACAGCTGTTTCTTTTAGGATATCATTTTTCTTCAATATTCTTGCCAGTGCACTATGGGCAATGGCAGGCAAGTGTTTGCATCCTTGGGGAAGGTGGTTGAAGGTATATTGTGTATCTTCCCAAGTGAACACAGATTGATGTTTACCCTCCTCTAGAAGAGGAATCATCATATTTAGCTTGCATTGGGCCGACTGGTTCAGCAGTGCCAGCACCAGCGGCTGAGTGGCACTGCATTGTTTTGATTCCCTGCGGACTGCTGCTACTGTCAGCAGTCCCCTCCTGTCTATGGTGCCTACTGACCACACTGTACCATTAACAGGGTGCTCTGGCTGCAGTATCACAGGTTTGTAAATCTTTGATCACCTCTGTGATCCCCTCCTTAGCAGCAGATGGTAAAGGATATTGATTAACGTTTGTTATTCTGGAAGGAGATGACTTTAACAGCTTCCATAAGTTCTGGCACTTCACACAGCAGGGATTCAAAGCTCCACACTGTCTATTAGGTAGTTTCCAGACTTTGAGTATATTATTTCAGTATGGACCAATGACAACCTTTATTTTAGACTTTTGTTTTTTTTTCCCTGGAGACCAAACACACAGTACTAATTGATCTTTTTCAGGGATTCCAGTTACTCCTATTACGTTAATTTTCTTTCCTGGGTAGCAGTCAGTCCTAATTTTTGCTGATAACACTTATTTGAGCTTCCATACCAGTTGTGAAATTTATAGGTTTGTGCCTGGGACCACACTGGGTTAGTGTGCTGGTCACGCTATTTTAAGGTGGATATTACACGAATAGATTGGTCTGAAATTCCTCTTGCATTTTCTAGTTTAAAACCATCAGGTCCTTCCTCAAATCTGAGTAAGGACTGACTGGCAGGCACAGAAGATTTAACCCTCCTGTGTTTTTGGTGGTATCAGAAAGTTTCATAAATCTACTAATTTGGTCACTCCACCAAGTTTCCCAATGTGTGAATAATCTGTGAATTGCCCATTTAGGGCTGGGCGAGGTGAAATTCGTGCCCTTCTCCACAGATCGTTTCGTTGAGGACTGGTTTGTCGAAGAGGGGGGTATCCTTCTCTAAAGAAAGAAAAAAAGAAAGAAAAAAAACCTAGCCCCATGCCTGGCAAACCCAGAGCTGCAAATTTAAACATTGCTCTAAACATTCCATCTTTGTGCCATAAGTAACAATTTCTTGTAATAGTGTCCCCCCCCCGTTAAAACAGGCTGTTGTTGCTGGTTGGGGCAGCGAATGTTATGATAATAATTTACTTTAGGCTTTGCACAAAGATTTTAAGGTGTTCAGGGAGATGCCTGGTTTAAGGTGGACCGGATCTCCCGGAGCGGCAAAGGGAATGTCCTGCCTCTAACACTGATATATGTTTGAATACACACAGTCTTTTTGCACTGATTCAGCCAGCCAAGATAATTCAGTGGAACCAGCA
Organism: Laterallus jamaicensis coturniculus; assembly: GCA_022605575.1. NCBI lineage: Eukaryota > Metazoa > Chordata > Aves > Gruiformes > Rallidae > Laterallus > Laterallus jamaicensis. The sequence goes on from JAKCOX010000255.1 coordinate 382,825, forward strand.
GTTTTTTACCCAATCCTGTCCCTGGGTTAAGGGACGAGATTAGTGCATCAAGAATATCATATTGCTCATCTATCCCCTCGGCCAGCAAAGAGACATTACTATATATATTGGCTGCTTTAGGGGCGGCCATCCTATAATTACTCAGTTTACCTACAGATTTTACAGGGGCAATACATCCTGAGAGGGCCACAGCTTAGTATCCAAATTTCCCCTATTCACTCTCAGGAGGTCATACCGTAGTCACAGGTTACGTTACAAAACTCAAAGGGCAACATCATACACAAACCACACTGTTCACAAAACGGGCAAGATCCGTTCCTGCTCCTGACCCAGAGACTTGAAAGCTCTCAAACAGTTCTCCTCCCATATGCCACCAAATAATTCCACTTTTCAAATCTCCACAAACCATTCGCTCAAACTGTCCTAAACCCAAAAAAGTCACCCTAATCAGACTGATCTTCCTCCCATCCAGCACACAAAAAAATTGCTTTCAAACTGCACCACAACCTCCTCCTTACATACAGAACACAAACTGTGGTTTACACACACACACATACACAAATAATCAGACTACTTCTCAGTCAAACACTTAAACCATTCAAACAACACACTCAGATTACTTCTCATTCAAACCACACAGTACCGGGCGAAATTTCTTGCATATATTAAACATAGCAATGGTTATGAAAGCTTTCTTCTCTCTCTCACAAGTATGCTGCAGCTCAGTCACTCTCCACTCACACCAGAGTTAACAGAGTTATTTCAAACAATAAACAATAGCGGTCCGCAGTTATAGTTACGATGTCAAACACAATAACAAACACAGCTGCAATATTAAAACAAACCCGGGCACTTCCAACAATACAGTACTGCAATTATTAATTCAGTTCTTCCTAATTCTGATCGGGCCCCGTGATCAGTGACCCCCCCCCATACGCAACTTCAGTATGGGCCTCTGAGTCACCAGATCTACTCCCCGATTCCTGGGTTTGCTCGATCTACCCTCAAGATCGCTAGCGGCCACCCCTTGGTCAACAAACCCCTCCGAAGGTACCTTTTCTCCCAGGGACTATGCTGCGCACCAGACGTCTCCGCGTGTCTTATCAGCAGCCCGTTTCTGTAAACATACTGTTTGGTCCGTAGATCCAGGGGTTTCTCTTCTGCTCCCGGGTGAACAGCTGAGAAGAGGAGGCTCCTCCAAGGAAATTCCCTGGGGGCGCGCCTAGGAGCGTCCGCTCCGCAGCTGGTCCCACAGCCGAGCAGAAATCCTCCTGCCTGGCTCGCCAAAAACTGACGTACGGAAATAGACTCTATAACTCGAAAGTTATAAAGTAGGTATGTTTATTGCGCGCAGGGGCACGGGGGATCGCTCCACCACAAATGTGCTCACCGGAGCAGCGAAACTATCCCATACTTATACAATCAAACAATGAATATTCAACTAACGCCTATACATATTAATTACCCAACCCCGCCTACTCTCGCTTCACATGCTAATTAGCTTATCAGTCCTTCGCGCTTGCGCAGATCTTTTAAAAAAATTGTGGGCAAGGGGTTCGGTGGTCTTTGGGCGGAAGACTCCGAGTCTACCTCATGACATATTTTTCACCCTTTGCCTGGAATGTGCTGGTCTTGATGTTTGCAACGTTCTTATCGGTCTGAGTTAGCGTATGACCTTGTTGACTGTCTGCTTTCCTCGGAATGTTTTGGTCCTAGTCGTACACCTATTATTCCATCCTCCAGTCCTTGCCCTTTATCTTTATCTTATCCTGGAAAGTACAAGGCTTTCAAGCTATTCTACATCATTGTCTAGCTATGCAAGAGTTGTTTTCCCTAATTGTGCTATACTATACATGTACTGTGATTCTATACCCCGGGTCAATTCTATAATTCTATATTCTCAGATCAATGTAAATTTCAATTCCCATGGGCTACAGGATGTTATAAATGATAGCTATACTTTACCGGATTCGAATCCACCCGTGGGGCGAGCAACCACCGCTCTTTACCTCGCGCAGGACGTCTCCTCATGACTTACAGGTATCCCCAACAAGATATGTATTTCCATCCTCCCTAAGGGACTGTCTGGAGGAATGTTTCCAGGGGGTTTCTCTCCACCCTCCACTTTATTAAGCCGGCTATCCTTATTTCCCATTCGGTTTCCCGGAGACTTTTTCAAGTCTCCCCGAATGCCCCAACCACCAAGGCAATACTTAACGTCCGATTTTCTTACCTTGGTCTGTGCACAGAGTTGTCTGGTTGTTACGATGGTGCCTACCATCCTCCTCTCTGGTTCACTAGGTCTACCTTTTAAAATTGGTCTCGGGATCTAGTCAGTCCACCGCTGGAGCCCCTGTCGACGATACATGAGACCGTTGAAATCAACAGGACGCATCTTCTCATCCTTCGGCGGCAGGAGCCCCTCACTGCGATGATATCGATCCCGGAACGAGCCCCCAAACTGTTAGAAATGACAAAAGGTCCTAAACCAAGGACTCAAGGTAGACACGTTAGTGAAGCAGTAATTTATTATACGGTCTTGCAAGATCGGGTGACCCAAAAAGTAGGCACACTTTTGGTCAGAGCCCGCAACCGTTTTATGCCATGTTCTTGTACATTATTCATTACTTGTCCCTCATTAAGATGAGTTCTAGGAAATGATTTCCATAAACTCCTCCTAATCTCATCTGCATCCCATGGTTGTCGTCAGGGGTCTGGCAGATTCCCGTTTCCCATAGGTGATAGGTGAAGAGAATTAAAATGCATGAGTCTCTTTGTCTGGGACAACTGCTTACTGGCAAACATTTGTTCTTAACTCTTCCCGGCAACTGACATGGCCTAGGGCTGAGGGAAGTCAAAGCTTGATACAGGTTTTAGATAAACCTGTTGGTTGAGCTTTGTCTCCCCCAGCTACCTTTTATGGGAGAGAATGGTTTTTGTCCATAACAGCAAAACTTAATACTCCCTTTTAGTTCTCCATTTTACAAGTCAGTACAAAAATTACAACAACCCATTTTGGTTTGCAAAAGCAACATTTCCAATATTTCCCACAGGGATGAATTAATAATTTTATCAAGGACTCCGTTGATGTTGAAATCCCTATAATATATAGCCCCTGGCACCCCTATTCTTTTCTGCTTGTTTCCGCTTACAACAGCTCCTCTGAATATGTCCTTTCTTGTGACAATAGTAACGAATGGGAATCGTGATTATCTCTCCATCCCTAAGGTGCTTTTCTCACACCCTCTTCCCCATTGCCCTTCTCCGTGCTTCCAACTCCTCCAATCTCCTTTTTTTCCAGTCCTCCAGCTTTTCTAATTCCCCCCCCCCCCAGGATTTAGCTACAAATTTTCCATTTTTGGTCTCCCAGGGGTCCTGCTTGATTCTGCCTTTGCCAAATTCTTGTTCCAGCATGCTAATCTTTCCTTTCTTGAAATTTCTTTCATCTATGGTATTTAATGGGACTGTCACAAATCCAATGACTCCCTGATTACCTCCAAGGGGCACCTCTCGTAAGGTATACAAAGAAGCTCCCTCAGATACTGCAGTCCTACTTGTACATGCAGCCGGAGGTTGGTCTAAATCCAGTGCTGTGGGTATTAGAGGCAGGGACAACGATGGTGCGGGTGGACATACCACGGCCACCAGAGGGGGAGTTGCCGCCGGGATTGGATTATATGGAGGCGGTATATTATCCAATGGCTCCCTTTTTTTCTTCATTTCCCTTTTCATTTTTATCCTTTTTTTCCGCAAACCTTTTATTCATTTTTAATGCAAGTATTGAGGTCGGAAAAGGGCATACAGTTCTTATCCATAAACCTGTGTAATCGCTTTCCTCTTGACTATAAGGTTCCTTAGAATTAACATATAAATTCAAGGTCTGGCAAATCCAGTCGTCAAAAGGTCCAAAAACAGGCCAAAAAACATGTGGTCTTAATGTTGCCTTTCGCAACTGCACGGCGGCCTGTTTCAGGAACGGCACATCGACCAAACCCAGGTCGCGCGGACCACTTGCACACAGACATCAATATGATGGATGGCAAAATGGCGTTTATTAACAGGTAACACAGCCTTATATAGCTGAGGTTCGGGACGTCACTTCCGCCTGCTTGCTACCGGCTATAGGGGAGGGGCCTTATCTACCCGCATATCACGTGATCTTCCGACCGCCAGGCCCTAGCTAGCAACATTTCTGCAACATATCCCCCCTCCCTATGCCTAACCAAATTACAATAATAACAATGGGGTGTAACCTGAGGTAGCTTAGGGATAACATTAAACTTGAGTGCACAGTGAACCAGTACTGGGGGTAACATTGAATGGGAGTATGGGGTCCCGCAGGATCACACAAAGGCATTGCAGCCCCCACCCCCGCGGAGGCTATTTTGCCGTCATCTGGATTCTGCCCGTGCGGGACTCCCAGGCTTGGACAGGACACTTGCCACTGGGGTGTACAGGTTACGGGGGTGTCCGACGATTCAGTCCTGTAAACAGAAACTCATAACTTTTGTTAAAGAAAGTTGAACAAAAACCTCAGTCCTTATTTAACTAACACTGAAAGTTGTCCCATAAACGAAACGCCATACAACAAAATGTGGCAATCTAAAAATGTTTTCTGCACACCTGCTGTGACATGTTCACTTACTTCCTTGATTGAGGCGGTCTGTTCACCTGCCTTCAAGGATTAACAAATACTTCTAATTTTTCTGTTTCATGGGAATTTCAAGGATACTGTCAGGGCCTGTGTCTTTGCGAGGAGAGCCAGGTTGCCGGCAGGCCGGCTGTCCTCCTTGACAATTTTTCTTTTTTAGTATCTGCACAAAAGCTGCTTTTAGAGGTTTCTGCAAGGGCCCTTTGCAGAAAGCTCAACAAGCATGGCAGTAAATGTACCGAATTGCCAAATCAAATAATCCAAATTTGACCATTGACAATATCCATCCTGAAATTTCCCACTCCTGAAACCCATTGCCCAAATTCCCCCTGCTTTTCGTCAATCAGGAGTGTCAGAGGTGCAGGTAACTTCAGCCTCATATTTCTGTGTTGGCACCAATTGCAGCCTGTGACCTTAGGCTGTGCAGAAATCCCTATTTCTCTCATTTTTATTTACCACAAACACACACATATTTCAAAGACTATACAGAATGTCCTGCAGCAAAACTCGTAGTACACTGTGGCTGCACTTGGAACCCTTGACTTCCATTGCTGTGGTCAGGATCCCGTCCTGGTTCTTGATTTCTTCCGGATCCATGACATCTATAGTGACACAGGCAGATCTTGCTGGTCTTGGTTAGCATTTTCAACTGCATCACAGGGTGCCTTGGGCTCAGTCAAAGTTAGAAGATTAAAGGCAGTCAGTTGTACGTTTGTTTTCCAAAAGCATCATACAGGGGGACCATGATTTCTGGAGGGCTCAAGGACAATCACATTTGTCCTCCCATTCTTGTCATCCCTCCCCCATCAAAAATGAACCTACAAGTTTGTTTTATAACAAGCCTCCAACGCGTGAGAGGAGTTTTTCCCCCTTGTGGTCTCTCTTTACTGCGGCTTTCGGCTCTGTGATGGGTTGCGAGCCTCTCATCCCCGCTGGTGTCTGATCTGCAGTTGGAACTTGACTGACTGGTTCCCTGAAACCTTAGACTCCGGCCCCGCCCACTTCCCTTGCGGGCAGGCCGTCCACTCTGATCCTGGCTACAGCTCTGACCCCGGCTAGTGTCTGCTCCGGAGTCAGAACTTGACTGACCGGTTCTCCGGCCCCGGAAAGGTTTTGTTGGACTCCGGCCCCGCCCACTTCCCTTGCGGGCTGGCCGTCCCCTCCCTCTTGCCTCACCCCGCCTTTTGCTCCGGGCGGGGGGTGCGTTTGCCCTATTCAAATAGCCGCTCTGATCGGCTCTCCGCCCCTCACTTGCGCTCCCCTCCCATTCCTCTCTGTGCGCTTTCTCCCTGTTCCTGCCGAAGGCATCCTCGCTCCGCCCTTCCCCTTGCCCCTCGGCACCATCTTGGGGCGCACGCGGCGGTGTTCCATGCAACGTGTCCTCCAACTCTAATTTCTCTACAGCATCTCTGGCCTCCACGGCTGACCCGTTCCGCCAGCGGTACTGGTCCATGCCATATATTTTCCCGGCATCTCTGGCTTCCACAGCTGACCCTTCCCGCCTACGGCGGTGGTCCATGCCATACATCTCCAGGGCACCAGTGGTCTCCTCAGCAGACCCGCCCCACCACTTATATAACTTAGATACGACCTTCGCAAGGGCTTCCATCCTCCTTGCAGGTCCGGGAGCGTCCTCCCCGCCGGGCTGGTCCAGCCGCTCCGGCCACCGTTCACCCGAATCCAGGCAAAATCCCGTTCCCGGGTTTTATTCCCGGGTTTCTGGCACCATTATGTTGCCTTTCGCAACTGCTCGGCGGCCTGTTTCAGGAACGGCACATCGACCAAACCCAGGTCGCGCGGACCACTTGCACACAGACATCAATATGATGGATGGCAAAATGGTGTTTATTAACAGGTAACACAGCCTTATATAGCTGAAGTTCAGGACGTCACTTCCGCCTGCTTGCTACCGGCTATAGGGGAGGGGCCTTATCTACCCGCATATCACGTGATCTTCCAACCGCCAGGCCCTAGCTAGCAACATTTCTGCAACACTTAAAGGCTTCTTTGGCCATTCTATCATACAATAATGAATGCCTAATGGACTTTCCGGAGATATGTCTGGTAATTCGCTCTCTTCTCTTTGGTCCTCGGTCCTTGATATTATTTGACACATCTAGGAATTTTATTGTGGCAATTCCTACAGCCCTTGGTTACCAGTAAGGGTGTCTTGCACGAGGTTTAAGACCTATCACCCACCCACAAATCCTATCCAATAATTTTCTCCCTTCTTGGGTCTGTAGTCCGACCAACCTAGGAATTTTACTGTGGCAATTCCTACAGCCCTTAGTTGCCAGAAAGAGTGTCCTGCAGGGTGTTTAAGACCTATCACCCACCCACGAATCCTATAGGAATCGCTTCGGTCCTTTACCGGCCAAGTCCCTTGCAGGAGATTGGAACCACGGTTAAAAGACCTCCGCACTCGCTTCGGAACTACGTTCCATCTCAGTCACACACTCTTACACACACAGGCAACCGAATCCCACCTAACCGAACAGAATACACAAAATGCTTATGATCTGTCGTCTTCACTCGGATCCAACCAAATGGTATACGCCTACGCACACGATGCTCGACTCTGTCATCTTTGTTCAAGCACTTGAACGGTATTCGCCTATGCTTTACGACTGTCGTTCTTCATTGGGTCTTCGCGCGCAGAATTATGGGCAACAAAACTGCTGCAGCTGTCAAGGGAGCTCGAAAAAATCAAATTCTTGGCTTGCCCTTATTCAGGTTCAGGATGGCGTTAGTCCCGATCTGACCTGAACAGGAGCCACCTAAAGGTGGGGTGCCCCTCCTAGATCAAGTCAGAATTCAGGAGCTATAGCCATCCCAGACAAGCCCCCATTTGTTATAAATGACTTGGTCCGAAACAGGATTTTAGCCAAATTGAATAATTTATTAAACGAATAAAGGCAAGCAAACGGTGCTGGGGTGCACGGTCAGCACCGGGTGCGCCGGGAGTCTCCGCCCCACCAAGACGCACCCCGAACAGTTCCAGTCCTTGGCTTATATACCTTCCAGGGATAACACAGTCCCCCTGTGTAAACTGACAGGCTGGAGTGCTGCCAGGCGACCCCCACAAGACATCCTGTAGCTTTTTTCTTGCTGATGGCCGGGTAGCTGGTTCTGTAGACTCAGGCGCCTTCCTTCTTGAACACCTTCCTTTCAGAGACAAGTTGTTTCTCCAGAGGTATCACAATGCACACAATGTGCTACATTGTGGTCCTTTAGGCAAAGCTTTGCACATCCTTTATATCATTCAGTACATACAAAATCTCCAACTGTCCCTCCCAGGCCCGTGACCGTACAAGGGTATGTCATTTATGCACCCCCAACATTATTCCATATTAACACGAATCCAGAGGGACATATATCACACTTGGCACACACCTACCATCCAAGGACTACAACTTTATGACAATCTATGCTGGATCCCCAGGTGGTGGTATCTTCTTATTTTTTCTCTCTAACTTCTAACCTTACTCTCGGCACATAACAACAACAGTGTTTCTAATTTTACTTAGTTTTACTAATTGAAATCTGTTGCTCCGAATATATAGCGTGGTGTGGTTGTATTTGCAAGCTTTATAATTGTACTCTCTTTTAAGTAAAGTTGTGCTTTGCTTGGACCTCCTGGGTAATTGTTGTTACTCCCTGACAACTGTAGCGGAGCGGATAAAACTTGGCAAAAGAAAATAAATGTAGATTGGTGTCCTGGGTTCAGCCCAGCAACAGGCTATGTTTGCTAGTGAGAGTATCCCATACAAATTGCGTCATAATCAGGCAGTCCGGTCCCGGTAGGGACGACTCCGGACCCGTCAGAAACAGCTCCGGACCTGGCACGGGAAGTTCCGGGTCCGGCAGAAGGAATTCTGGTCCAGGCAGGCGCAGTGCCGGTTCCGGGTTCTGCCTCTCTCTTTTGGATCGGCGCGGTGGCAGTGGTGAGAGGGCTTTGCAGCGCCAGGGCTCGAGTCATGCGCATGGTCCTGAATCGGCAGCGGTTCGGGCACGGCTTACATTACATAGTGTGGTGAGGGGTTACACTGTATATAATAGCACTGTAGTTAGTTGTTTTTTGTATCTTTGCCTGTTGTTTAGTAAACTATCCTTATCCCAACCCGCGGGGCTTTGGTTTTTTTTCCTTCCTCGAGGCTCCTCCGTTTGCCCATCCCCCACCTCTTAAAGAGACAGGGGACTTTTTCTAACTTTTCGTTTTCTAACTTCGTCTTTGGCTGCTATTTCGTAACCATACCCAGTTTCTTCATATACTTATTGTTTTAACTCAAGGTCCATGACTGGTACCCATTGTCCAAGGTCCACAGAGATTTTCCATAGTGATAAAGACACAGCATTTTGTTCCTAAAAGTTCTAGTGTACGGTATATTCTCTTACTATTAAGGTTCAGTAAAATAAAATATAATCAATTGTTTGTAACATTTCCACCCTTTGAAAGTATTGATAATCATTCTCAATACTTTCGCACCTTATATCTTATGCTGCCGAATTATCAAAAGCTGGGTTGTCGTATGGAGGGGGATTCTGTATTTGGTTATCACTTTGTCTTGATAGTGCTTTTATGATTTTTTTTTCGATTCCATTCTGTTTTTCGACTTAATTCACTTTTCAAACAGTAATATGTCATACCAAGCACAAAGAATGTCACTGTTAGAATGAGTAAAGTCTCAATTAATGACTTTATCCAAGAACTTAGTTCCAGGCCTAATCCATCAAAAATTTTATCTATCCAACTTTCTGACATGTCTTTTTTTTTAATTTTGTGTGTTACTTCTTCAATTTTACCTAACAGTTCTAGGTCATGTTCTAAATCTTCTGTTACATTTGGGATATGTATACAACAATGATCTATTTTGCCTCTCAAGAATCCACATACTCCATGTTCCTTCAACAACAGCATATCTAGTGCCATTCTATTTTGTATGGCCATTCGTGACGTGGCTTGTAATTGTAAATTCATTTGTCTGAATCCTTTACGTGTTACATTGGCCAATCGTTCAATGTGTCCAGTCAATCGGTATAACCATTCCCTATTCCTGTATGATGCTATGGGATTTAAAAGAGATTCTGGTGTCCAACCAATTTTTACTCCAGTTTCTGGCTCTTTCCAAGTATCTTCCTCTAACATCAATCTTTTTACTCATAACAGATGTAATTTTTCTTGATTTCCTTTAAAGGGAGATTTTTTTTTTCCAAATCGGGCATAATGTGGATAGTCCCAAAGTAATTTGTTTGACTTTTCCATCTATTGGTAGATGAGATGTCCAAGTACCATCACTTGTTGCCCAAATTAAATGTCCAGGACTTGCAATCAAGGTTCGGCAGGTAACTTTCCAATATGTTGTTACATTTAGAGTGTTTTTTAGTCCTCGACATAAACAGCCAAATTTTAAAGCTGATGCCAATGGGGGTACACCATCCAACATTTTTAAGTCTGCCTATACGAGTGAATCGATAATTCAACAGTTTTTCACAGTTGGATCTGCTCCCTGGGGATTTCCATTGTTTTGTAATATATTCTATTCTTTCCTGCCACCCTATCATTGGCTTCTGTTCTCAATGGGCAATTTCATTTCTCCTTTCTACAGTAGTCAGACTCATTGTCAAAATTCCCCATGGGATAGATTCTACAACTGCTCAGGGTATTGGAAGGCAGGCAGTAATTTGTGACACATTTTGCATGTTTGCAAACTCTTTAATCAACCCTATCATTATGTTTTTTTCCTAAGTTTTACCTGGCACTGATATTACTCGTTCTGTATCTATGTTCTCACTTGTCTCTCGTCTCTTTTTCACTAAAACTTCATTTCTTATTTGTGTTTATCTACGTTTACTTGCCAATCATTCAAGTTGCAGGTCTGTGTGTGAGTACTGTTCGTTACCCATGCTTGGTTTGGTGACTGTTTCTCTTTTATCCATGTTTCCACCACCATAGACTGCAAAGCAAACAACAGAAAAATAAATCTGTTAATCATGTTTCAAAGTTAACTTTAAAGTTTCTGGATTTCCAACCACTCTCCAGCTAGTAGGTGGCACACTCTTCACTCTGGTGTAGTGGATCCAAGCATCTGATTCAGCAATCTTTATTGCAGTATAGGTGGTTAACAGCACCTGGTAGGGTCCATTCCATTTTCCTTGTAGAGATTTTTCATTCTAGGTCTTTATATAGACCTAATTGTGTACCAGATTCTCCAGTGTCAGGGGTTGATTCTACACCACTACTCTCTGTGGAGTCTAGCTAGTTTTCCCAAGAGACAGCAAATAATTAGACACATCTTGTTTTTCTGTCATATGCATATTTGGATTAGGAGTTTCACATGGCTTTCCATACTTTATTTCACAAGGACTCACTGACATTTCACTTTGGGGTTTTACTCTTATTCATAACAATGCTAGTGGAAGTGCCTGAGGCCCTTTCAATTTGGCTTCTTGACAGATTTTACTAATTGTTCTTTTAAAAGTTAGATTCATCTTTTCCATTTTTCCACTAGATTGTGGTCTTCAGGAGGCATGCAAATCCCAGGACACTCCTAGGATTTTGCACACGTTCTGCACCACTGTGGCCACAAAAATGTGGTCCTCTATCAGATGATATCCCAAAGGTACTCCAAATTTAGGAATAATCTCCTGTAGGAGCCAATTAACTGTTTCCTAAGTTGATTTGTACAACAGGGAAAGGCTTCTGACCATCCGGAAAAAGTATCAACCCCAACCAAATATACTTATAGCCATTACACTTAGGTAACTCTGTAAAATCAATAATCTCCCAAATTCACCCCTGGTTTTAACTTACCCATTTGAATTTCCTTTTGCACTACTGGATTATTTTTTTTTAAATTTTTTTTTTTTAAACATACCTTACACTTTGCTGTTACTGACTTAGCCATTTCTAGCATTAGCACTGACACTAAGTGCCTTTTTAGGAACATCACAAGGGCGTCTGCACCCCAATGGCATTCTTGATGTCTTATTTGCAATATTTCTCTTGTGATTTAAGGGAGGCAATATTACCTGAGTCTTGATAATTGTCCACCATACTTCTGAATTTTTATTTTTGCTATTTTATATTTTCAGTTTGATATGTTTTACAGTGCATGATTGCTACTTGGACCGGTTCTTAAGCTGCCACAATAACTGTAAGATTTTTTTTGATGCTTAATATTTGCCATCTGAGAGGACAAATAGTCCTTGTTCTGTCCATAGGGCTCCATGGACATGGACTACTCCAAAGACATATTTTGAGTTTGTCCAAAAGGGTCATACTTTGCTTACCGAGTCCAATTGCTTAGAGAAGTATCCCATTGGTCTTTCCAACTTGCCATTCTCTGGCTCAGAACTCCCAAAGCAAGATGTTGCCATTCATGGACAAACAATTGTAAGCCTTTAGTTAAGTCCAGTAATCCCAAGGCTGGTGCTGTCATCAAGGTTAGTTTAAGTTTCTGAAAAGCCTTTTTGTTGATGTTTATTACATTTATGTCCTGGGTTCAGCCTAGCAACAGGCTATGTTAGCCCATGAGAGTATTCCATACCAATTGCGACATAATCAGGCAGTCCGGTCCAAGTAGGGACGGCTCTGGACCGGGCACGGGAAGTTCCAGGTTCGGCAGGCACAGTGCTGGTTCCAGGTTCTGCCTCTTTCTCTTTTGGATCGGCGCGGCGGCGTTAGTGAGGGGGGTTTGCAGTGCTGGGGCTCGAGTCATGCGTGCGGGTCCCGAATCGGCAGCAGTTCGGGCACGGCTCAAATTACTTAGTAGGGTGAGGGGTTACACTGTATATAATAGCACTGTAGTTAGTTGTTTGTTGTATCTTTTCCTGTTGTTTTAGTAAACTATCCTTATCCCAACCCGTGGGGCTTTGGTTTTTTTTTTCCTTCCTCGCAGCTCCTCCGTTTGCCCATACCCCACCGCTTAAAGAGACAGGGGACTTTTTCTAATTTTTGTGGCACCCAGCTCTCAGCTGAGGTTCAAACCACAGCAATTTAAAAGGGATAGACTTCTGGGCTTCATAGAATAGTTTGGCTATTAGACCATAATGCATGATCCAAGGCCAACACCATCCTGCCATTCCCAGAAATGCTCTCAGTTCACATACAGTCCGAGACTCTGGAATACCACAAATTGCCTCTTTTCGGTCTGTCCCCAGCCTTTATTGTCCTTGTGAAATCTCAAAGCCCAAATATATTACAGTTTAGCTTGTTATTTGAGCTTTCTTCTTGGATATCTTGTACTCATTAAGTCCCCCAAAGCTTAAAAAGCTCAATGGTTACCTGTAACCAGGCCAACTTTGGTAGCTATTAGAATACCATCCACGTATTGCAAGAGCAGCTGTTCTGGTCACACAGTCACTGTTTTCTTGCTTGTCCAGATCTCTAGTTCCTTTGCTGGTTGGTTGGCTGCCAAAGTTGGTCGGACTGTTTCTAAATCCTTGGGGTAGCCATGTCCATGTCAGTTGTACCTTGTGCCCTGTTTGTGGACTCTCCCACTCAAAAGCAAATAATTTACGACTCTTTTTCCAGGGGTATGCAAAAAAAAGCATCTTTTAAATCAAGCACTGTAAACCATTGCTAATTTTCCTTCAGGGCAGTCAACACTGTATAAGAATTTGTCACTACTGGGTGCATGAGTTATACCTCTTAGATCCTGTACCAATCTATACTTACCATTTGGCTTTCGTACTGGTAAAATAGGTGTGCTATATTCTGATTCACACTCTTTTAAAACCTTATATTTCAAAAATTTATCAATCAACCTTTTAATTTCCTGCTTTGCCTCAGGTTTAATTGGGTATTGTTTAATCCTAACTGGTTTTTCATTTTCCATAAATTCAATTTTTTTACTGTCTGTGGTAATTTAAACTTTTGTGGGATGTCGGTTTCCCATACCATAGGGACCATTGCATAACTTATTTCTGGGGAATTTCTTGTATCTTTGGTTTTTAACAAAAATTCCCCATTTTCAAAAGCAATTTATTTTTCAATTTACATAATAGATCCATTCCCATTAAGGGTATTGGACATTCTGGAATGTACAAAAATTCACATGTTATAATTTTGCTTCCGAATCACAAATTCAAGGGTTGTAAGAATGGCCAGTTTTCCCTTTCCCTGTGGTTCCCACTCTATTTGCTATTTTAATTCTGATTTTTCCTTTTGTTTATTCAACACTGAGAACGTTGCTCCTGTATTCACCAGAAATGTAACCGGCTTCCCTTTTTTTCTTTTTTTAAAAAGTCTTATTTTAAATCTTCCATGCTCAGCGGAAGGTACAACAGGAATTATCGGGACAGTGGTAGCAATATCTAATTCTGTTAATTCGTTTTAATGCCAGATGTTTACAGCACATTTTAGTAGAGTTACATGCAGAGCAACGTTCTTGAACCTTTTTATCTTTGATCATAAAAGACATTTCTTGGTTAATTGATTTACATTCCTTTGCCACTCTAATTTTTCTCTTAAGTAAAAGAATAAATCCACATATGGGACCTCATCCCATTTTCCTTTCCCGTTTACAAAACAATATTAACTGCAGAATAGTGTTATAGTTAAGGGTTTCATTCAGAGGTCACTTTTTGCTATTTAATTTATACAACGGCCACTCATGATTACAATATTCAATGAGCTGACTTTCAAGAAAATTATTGTGCAGTTCCTTCCAATGTGCCAAAAGGCAGTCTAAGAGAGAAGCCCTTGGTACTGGACCTTGTGTCCCCCCAAACAGATTTGAAAATTTTAGTGCCATCACAAGTGAATGTGGTTGCTTGTCTTTTGTATTTGCCAATTACAAAATTTAGCAGGACTTAAACCCAATTGCGTTCCAGCCAAACCTCAGATTACACTGGGTGGCTGGGGGCAGCTGAATTTAACTCCTGAGTGGTGCTCAATTATACTTCACATTAAATACATAAGTAATATTTCAACAATTGTTCCATTCTTTTGCTTCATGTCTCACCGCAGATCAAAGCTCCACACACTCTTTCTGCTTAATTGCCTGTGTTATTCACTCACATCTATACATAACCCCAACATACAACATAAAATTCAATATACCATTTAACCAATGCCTTAGTTCTATGTACTTAGAACTTAGATTTGAACCTGTACCATCAAGGTACCTTATTTCCTTTATGCAGGCCCCCACAGGGGTTCTTGGGTTTCATTGATTTTTTGATTTTTGCTGGGTTGTTTTTTTTATTTTTCTTTTTTTTTTTTTCTTTTTTATGCAGGCCTGTTTCTCTACCTTTTTACCTTTTCCTCTGTTGCCAACCCTACGATCCCTTTCGCATTCGCCTTACTGGCAGCCCCTAGGCTTCCACACTCAGGAATTCCCTGCCCAACCACACGGAACTTTCACTCTGTCTAACTGGCAGGCTTCCTTCAAGGAACTGCGACTTACAGGTTAGTTCACCAGGCAGACCCCAATACCTTTTAGCCTCACCTGGGCCCAACCAAGCGGAGCTCAACGAGCTGTGACCTACAGGTTAGTTCACCAGGCAGGCTCCCCAATTTTAAAGAAGTGCCTTACCTCTCCAGGGAACGTTGCGAGGAGCTGTAAGGGTCGAAGGCGATGTCTCTCCCCGAGAATCCCTTGGTGCCGGCTGGAGTTTGATCAGCATCCGATCCCTTCCAGTCTCACTCGCAAGGTCCCATCTGGGTCGCCAAAATTGTTAGCAGTCACAATCGCAAAGAACTTATCTACACAGAGCAGATAAGCAGGCACTTTTATTCCTGCGCTGGGGAACACAGGGGATAGATCCACCAAAGACATGTTCACCCAAAGGTACAAAGCAGAATATATTTATACAATTTTTGACAAAGATCATTGTGCAAAATGCTCGCTTCTTAGCTTGACCTTTACTGTGATTGGCTTTTGATTGCTTCACTTTATCTATATTCTTATTCTATAAAAATCATTGGTTAGCTATGCTGATTGTTTTAAATACAAAAGGAGGAGGGTATTGATTAGCATATTCATGTTACTTCCTGGAAACCATTATCATATGTTAATGTCCTCCATGCATGTGTAGTTATGTTGAGTGGGGGTCCTCTGGTGGTCGTCCATAGTCTTCCTCACGGTGTCCATGAGTGAACCCCATCCTTGCGCAAGCTTATCTCATCATCATTTGTTCTTTTATAACTGCAGTTTCTTCATATACTTATTGTTTAAACTCAAGGTCCATGACTGGTACCCACTGTTTTAATCCAAGGTCCATAGAGATTTTCCATAGTGATAAAGACACAGTGTTTTGTTCCTAAAAGTTCTAGCGTACAGCATATTCTCTTACTATTACAGTTCACTAAAATCAAATATAATCAATTGTTTGTAACACCAGGAGGAGCTGTGCTTCAGTACCAATCACTTCTGAAGTGAATCGAACCCCTTCATATGCTGCCAATATCTCATTTTTCAGTTGGAGTGTAACAGACTGCAATCCTGTATCCCTGACTCCAAGACCCCAGAGGTCAACCTTGAGGCTCCCCTGGTGCTTTCTGCCAAAGACTCCGGGTAGGGCTGTTCTCTGCTGCAGTATAGAGCACATTTTAAACATCAGGCCCTGCCCCGACTGGACCACCGGCTACTGCATGGACTATTTCCCAATTGATTTGTTCAAAGGCTTGTTGTACTCAGGGCCCCATTGTAACCTGGAAGAACAACGGTTTCTGTAGTAGAAAGATCTTACAATGAGACTGTAGTTTGGGATATTCATTTGCCAGAAACCCACAATGTCTCAAAAAGCTTGTGTTTCCTTCTTGTTAGTCAGTGGAGATATAGCTAAGCATGTGTCCATCAAGTCCATTGGAATCTGAGGACATACAGTTTTTAGGAATAAAATGGAAAGATGTATCTCCTGTGCCGGTCATAATTGGTTTTAGTTGGAAAAACCTTCAAGACCATCGAGTCCAACCATCTATCCAGCCCTACTAGCTAGAACACTAGATCATGCCACCAAGCGCAACCCTTTTTTTTTTTTTAAAAAAAAACACCTCTAGGGATGGTGACTCAATCACCTCCCTGGGCAGCCCGTTCCAATATCTGACAACCCTTTCAGTAAAGAAATTTTTCCTAATATCCAACCTAAACTTCCCCTGATGCAACTTCAGAGCGTTTCCCCTTGTCCTGTCACAAGCTACCAGGGAGAAGAGACTGATCCCCACTACAGCCACCTTTAGGTAGTTGTAGAGTGATGAGGTCTCTTTCAGTCTCCTTTTTTCCAGACTATACAATCCCAGCTCCCTCAGTTCCTCCTCATAAGACTTGTCTTCTAAACCCTTCACCAACTTTGCAGCCCTTCTCTGGACTCACCAGTGCTGAGCACAGGGGAAGGATCACTTCCCTACTCCTGATGGCCACACTGTTCCTGATGCAGGCCAGGATGCCATTGGCCTTCTTGGCCACCTGGGCACACTGCTGGCTCATATTCAGCTGGCTGTTGATCAACACCCCTAGGTCTCTCCTCCAGAGAGCTCTCAAGCCACTCCTCTCCAAGCCTGTAGCTTTGCGTGGAGTTGTAACCCAAGTACAGGACACAGCACTTGGACTTTTTGAAATTCATGCAACTGGCCCCTCAATCCAGCCTGTCCAGGTCCCTCTGTTGAGCCTGCCTACCCTTTGGCAGATCAACACTCCTACCAGTCTTAGTATCATCTGCAAATCTACTGAGGACACGCTCCCTCAGCCATGTCATTGATAAGGACATTAAACAGAACTGGCCCCAGTACTGAGCCCTGGGGAACACCACTGGTCACTGGTCTCCAGCTGGATTTAACTCCATTTACCACAACCCTTTGTGCCTGTTGTGATTTGAACCTCAGCTGAGAGCTGGGCACCACAAAAGTTAGAAAAAGTCCCCTGTCTCTTTAAGAGGGATGGGTGCTGCAGGTGCTGCTTT